>OY992532.1:45448412-46048412 GCA_963921185.1 Dasysyrphus tricinctus | reverse complement strand
AAAATAGTGATTTTTTTGTTCTTAAGTCGATATTTTTCAAAATTTTACGTATTTAAGTGCTTTGTGTTCTCATTATTTTTGAGTCCATTGCTGAAAACTAAATGTAAAAATCTTTCTTAGTTTTTGAGAAATTAAGAAAAAACAAAAGGTACTTTTACCAAAAAAGCCCGGAAAAAGGGTTAAACTTATGGATAATAAATTCATGAATAAATTCATTTTTTCGGGCTTATTTGGGAAAAGTACCTTTGGTTTTTTTTTTATTTCTCAAAAACTAAGAAAGATTTTTGCATCTGGTTTTTGGTAATGGACTAACAAATAATGAGGGCATTGAAAATTGAACACAAAAAAACACTTAATTACGTACAGTTTTGAAAAATATCGACTTAAGAAAAAAAATCACAATTGTATTTATTTAATTTTAACTTTGAAATTTAATTTCTCAAAAACTGTTTGTTTAAACAACTGGATTTAAAAACCAAATGTAAGAATGGAGTATTAGGTTTAAAAAAAACAATAGCTCATTATAAGATATGTTTTCGTTGACTTTATATGCAAAAAAAAATGCTAAAAATCAAAAGAAGGATGTACAATATTGTGCTATCTTATAGCTTTCTTTTAAGCTAATACTCTATTCTTTTGTTGGTTTTTGAGAAATAAAGTTTTGAAACAAATTGCTGTGACTTTTTTCCAAGTTGATAATTCTTAAAATTTTGCGTAATTTAGTGCAATATTATTGTTTAGTATTCAATTTCCTTATCGACTGTTTGTCAAAAACCGAAAAGTAAAAGTAGAAATCTTTCTTACATTTTGGGAAACTTAGAAATAATTTAATTTTTGGACAAAATTGTATTTTTTTTTTTTTGACATTTTTCAAAATCTTGCGAAAATAAGTGCTATTTTTATGGTCGATATTCATTGTCTTTATCAATTTTTAGTTAAATATCAAGATTTTGAGAAATAAAACTTAACTAAAAGTACTATTACTTTGTTATGTTTATGATGCAAAAAAATACAACTACATATGTATTCATTATTAAACCCCTTTGAATATCAAAGACATAACTTACTTGATGTAAGATTTTGAAAAATATCCACTTGAAGAAAAAATCACAATAATTTTTCCAAAAAATTTGAATTTTATATTTAATTTCTCAAAAACTATTCACTTGAATTTAAAAAACAAATAATAGAATAAAGTAAAAGCTTTCAAAAAAGCTATAGGAAATTACTGTAGGTATGTGGTATGTACATATGTACTTCCTGCTTTTGTTGATTTTTCAATCATTTATTTTGTATTTTAAGTGCTTACATTTTTTTTAGAATATAGCCAAGAATCATGCCCTCAAATATTATTATTGACGATTTAAGGAACACCCTACATACAATTTTTCAATATTCTAAGCTGTTTTAACATAAGACCAAGTACGTGCGACTCACTCATGTATTTTATTGTTTTAGAAATACGAAACAGTTTTCCTATTTTCTTCTTTTAATTCCATTATAAAAAGTTTTTATTTGGACATACAACTCATAAGTAATTTCTATAAGAAAAATTTAATAATTTAAAACTTAAATAAATAAAAAATAATTTGCTAGTGCCCTTTTTATATTTGCATGATTATTTTTTAAAATTTAATCTAAAAATTTAATTTAATTAAATTTTTATTAAATAAAGTTGTCCCTATCATTCGGGAGATACACGATAGACTCCCTTAATTTAAATAGTGTTTTTTGTTTCCAAATGAAGGCTCATAGTGAAAATGTTTTGTTCGTGTTTACTAGAACCTTTTAAAGCTTCAACTCGTTCTAGATAAATATAATTATTTTAGTAACGATATATATAAAGTTAGGTACTAATTAAAAAAACCTTTTAAATCCACGCAACATTCAATTAATTAAGATATCAAAAATATTCACCACTCAATTCACGATAATTGTAATGTTAAGAAATAATCATTAAACAATTATTGAAGAGCAGATAAGATCGATGATCTTTAGAATTTAAGTTTTTTCGAAAGTTTCTCACGATGATAATTATTACCTCTTCCTACCAATAACTTCGTACATAATGAATCATCTATAATAAATATATGATAATTTATGAAATCTCAATCACATTTCCGATTTCACATCACGATTAATGTTCTAACAAATACCTATTCCCAAAGTTCGACTACCTTTTGCACAAAAAAAAAAAAAACATTTCCCTTTTCAAAAAAAAGCAAACTATCTAAAGCTATAAGAAATTAAACAACAACAAATAAACAAAACAAGAATAAATTACTTTCTTTTCCATGGTCACGTTTACTTTCCGTCTGGAATCCACACCCGAAAGATGCAACGTGCCTTCCGGAATGGATAACAAACCGAACAAATGTCTCAAAGCAATAAAAGGTTCAAGGCATTGTCTGTCTTTTTAAATAAAATAACCCATGGTTATACTCGTATTCTTCAAAACTTCAGTGACGTCGAGCTTATAGTATATAGTTTGGAAAGTTGTGTTTGCAATTTATAGACATTTTGTTCCACATAAACAAAACAGAATTATTGTTCCTTGCAAAAAAATTACCGGAAAAAGTTGTTTTAGAGATTTACAAAACCAAACATTTGATTTAAAAAAATTAATAAGAAATGAAAGAAAGAAAAAGCTTAAAAAGATTTTTGTATTAAAAAAAAAATGATTTTTAGTCCAAAGTTCTGTCAAAGTTCATATAAAAAAAATGAAATTGAAAGAACTTTAGACTAAATTGGACTGTTTTGGGAAGTAAACGAACAAATGTAATGTTTTTTTATAGAAACTAAGTATAGTGAGTACAAATGTGTGTGTTATCAATGGTGTTCTTATTTGAAGTCCTCTATGGATGAGGTGGATGAGGTCCCCGAAGGAACAACATCTTAAATTACTTTGTACTTTCATTTAATATTACTTGAATTTAAATTTAAGATGATTTTGGTATTTTTTTAAAGAAAAACTATTTCTAATTGGTAGACAAAGCCTCATCGGTCAGGATGAATCTTCTCTAAAAACACAACTCTAACTCCGAGATTATTAACTCTGGAACAAACAAACTGTCTACCATCTGACAGTCAACGTCGTCGGCGTCGTCGTGACATTTGAAATTCTCGTTACTTTCTCTGTGATGACAATGACGAAGACTTGCCGCAATGATGATAGCTTGGCCGTGACGGTAGTTACGTTACATAGAAGATTACAGGGCAATAACGACGAAGACCTCTTGCCTCCTGGAATGGGATATTTTGAGAAGCAAGGCAAAGCGCGCCTAAACACAAAAGAACACCGAAATGCTTTTCTTTGAGTAATTTTAATGAAATGGAAATTAATTGTTATTCGTTTGAGTACACAAGGAAGAGTTAAAAAAGACCCGAAGAAGCCAAGACCTGATGGACATAATACAAGTTTGAGGAGTTGAAGGTAGTCGGGACTCGGGATGTGAAATGCAACCGAATAATAATTGTGGTCGACCACACACTGTTGGAGGTTAAATGAGCGTGTGATGGGAGGAACTTGCCTTACAGTTAGTTGTGTTTCGGATCTTCCTTTATAGTTTGTAAAAAAAAAATAAGATAAGACATAGGTGGTTATGATGTGTGGGAGCAATGACTGAGCCTTTTGAATGGGGTTAAGGAAAATTTGTTCGTATTTTAAGTGCGATGTTCCGTTAGTATGATAAAGAGTCCATTAATATTTCAGGGAATTCATTTCATTTATGACATGTATTAAAACAGTTATTTGCACAAGGTCAGCCGAGTACCTATTGCGAAAGATATGAGGGCCAAAGGACTTTGAACTTTATCTTGACGTATTTCCTTAAAACCCTTGTATCTATTTTAAATATTGATAATCTGGAATTGAGTTGAAAGACAAAACCATTATGTTTCATAGTCAAGACATAATTTTTGAGCCATGATTTTAAAAACAATGCTTTTTTAGTGCATCCAAAAAAGAGTGACTTGAATACGTGACTCCAATGCAAATGCCTCAATATAGTTTTTTGTTGGTCCCTAGTCCTCATCATACACGAAACATTTCACTTTTGTACTGCAAGAATAAATCATTTGAGTTCCAAAATCGCACGGTCTCGGTGACCAATTCATTTCAGTCAGCATCATGCAAAGTGAAGTTTACGTTTGTGAAGTTAGCAGGGAAACTTTCACCCACGCAAATGGGACCTTGACAGGAATTTGCAGTTTTCTTTATTTCTTTATTCTTTAAAGTACTGGCCAAGTACTTTGAAGCGCTTTTCAAATGCTTAAGTACACAATACTTGGTACTTGCGACGAGGTACCTATACTTGAAAAAATACTGGTACTTGGCTTTTTTAATGTACAAGAAGTACAAAGTTCTGAAATATAAGTACAAGCTAAAACTTAGAGCGATCTACGTACTAAGCCTCTTAGCTCGGAAAGGAAACTCAAAAAGACGAAAGACAAAATACTGGCTACAACTGATGCACTATGTAACTCTGAATAATATAACCAAGTTCACAAACTGGCTGGTCATGCCTATTGGAGATTTTGCAAAGTCTTTCTTTCAAATTGAAAGCTCTGTACAGTGTACAACCATCTATTCCCGATTATGCAGTTCGCCAAATAAGGGTGTAATTGAGTGACTGCGTGAAGTTAGCAGGTCACATGGTGAATCTCAGGAACCAAGCATGCTAGGAACTTCCAATAAGGCTCCAAATTTGCAGTTTTTTTTTGCATTTCAACGATAGGCTAGGTTCAAAATTTGAAGCTCTCAAAGTGAAGTTAGCAGGTCAGTATGAAATTTTTTTGAAATTGAGGACTTCAAATTTTGAACCAAGCCTCTAGTTGAAATGCAAAAAAAAACTTAGATTATTAAAGATTTATTGTGATACCCTAGAGATTGTGACCCCCATGAAATGAAACCTATGATAAATCCCATGTCATTCAAGCCAGTTAAGGGCGTTGATGAGTTTCAGCAAGCTATGGCTTGAAAAGTCGGTGGGTATTTCTTAGTCATTGCAGACATTTCTGTCGTCACATAATAAGCTGGTTGAGGAGGGGAAGATGCCTTTTAAGGACGTGATCTTTCCTTTACCTACACTTGAGAAATCACCTCCGTTTACTGCAGCTCCTACAACAAACAGGTGATACGTTCAGTTGTTTGCGTTCGTTCTATCATTGACACTCGTGCTCAATGCAGAAGTGGCAATAGCTGGGTGTATAGACGAAGTGCCCATTCTTCGTTTACTACCACTCCTATAAGAAACATGCGCGACCGACACGTTCAGTTTTTTTTTTCCTTCCTTATATCATTGTCGTCCTGGACCCATTTATGTCTTTGACTGCATGGTTGGAGAAGTTGCCAATCTCGTGGTCGGATGGTTGATAGAGCTTAAAAATTTTTTAAGCCATTATTTATGCTTAAAAAATTTCAAAAGGATTTTGCTGAGAAAGTCAGAGTGCTCTTCCTAATCGTAGAAGAAGTGTTTCGATACCAACCTGTTTCTCAGATGGTATAGCGCAGGGCTATGACACAGGTTTTGAGGAGTATCCTCGTGTATCTCTACGTCACCACATCCCCTGGTGAGTTTCATCTTTTTCTTGTGGTAACACATGTGGTTGTGACCAGTGGCGATGCTCACGAGAAGTAATATGGACTTTTTACTCCTGTCGGTCATAATTTTGTGGTTATAACACAGGTATCAAGCGGGCTCCATCGCGTATTTGTCGTAGCTAGAATATTGCTCTCGATTACCTGTTTAAGATTACAGGGTGGAACCTGAACTATTGTTTCTGCCTGATTAAGATCAAGAATTGTTCCTATTCATTCCGGTTCTTCAACCCTTTCATTACCTGGGAAACCACTGTGACCAGGAACCAAGCAGAGCCTTATGTCGTGTTTAGCTTTGATTTGATCCCAATGGCAGAAATAGCTTTTATTGCCGCTTGGCTATCAATGAAAAAAGTGATAACAGCTTGTCACTGCCAGGACCTCAGCGTGGAAGATACTGCTATAATCAGGTAGTTTGAGTGAGCTGGGTAGTCCGAGGATTTCTGAAAAGCACACTGCACCGACACCCAGTATCCATCTTGGAACCTTAGTCGCTGCATATTACTATCATCGATTGGCAGGTGGGAGGCTCGTTCATTTGCGAGTCCTCTCTGCTATGAAAGGCGGCTGTGAACGGCTTGTGGAAGTCTAAACGGATTGTTATGTACTCAGTGCATACCCGATTTTCCGTGTATTTCTGTAGAATCTGCGTGTGTCCTGTAGCGCTGTGTCTCCAGCTACCTCCAGCGGTTCTCGAGAGTAAAACTCGAAAATGGACACAGTCTTAAATTGACTTGAAGAGAGATAGACAGCTAACACTCTCTTCTAGAGTTTGGTAGTAAAAGCTTTGTCAAATGGACACGCCACCTTTATGATTCCGTCCACTTGCAAAATTTTCTCTCGAGAGTTGTTTGAAAGCAGCATTTAGTATATTTACTTTGATAAGCACTGGCACCCTAAAGAAGATTCATAACAATTTATTTTTGAGAACTAATTAAAAAAAAATTGCGGGTGGCAATGGTGCAGTGGATGTAGTGCTTGACTGTTAGCTTAGAGGTGTGGGTTCGAGCCCCATTCTAGGCAGCATTCTTTTCTATATTCTCCCAGCTTAACTGGACGCCACCCGTGAGATTTAATGAGATAATAAACACCTTGATCTCAATCCACTGTGCCAAATCTTTCCTATCTTCCTACTCTTTCTAACTAGTGCCGTGCAATTCAGGTTGCATTTAAAAGACCTTAGGTCTTACAGGCATATAGTTAAAATTATTATTATTATTATTATTAATCACCGTTCGGCACCTTTTTCTCAAACCTATCAAGCCCGTATATTTTGTGGGACAATTCTTTGAAAATAATTCTTTGATTGTGGTCTGATAGCGGTCAGTGACAATGGGCCTGCTTTTACCTGGAAGAAGCTTAAAAGCTTTATAAGTTCACTTTATCCCGGAACACCCTGCCAGTAATTAGCTATCTAATTAAATTTAACAAATATATAGGTTTACATAGATGTGGTAGATTGTAATCTGACTTAGACCCGTTTGTTGATATGAAACTTAAGCATTTATGTTCTACTTAATTCCTTTATGTTCTACTTTTTCCTCTGCGTAAACTGTCACATAAGCTCTTATGTTCTACTTAAATATTTAAGTTTCGTATCAGCAAATGGGCCTTAGATGTCTTACGAACTGCTTACCTTGAGAGAATTTACAAAATTTTCTGAATCAAATTTTTGTCATTGATAGCATGATATCGCTGTCCATGTATTGTCACCATATCACAATGAATGGACCAAACATCTTTTCATGCCTCATCTAAAAGGTGTTTTTCAACAACATCCAGCATCAAGTTTAAGACGCATTGTAAAGTGAGAAAATGTCTAACCTACCATTTCTATTAAGTTTCTTGCAAAGTTCACAAGCAATTCAATAACATTTAGTTCCACACCAAGCTTCACAAAATACCTGCTATTTTTCACTCTCATACTATTTTAATAGCTTTTAAACAATTAGACAAAATTCCCATAGCACTTCTTTTCATAACTTGGTGGCTCTTAGGTAGCAGATAATAGACACAAGAAACATCGCAAAAAACTTCAAACAATTGCGCAATTCAATCTTTTGGAATTTATTATCCAATGAGTTACCACCAACCAACTAGCAGGTAGTTAATTACCATCGCCAATTACAACATACAACTTGCCGCAGTTGCCACATAGGAAGCGCATTGATGCGCACATCACTACGCGAGGCGGGCAGATGGCAGCGAGCGGTAACGACGCGGGCGCCACCAAAAACATTACTTCTCCAACTATTGAAAAACAAAATAGCCCTTGAAAGAATTTGCTGTGAGTCTTCATTTTTTTGATCTCGCTACTGGCTGTCTTTTATAGAGAGGCTTTATAGAGACCCTCCTATATACGGAACCATCAGCAGTGTGTATAGCAATTAAAAATGGTTTTTTTGCCGTGAAAAATCGTTAGCTACTATATGCATAATAAGCCATAGGTAACCACCTCTATCTAACTGAGATGCCTACTCCTCCAATAAAAAATAAACGATAGGTGCGCAAGTTGTATCAAATTTTGTTACTTAATTATTTTTTCCCAACGGAATTTAATTCCCCTCATTAGGTTTTAGGAAGAACTTGACTTAAAGTGGAACTAATGATGTGAAATTTCATTTTACTTCCCTGAGTATGCAAGTATATGAACTTTGAATTGAGGTAATTAGTGTGAAGTTATAAAAATATCAGAGTAGGTAGGTACATTATAAAGTTGAAGTTTATGGTGCAGTAGTTGTAACATCAGAATTATTAACAACTAACGTAGATATATCAAAACGTGCAATTGGGCATGTAATGATGAAAAAGAATATTATAGGTTAGGTTAGGGTATATGCGTGTGGTAGCATTTTATTTGATGATGATGATGTAGTCTTACCCATCAGCACTAACGATTTTAGTATGTTCACATCTATTGATTAAAAAACCACCCAACTAACAATTTTGCTTCTCAGAATCATTTCTTGCAATCATATAAGCATTATATAATAGTCCATAGAGCTAAAAAGGTGCACTTTTTAAACTCCTATAGAACCTTTATGGAGTAAATTCAGTTGCCCCGAAAAACACCTACTGGAATCAATTTAGAGGTTTTATAGAAGAAGGTGGAAAAATAAAAAAAAATATTTCAGAATTGATTTATATTTATTTATTTTTATTCCTATTTATTTATATTTTTATTTTATATTATTTATTTGCTGATATTTTATTTGAAAATTTTTATTTGAAATGCAATCTTAAAATTTATTTGATATTATTTAAGTTATAAAAATAACAAGGTTTCTGTGGGATTCGAACCATGGTTCTCTCGCACTGAAAGTCCACGACGCTAACCGCTTGGCCATGGAAGAATATATTTACAATGAAAAAGAACGTATGCATTTTCTCCACACTGCTGGTTTGTGGCTTTACTCTTTAGTATACCAGAAGTGGTTTGTGTTTTCACTAGTATAGCAGAAACTAACATAGAGATTGTATAATAATTTCACAGGATGACTATAGAAGCGAAAGCTCGGTCGTCATTTCATAAGAGCAATATAGAGAGATTAAAGAAACATTGGTATATCGCTTCTATCGAGCTGATATAATTGGCACCAGAAAATATTTAAGGAATCGGTAATGCTCCAATAAGGTATTTACTTCCCATCAAAGAGGTAATAGGAGCACTATAGAAACAAATAACACTTTAATGTCTGAAATGTGAAGCAATTTTGTTAGTTGGGACGATCGGAAGAAACGATATTTTTTCAGTGAATGGGGAAGTAGACTTCTTAAGTTGTATTATAAAATGGATTGCTTTCTGCACAATCCAAGCACTAAACTTGATATCACTAGCTTGTCAACAGAACAGAACAGATCTCTAATTCTCTGTCTAGGAAGACGGTGAGTAGAAAGAAGAGGGCGTACGCAACCTCCCAGCTCAAGGAGATTGAAGAGTCACGCAATCGACACCCAGAATTTTTATAAAAACAAAGCAACTAGTTGCTGGCTTTAAGACTGGAAAGCAGGCTCTTCGAAACAGCGAAGGTATAACCTAGTCACCAAAGCACAGGGAAAAGTAGATATTTCCAAGCAGCATTTTCAGCAGCTACTGAATGGGCATCAGGTAGAGCGAGAAATGTGACGAAAAGAAAACCGAACTCCAGTCAGTGAAGACCCAGTACCACCAGCCAGTAAAGAAGAGGCAGACTTAGCTATAAATAAGCTCAAGAACATCAAGACCGCCGGATCTGATGGTTTATTAGTGGAGCTCTACAAGCAGGGATGGGATGTGTTGAAAGGGTGCATGCATCAACTCATCAACCAAGTTTGGGTGGAAGGAAGGCTTGTCCGATGACTGGTCTATCAGCTCCATATATCCCTCATACAAAAAAGCGATCCTATGTCCTGCAAGAACTATCGAGGCATATCCCTGATTACCATCGCCAGTATCCTATCCGACGTTTAAATTGAGCGTGTTAAGCCGTTCTGCAACACTATTATTGGCAAGTACCAGTGTGGATTCTAGCCAGGCAGATCGATCATAGACCAAGTATTCACTCTGAGGAAAATCCTGGAAAATACCAACCAATTTCAAGTCGAGACTGACCATCTATTTATCGATTTCAAAGCAGTATATGATAGCATTCATCGCCAGGAGCTCTATCTAGCAATGGCTGAACCTGGGACCCCGGGAAAACTGATCCTGTAGCGTCGCGAGGCATTGGAAAATACGCGATGAAATAGGCAACTAGGGAAAATCTCTTTCGAACTATTCCAAACATGTACAGGGTTTCAGAAAGGAGATACGCTATCATTTGATTTCTTCAATCCCGTTCTGGAGAAAAAAGGGCGCAGTGTAAGCATTAAAACCTAAGGCACTTCTTTCACCAAGTCTGTTCATCTTCTTTGGGATGCCAATGATATCGACATTATCAGTCAGCTGTTCCCAAAAGGCCGTTATAGAGGTTTTAACGTCAATTGAAGAACAGGTGCAACTTTTTGGTCTTCAAGTAAACGAGGACAAGACATAATTCATGCTATCTATCAACAAAAAATGGAAAATCTATCAACCGATAGACAACAACCTCGAAGTAGTTAAGGAGTTCATCTACCTCAGCGGAAAACATTAATCCCATGAATAAGTAATTTGTATCGGTGATCCGACGAAGAATTACCCAAGCAAACCGGACTAGCTATTTCGGTTTGGCGCCACAGATTGGTTGAAAATCCTTAAACTGCCATTCCTGCTTTATATGGTACCGTACCGATAGTTGGGTAGTAAGCAGAAAAGGGGAGCTGATACTGGGCTCCTCCGAAAGAAAATTTTTTCGAAAGATATTTGGTCCTGTGAGCGAAGAGTACGATCGCTGACTCTATGAGCTGCATCAAGATATTGATGTACACCCTAGAAAATCAAAAAACGTCGACTCCATTGGCTTGGCCACGTGCGTCGATTGAATAATGCCCCAGCTAAGAGAGTCCTTTAATCATAACCCTCCGCTTCGAGAAAATCGAACTTCCAATTTATAGACCAAGCTATAGCAGTTGCCATAAAGCTTGACTGGAAGCACCGTGCTCGGGATGTTAGAGGATGGAAAACTATTGTGTCTCAGGTCTCAGGTTGCGACCCTTCATGGATTGGAAGCCAGATAGGTAAGTTAGTTATCAATTTAGTTGGTAAACGTCAAATATCGTATTGACGCCACTGACTTCGGTGAAGCAGACTGGTCTTAGCTAATTAAACTGTCTTTTTTTCGTCGAAAAAATCATAGTTGACAAACGTAATAACAGTCCCTGACTTTGATGGAGCCAGACTGGTCTTGGTTTACTAAACTGCCCTTTTTCGGCCAAAAAATTAGTTATTAATATTTGCTTGCCAGAAGCAAATAAGTCAAGATTTAACCTTATTAACAAGTCTTATCTCCATTATGCAGTCGAATTACCCAAAATTCGGGACATAGACTCATCGACAACAGCAACAAACTCCTAAGCTTATTATCTCAACTTTGCCCAGATAAATTTCTATAAAGGTTCGAAAACCTGAAGAACTTTGATAACGGTATAGAAAAATCAAAAGGCTTAACCCAATTACAATCATCAAAGCAGAACGATTGCTTCCTTAAACATAAATTTCCGCTTTAATCAAAAGAGACAGTTCCTATTCCAACAAGACACAAAAGAAAGACTTGACACAGACCACCGAACTAGAAACTTTTCTTTATCTTTTAAAGCCCTAGCGGAGTCGAATTAAAATCATTGATTTTCGAAAGCAGCAAGCACCACACCCATCAATTTTACGACGAGTGCGCTATCGAGACCATCGCGTCATCGTCTATACACAAAAGCATTGTGAATACAACTTCCTGTTTTATTATTTTTGTTGTATTTTTTGGTGCTTTACTATAAAGCCTCTTGTTACCTAGTTACAGTTTCATTACCCTCAAGCGCCAAACACTTACTTATAAATGCTGCATTGCTTTTTGCCCTGGGGATGGGAGCATATATTACAAAAAAATCTACATACATTAGTCGTATATACAAACATTATGTATCTAGATTTAGATCTACATAATATGTAGGTATATGAAATCCCAGTGAATCTCATTAGCTTTATGTTAGAGTGCATTGATCCCCTTTTTAAAGTCAAAAGTAGGTAGGTGGTAAAGTACTGGTAATTTTTGTTTGTTTTCAGCAATAAAACATTTTAGACAATATCTGCCTACCTTTACCTTACCTACAATTTTAACTTTATTTCTTTTTTTATTTTTACAAAACAAAACAATTCCCTTTCGTTTCCGTTTGTCTTACACAATTCTATTTAACTTGCAATATATGGTGGTTAACATAAGGGCAAGTTGTGGTTTTGTAAAAAAAAACAAGAAAAAACATGGCGGGGCTAGGAGTAAAATCACCAAGTGGAACATCCCTTTTTTAACATTATCTATGAAAACCTATTTTTAATAAATAAATTTTTGTAAAAATTCCCTTAAAAGTTTTACTAGAGTTTGATGTAAAACTATTATTATATTAGTTTAATATCCATTAAAATTCTTTTTGTAAGTTTCTAAACTGTATTAGCAATTATTTTTATTCAGAGTAAAAACGTCCAACTGGGTTGTTTACTTTATTTTAATCTATTTAAAAAAAAATAACAGTATAACAATGCAAAATCAGATATGCATGCCACCTAGACAATATGACGTCGTCGGGATTTAGTTTTCCTGATTTTTAAGGCGAGATTTCATTCAGCAAATTGTCGGTAGAAAATTGCGACAACAATATGCTCCCGGCACTTTAAATATTGTGTTATTATATTTTTTATTTTTAAAAGTAGTGAAGTAGACAAACAACAAGAAGTTGGTGTTGTTAGTGGATGAAAACGAAAACACGATAAACATATACACTCTGTATCATTTGATTGAGGTCATATTATTATTTTAATTTCACACCTTTCAATTTTTGTAGGTATATTTTTTCGAGACTATGTATTTACGATTAAAACTTTATTTTAAAAACCATATTAGAAAATCGATTTGTGGCTTTAAGAAAAACTATAGCGGGCATTGTAAGTGTTCCCGTTGTTTTTTTTTAAATAATTTCGAGCTGTTGAGTGTTGGAAAATATTAAAAAATGATAACAAAACAACGGTTAAACTTACAATAACATGTTCTACCTTTTGTAAAGCCATAAATCCAGAAAGCTAGAAATTCATTTCTTTACTTTTTAATATTTTGAAAAGTTAAGGTCCTAGAACCATCCGAATATAAGAATTATTCATAAAAGCATTGTATTTTTAAAACTTAAAAAATTAACTAAAAATAAAACTTAAAATAGCAAAACTATGCTCACCGCTAGAGTGCATCAAAAAGCTACCATATGGAAGCATTAAAGTTCAAGGAAAGCTCAAATTATTCTTTTCTAAAGAACGGGGATGCTTTTTTATGGAAAAAAAAATCTTAAAATAAAGGGTGTTTTTTTGTAGACGTGTGGTTTTCAATCTGGCAATACTTTTTTCGGAGTTGGTCTTTTTGACGGATGTCACTTGATTTATGCTCAGTTTGATTTGCCATTTCATTATGCACAGACTTACTCTTGAACAACGTTGCAAATCGTGCAAATTTATTACCAAAATAATGGTTCGGTTCACGCATCGCGCGCTGCGTCCAATATTCGGTCGACATAATCGCCCAGCAGAGTTGGTAGTTCGGGCAACCTTGGATCGGTTTCACGCCACGCTTACTCTTGTGGATAATGCGCATCCTCAGAGCCGACGTACAGTGCGCACCGAAGACGCTATTGCTGCTGTGGAGCAGAGTATCGAAGACGACCCGAATGAGTCCATCCGTCAACACGTCGACAATTTGTGGTCGAAAATTCGTGGTCCTAAATTGGGCCTCTCAGCTGGAATTTATTCGAGCCAGCCGCGGCAGCCACTTGCCCAAAATCATTTTTAAAACATATTGGCAAATCCCTTATCTTTATAATAAAGCTAAATTCTTGGCCATAACATTAAATTTTATGGGTTTTATTTCTTCACACGTCTAAAAAAAACACCCTATATTATTTTTTATAATTTAAATCAATCATTTGAAAACCATCAAATTATTTGAGAGTCACCTTAAAAATTCGAAAACACCAAAAACAAAATTATACCTTATATAGGGTTGCCAGGAAGCCTTAGAGGAACAGGCGGAATATTATAAAAACCTACCTTCATACGGAAATTTAAATCAAATTTTTTTTTATCACAGATGACAAAGGAATACATAAAACTGCGATGCGACACCTCTTATTATTCTTCTATAGAAATTTTATAAACAATCATGAAAAACAAACGTTTTGATTTTTCACCACAGCCCAGTAAATATATTCCTTAAAGTACTATTATAGACTACTGAAAGGATCCCGAGATGTTCTTATTTAAAAAAAATCACTGTTCACAGGCCTTACCCCGTGTTTCTGAGATATTCCCATTATTAAATTTGAAAAAAAAACGCGATGTATTTTTTTGTAATTTTTTTCAAGCAATTTTGCAATGGTTTAAAAGACCAAATTTTCTTCTTCAAAAATAAAAAAGATGTGCTTTAACAAATCGCTAATTTTATTGGAAAAATCTAACTTTTGTTGTTACATAACCTCAAAGATTGTGAAAAACGGTTAATTTTTCATTTTCTAACGGGAATAAAATGAAAACCCGATCTGATGGCGGAAAATGGATGACGGATTTGATCTCAGTGCCCAAAATTATTGCTATAAACATTCTTCACTTGTCGTGTCAAAGAGTTAACAGTTATTTGTAAACCTGTGCAACTCGAGCTAAAAATGTATGGTTTACTCAACAACCAACAAATACCTAAACATTTAGCTGCCCGGGCGTCAAATCTTTGAATACGCTACTGCCCGGGACAACCGAGACAAAAAGAAAATCGTATGGGAGGGGAAGTTGAATATCCATTCCCTAATTTTATTTCTTGATAATTTTTTTGTAAATATTAAAAAATAATAGTTTTCAAACTTAAACAAAACAAAAAAATATTTTATTTTAAAATCGATTTGTTTCGAAATTTAACGTTGACGTCATTTAGTACAGTTTTATTTTAAGTATTCACTATTCAATGCTAGCACACTTAAAAAATTAAACTAATATTCTTTCAGAATCCAGATAAAATTTGGCAAACGCTTTTATTATAATACACTAGTCAAAAAAACTAAAAGGACACATTTTTTTTCAATTTTTGTTAGTGTTTTAGAAGAGCTTTATCTTTGTGATGAGTGGTCGTATTGAGTTGAAACAAAAAACATTCTACAGCTTTTTATTTTTCATCTCGAGATTTGTTTGCAAAACTGTTTATTTGAAGTACCGTTATAGCGTTATTGCAAGAAATGAAACATGAGACAAAAATTATTTATTTTTTTTTATTTTTTTTAAGGGCCTCAGTCTTATGGATATTTTTTTTTCTGAGTCAATCAAATGGAATGGTCAGAAAACGTGTTTATTCAGCTTCAATTCAATTTTTCTTTCGTCATACAATTTGTTTTGCATGGTTATTCTGACTTTTCTGATTTTAATACAAAAACTTATTTAGTATCTAACCATTGCAAAACTGCGAAAAAAGTCGATGGGAATTGTTCTTTTTAAATTCATTTTTATGATGACTACGCAATGTTTAGGAACAACACAATAAATTGGTTCCTTTAATTATTGATGTGTAACATTTCAAAAATTTGGTGAAGAAAAACGGTTCGGTGAATCAATTTTAAGATTTACAGAAATGTTGATGCTATAAAAGTCAGTTCAGTTCAGTTTTCTTTATTGTGACTTGAATTCACAAATTTAGTTTTGATAACAAGTTATTTTTAAAGCAGCCGACTTCTTTATTTATATGTCTGGCTTCTAGCGTTTTTAATAAAGAAGTATTATAAATATAATATTCTTGTATATATATGCAATTATGTACAAAATTTTAAAATGTAACTTTTATTTTCAATTCATATGCTTGCTCCCGACATACGTTCCTATAATGGCATGCTATAAAAGTCTTCAACTTTATTTCACAATTTATTCGGTTTGAGAAAATATTGTGAAGCTAAGCTATTATTCCTTGAGAACCAAAATGTTGTTTTGGTTATAAAAAGGCTACAATTTTAAAAAAATCACAAAAAAAATGTTCGTTCCAAAAGTAAAAAAAATGAGCCAATGATTAGAAATCTATGTTTATTGTTCCTTACGGGGGGTTTGTTCTTTTAGATAATTAAACTTTATCTTAAATGGTTGTAGGGTAAGTACAGTTATTTTTGGAGCTAAAAAAAAATCAATTTTCCCTCTATACTAGGGAATTCAAAAAGCTTTAAGTTCAAAATTTGAAGAAAATCACTTCAGGGGGGCTAGGTGTAGACTGATCTATATACCACAGGCAAAATTTTTCGTGTTATCCATCATGGTTATGAAAAATTTAATTAACATCTCGAATTTTGTCTTTTGCACGAATTGTAGATACCTATGCATGTCGCAAGTAAACATTTCTTTTTTTAAAGACCTCAATCAACTGCCGTGGAGTGTCACGAATACTTAAATAACCGGTCAAATGTAAAATAGTTCTGTTTTTTTTTTTATACCATATAGACTATATTGCAGATAATTAGGGTATTCGGTGTAAATAATGTTCCGCTTAGATGAATTTCGTTGGTTCTTCGTGGTGGTGTGGACTTTTATTTAATGAAAAATTATGCAAATCACCTTAAAAGTTGGAAGGGTTCTGTAGTTATTCCTTTGTGAACACCCTAATTTTAAATAAACAACAGAATAACTTACTTCACATAATAGGCTATTCCCTTTTCCCTATGTTAAATTCTTTTTGTTATGTTGCAACTTTTCTTTATAAATAAATAAAATAAAACTGGACTTACCTTGGGCAGCGAATACTTGATAGAATTGTGAGAGATATGTGAGAATTGATAATCTGTCAGGTACTTCATAGGCAGCCATATCGTCAGCATCTAACAGCGCTGGTATTCCCAAATGTCGTTCAGCTGTGCGGAATGCCAAATCATTATTATAATAGATGTCACCTTTGTTTAGCTTTTCAAATTCACTGAAAGAATTAAGAAAAAAAATAGGTAAGTTGATTAGGATCAGGAACGTTACAAAAATTGTAAAAAAAAAAAAACACCGTTGAACACTTTGGAAATTTTAGTGTATGTATAATGTGTATTTTCTTAAATTACTGACGAAGGCCCTTGACTTGCAATTCGCCTAGTCAAACATTCGACTCAACTCGAACGTTTGACATTTCAAGAATTAAAACAGCGAATTTGTTCAAAAGTCACCCGGAATTACAGTTCAATATCGACGATAAAGGCGAATGTTTGCTGGGATGGCTACGAAATCTCGCAAATCCAAATCTCGGATTCGAAATCTCGCATAACGAAATTTCGTAGTTACAAAATCTCGCTCTTCATATTCCAGCCATTACAAAATCCCGCTTTTCATAATCTCGCAATAATGAAATCCCGCAAACTAAAATCTCGCATATCAAAATCTCGCAAAATTGAATTGCATTGCAACAAATAAATTTGCGAGATTTTGATTAAAAAATGTATTTGTTGCAATGCATTTCAATTTTGCGACATATCCTCCCTACTGCAAAATATATAATACAGTGTTTGAGTACTTTTAGACCATACTGTTCTTATTAATTTGACCTGTTGATTTTTCAATATTATTGTTGTCAAAAGAACAAGAAAAAGAGAGAACATGGAGATGGTATATCCAGTTGTAAAGTGTCATGTGAAAATTGCATTAATCGTATTTGACCTTGAACTAGAAGATACTTTTAGTTCCATTATAAACGCGTAAAAGACAACTAAAATGGTTATTAACAGTAATAAAGGATGTACAAATTTTTTTTTGACGAGTATAGTTATTAGTTGGAAAGAAAAATTATGCAAAGTGCTCTTGGGTAGGCATGTTTGATTCGATTCGATGAATTCGATGATTCGTTGCTGTGAAATTTAAAATTGCAAGATTTTGATTTTCGAGATTTTAAATTGCGAGATTTTGGTTGAAATTTGCGAGATTATTAGGTTCGACATATAAATGCGTGATAAGCGAGATTTTGTTATTGCGAAAAAATAAAAAACAAGATTTTTAACTTACGAGATTTCGTTATTCGAGATTTTGGTTTGCGGGATACCGTAGCGCTCCCATGTTTGCTAAAGGTATTGAGTAACATTTAAATTTGCCAAATTATTTATATTTCAGGTAAACTTAATTTAGGCAAGTCGCAAACAGTAATATGAAAAATAGTCACATTCGCCAATTTTTAATTTAAATTAGTCAAGGTGAACCATATGGTTTATGAGCAATAATAAAACGCGGTTATAGCTGCCAAAATAAAACCCACTTTATCTTTAAAAAATTGCATATAAATAAAAACCACCAGAGTCTGATTTTAATTTTTTAGGTTCCCACTAGCTCGTATGACATCTGTCGCACGAACTGTCATTGATTCAGGCAATTTAAACTGCGAGCGTTACGATATCCCGCAAACCAAAATCTCGAATAACAATATCTCGCTTTTTTTTAAATCTCGAATAAAAAATTCTTGAAAATCAAAAATCTTGTTTTTCATAATCTCGCAATTACAAAGTCTCGCTATAAACAATCTCGCATTTACATTCGCACTAACAAATCTCACAAATTTCAACCAAGGCCTTAAATATAATATCAAAATCTCGCAAATTCAAATCTCAAAACAACGTTTTGCTCTGGGTTTTACACTGAAAAAATAAAATCATGCAAATCGAAAATAAAAACTGGAAAACAAAATCTGTTTTTCAAGCAATTCGTTGCTGCAAGATTCGAATTTGCGAGATTTTAAATTGCGAGATTTTGGCTGAAATTTGCGAAGAGGTGGGCACTAGATTTATATAATTTGCAGAAGGTAGAATATCTCACGCAAGATTTCAACTTGCGATATTCTGATTAAAAAAATGTCTTTGTTGCAATCAAATACATTTTTTTTTGGACAAACCTAGAAATAGTTACGAACATTTACAAGCATGGCTCATAGGCCGTCTGCCGGATTGCGAGTTTTGATTTGCGGTATTTTAGTTGTCGGAATTTAGTTTTTGCGAGATTATAAAAAGCAGGATTTTGTTATTGCGGGATTATGAAAAGCGGGATTTTGATATCGAGAGTGAGATTTTAATTTGCGAGACTTTGTATCCAACCCAGTTCAACTTTAATTTGCTAAGAAAATGTTTTGTTCGTTAGGTTTTGATTTAATTTCCAATCTAATTTCGTGAACATTTGATTGAAATTATCTCATTCCGAAATGTGAGTTTGTATGAGAAATTAGATGATTTCGTATCGAATTTGGAAATATTTAACGAAATTACGTCATTTGTTCCAATGAAAACATATAGAATAAGGTCCTTTAAATGGGCTGTCTACATAATTTGCTTGCGCATCTCATTTGCATTTCATACAAAAATGAATATAAATTGTTATTAGTAATCGATTTTGTTCATTAACAATTCTGGTTTTCTTGCCTCTTCAGTTATCTTAATTCTTCATCTTCAACAGCTCCTCATGAGGTATAGTTATGATCAAAACTGATGTCAATTTCCTGTATGCAACATTGTAACACTTAATTGTTTACTGCAAACATCCCGGTAAGTGTCGTCACACAACCCAATATTATATTCCAGCTCCGCAGCAAAAGATAAAATATTGAGAGGAATGAGCACAAAAAAAAAAAAATATTTTAGCTTCTCATTCCCTGGCTACTTGGTGTTTGTAATTAATAAGATTTATGCTCATTTTGCACCTTGGTAATGACTGTTCGTTTCAGCAACGGTGTAGAAGTCAATTAAATGGATGCATGGGTCGCATGTAATAGTTCTTATGGAAAAATAAAACAAATGTAACCTACAAACAGTCCAGTGTAATCTTAATTAAACTTTTCAAGAAATGTGATAGCTTCAACCGAAAACTTGACGAAACCGAGCTATGTATGTATTTTTTTTAATGAGGACGAGGAGGAAACAAATGATACAAACAAAATAGCCATTTATATATCAGTAGGCATTGAGTCCTTGAAAATTAATTAAAAACTCCTTAATTATCTATAAGGACTGTTAAGGTATCAAGTTGTTAAAAGCAGGTCAGTCAAACTCTTCAGTCATAAGATACTGATACTGACACATTCGAATAACAGATAAAATGTTTCCGTTCGAATTATCAAAATAATTATTATATTAATATGTATGTAGGTCGAACTTTTTTAAGAGTCCATAACTTGCCCTTACATAGTACCTACATTTACCGTATAACGAAGAACCCAGATTAAAATTAAGTAATTAATTTAAATTAACCGCCATGGACACACATTTATTTAAAAAAAAAACTTTATCATAAATTTTATGAAAAAGAAATGGAATTGCATTCGCATTAATAAAGTTATAACTCAGGAGTCCCAGTTCCTTTGGCAAAAAAAAAGATGCCATAAAGAAGGGGCGCAGCACTTTGAAAGAAATTCATAAATTATCGATTGTGGCGCAATTATTGAGAGTTGTGTAATCGAATTCGTTGGTGCGCGGAGTATGTCGTATTTCGATTGCCTCATAGTATTTTTTGCTTTGGCTAATAAAATGGAACTAGCCCATAGTTTAAGCTTTTTTTTTGTTGAACTAATCGTGAGTTAAGTTTGCACCATTGGATTGGATGGACTGCACGCTTGTCCGTGTTATTGTTCAGCTAGCACGAAATGCCAGCATAAAGGCGCGATTGCACCCGGAGTCGTTTTTTTTTTTTCTTTTTGTTGTTTTTGTTAATTTTGTTTTTTTTTTTCTCTTTCAACAACACTGAAACTCAAATGCGGTAAAATAATGATTTCATTAGGTCGATCAATCGATCATAGGCACGCTGTAGGCCACAAGAGTAAAATGTTAGCCATTTTAACTTAAATGTTAGTTATATTCTACTGTGAAGTGCTTCTAAATAATCACCGGATATTGGCTTATATACTTATAGTGGATTGTAGTTTTGTTGCAATTTTTTGATTTGATTATAATTTAGGTTGCATAATAGATTATGGTGACCATGGCGAAAAATTGCACAGCGCGGGATAGCTATTAGTGAAGTTAAGCGATTTAGTAAGTCAATTGAATTGTGCCATTAAGAAATGTGGTTAATAGGCCTCTATATATAATTGGAACTTTAACAAATTGCGTATATTCGTAAATTAAGAATTCATGTCAGCAAACTGCCAACGAGACTATACTTCTCTTTTTTGGCCAGTTGCATTTTTGCTACACAAACATTTGAGAAAACAAATGGTAGGGAAGTAAAGCGTAAGATTCCAGCATAACCCTTTCTCCTGAGACCTAGCAACAAAAGAATGTCATTTTGGCTCTGGATCTGGACACTTTGTACACAATCAACTAAGTAGCGTTACACGGTTATAATTCTCTCTCAGGAGTTAGAGAAGGTTGTCTGCTTAGAATTATTTTCTTGAGCCTCTTTTTTGATAATAAGTCTGCCTGGAGGCATATTTAAGACTATTGAATGTCTTGAGAACACGCTTTTGTCCAAATTAAGCTATTGAAAAGGGGAAATTGGGAAAAACAAAAGAAATTGGTAAATATATTGAATATTTTTGAATGAATAACAACAGCTTGAGTGTACAACCACCAAGAGTGCCAAATCAATCTTCAGACTTCTTTAGTGTTGCTTAGTCTGGTATATCAATTTAAATTGAAAAACTCTTCAGCATCGCTTGTTAGCGCACCATAAAGCCGATGTACTACTCTTTTTTCAAGTTATGCATTTATACAAAAAATTTAACTCGATATTTTGATCAGACTTGTCATTATTATGATAGGAAAGACGAAAAAAGTAGATCTCACAATTCTGTCTGTCTATTTTTTTGTCTGCGTCTGAACGGCTTTATACCTTTTCTTTCCACATATGTTATTTTTTTCTCATTTTTTGTTACAACCAAAAGTAAAGGGAGCTACTAGGCGATCTTCTTATTAATTTTACAAAATCTTATTTTCCTCAAAACCATCCCACAACTTTTCTTGAAAAGTTATAAATTGCTTTTAAATAAGTCCACCTGTGGGTGGAAAACGATTTTCCAAAAAATGGTTATAAATACTTCCCATACAATAATTTTTCTATTTCCGATAGGTATTCTTTAAAAAACGGGTTGAATGATTTTAATCTTTTTTGTACCAATATTTTCAAATTTCTTTTTGAAAACTCAATATTTTGAAAACATCCTAGTCGATTTCTTTTGAAATGTGCTTAACGGTTTTGAACATATTTAAAAATATTTATAAAATATTTTACTTCCATTAAAGTAAAAAACAAAACCGTAGAAAAAAAACACAAAGTTTTCTCGAAAACGCATTTTAATAAAAAAAAATTCTATCCGATTGGAACGGGAACCATAAAACTAAAAAAATTATATTAAGCAACTTTTAGTACCTTCTCCAGAACGTTATTTTTGTTTTGAATTATAAATATATTTTTTTAGACAGAAACTTCCAAAAGCTATATGTAATTTACATTGCGAATCAAAATTTCCAAAGAAACATTTTGTAAATTTATCAAAACAATTCAAAATATTTTTTTTTTTTAAATTTGGTATTTCAAAATCGGGTTTGTTATCCTGTATTCCAAAATTTTGTAAAACCAACATTCTGTTTACTTATCTCAAAATCGACTCCAATCTCCAACATATTTGACAAAAATAAAATGCATGACTGGGTCGCAAGTACTTGCTCTTATGTTCAAGACACTGCGGGCTTAAGAAAATTGTATATAAAAACATGGAAATTATGAGAGAAAAATGTAGAGAAGCATGAAATATGACATTTAAATTGGCTAAAACAACTCTTTTGACAGTTTGAGGTGAAAAAAAGAATGCCATCTTAATTCTTGATTGAATATGACTGTACGGAAAAAAAATTAAAATCATTGGAGCGGTTTTTAAAAAATTAGTTTTTTATATATAAAATTCTTCCAATATTTTTAAGAACAAATTTCGGTATGCAAATCTGAAGTATATATTAATGTGTATATAAAAACAAAATCTGAAAAAAAAATTGTCAACCGGTTTTTGAATATCAAATTTTCAAAAAAAAAAAAAAAATTGTATTTTTTTTTAAAATCCTATAAAAACTATTTTTTTGAAAACTTCGATATGCACTTTTATTTAATCTTATCTGAAATTTATATACATATAAAAAATTCATCTAAATCCGCTTAGCCGATAACCAGAAAAATCAAATAAAAAAATACGTTCTATGACAGGTATTATTAATAGTTGCTAAGTGTCATCATCATCGTCCTGTAACCCCAGCTGGGGCATAGGGCGTCAACAAAACATCTCCATCCTTCACGGTCTGCTGCAAGGTACTTTAGCTATGGCCACGTCTTTCTCTGGCATTCTGCTTCCGCTAAGACAGTTGATTTCCATGTTGTGCTTGGTCTTCCAACCCGCCGTGCACCCTGAGGATTCCATTCAAAGGACTGCTTTGCAATTTCATCGTTTGGTTTCCTCAGTGTGTGACCAATCCAACGCCATTTACGCTTTTTTATGTCGACGTGCAGCCGCTCTTGACTTGTCCTGCGCCACAATTCTTCATTTGATATTATTTGTGGTCAGCGAATCTTTAGGATGTGGCGATTCACAAAAGCCTGAAATTTCTTCGAAATGGTAGACGTGACTTTCAAGGTTTCACAAGCACATAACAGCACAGATTTGACATTGGATTCGAAGAATCTCAACTTAGTGCGTAAGGAGATTTGACTTGATTCCCAGATTGGGGACAGAGTACCGAAGGCAGCACGATCTTTATTTATTCTACATTTAACGTCCAGATCCGTACCACCGTTTGCAGAGACAAAACTGCCAAGGTAGTTGAACTGTTCCACTACTTCAACTGGCGTCTCTTGTAGAATAATACGCTGCTGTGTGGAGCGGCCTGTGAGCATTATTTTTGTCTTTTTGCTGTTTATTCTCAGACCACTCGACTCTCCCTTCACTTGCAGTGTTTGGCACATCCCGTTCAGCCCACTGATGTTATTTGCCAGCAGACATATGTCATCGGCATAGTCTAAATGACTGAGCCTTTCGAACGGTCTCCATTGAATGCCCTGTCTCTCAACTGTACCAACACTGGCCGTCAATACGTCATCCATCGCCAGCAGGAAGAGAATTTGCGATAGAACATCCCCTTGTCTCACACCCTGTTGCACTACGAAGGAGTCGGATAGCTGCCCATTGTGCAAAACAAAACACCTTGCGTTGTTGTAGGACTCTTTAATAATGGTAACAATTTTTGGTGGAATTCCTCTACCAAGCAACGATCTCCATATACATTCTCGGTTAACTCGATCAAAGGCCTTCTCAAAATCCACGAACATGAGGTAAAGCGGTGATTGAAATTCCATCGACTGCTCGAGGACGATACGCAGGGTGTTGATATGGTCGACACACGATCGACCACTGCGGAAGCCAGCTTGATGCCTCTTGAGTGTAGTTTCTAAGTGTAAAATTTTATAATTTTTGCTGGAAGATCGTACTAATTTTAGTATATGAAAAAAGTTTAATCGAAATCGTAGGTGTCGTTTTTAAGAAAAAAAAATATTTTCCTTTGCGATTTTTTAACTTTTGTATGGAAGGCACCGTTATTTTTTCATAAATGTAAAATTTTTTTATAAAAATATTTTAGAGAGTACTAAAAAACTCTTAAATTATCGAGTTTCTAAAAAATCGATCATGTCGTTTTCGAAATATTTGATTTTCCAAAAAAAAAAATTTGAAACATTTTTTTAAAAATCCAAAAAATATTTTTTCAAAAATTTTGGTACACAAACCTTTTTATATTTTTTGGAAGCTCCTGTATAAAAAAATTAATTGAAATTGGTTGTACCGTTTTGAAGAAAATCAAAAATCAAAAAAATGGTTCTTTGGGAGGTACCATTAATAACCATTTTTGAAAAATGGTTTTCCACCCAAAGAAAGCCTTTACTAAAATAAATTTATCGAATTTTGTTTAAGAAAAGTTGTCCAGCCGTTTTTGAGAAAAATACGATTATGTAAAATTGTTAAAAAAAAATTGTATGGCAGGTACCGTTATTTTTGGTTCTAAGAAAATATGAAAAAAGCCTATGGGCATAATCACCAAAAACCACTACTTACAGTAGACGCTCGATTTAGTGGATCTCGAAATAGTGAACTATCCACTATAGTGAACACACAAAATTTTATAAAAAAAACATATTTTGTATAAAAATTTCACGCAAGCATTTAACATTATGTAGTTTGAGAGCTCTGAGGAATTGTTTCTGTTTTTTGTTTAAACCTGAGAGAAAGCCTTGTTTAATGCTTAGTTAAAATTAAAGACATCACATCGAACGAAATGTGCATTTTGGATCAAATTCACCTTTATAAAGCCTTAGAAAACTCCCACTCGAAAAAGTGAACAATCTCGAAACAGTAAACAGGCCTGGTTTTTATTACTTCACTATATCGGGTGGCAATGGTGCAGTGGATGTAATGCTTGACTGCTAACTTAGAGGTGTGGGTTCGAGCCCCATTCTAGGCAGCATTCTTTTCTATATTCTCCCAGCTTAACTGGACGCCACCCGTGAGATTTAATGAGATAATAAACATCTTGATCTCAATCCACTGTGCCAAATCTTTCCTATCCTCCTACTCTTTCTAACTAGTGCCGTGCAATTCAGGTTGCATTTAAAAAGACCTTAGGTCTTACAGGCATATAGTTAAAATTATTAAAATTATTATAAAAATTATTATCAAGCGTCTACTGAATCAAGTTTGAAGAAAATCTATTGAGCCGTTTAGGCTGTTGCCGAACAGACAGACAGACAGACAGACAGAATTGTGCCACCCACTTTTTTGGTGGTCTCTATCATCGTAATATCATGTTTCATTGTTATCTCAATTTTTTTTTTGCACAAATCCAAAACTTGCCTTTTAGTACCTATATTGCAAGTAAAAATAGTGCCAGACAAGTGTAAAGGTTAAAAAGTGCTTGCCAGACGAGCTCAACATTTTCAAAGAAGGTTTTTGTGTAAAAATACTTTTTTTTTTAAATTTATTTTTAATTTCAAATAACTGTCAAACCTTGATTACAAAGCCGGGTTTTCAAAATATGTTAGCTAATGTCTCCTTAAATAAAGAAAAAATAGTGCCAGACGAGTTTGGCTGTCGAAAATGCATGCCAGACGGCCCTAAATGTAACAAAGTTGGTGATTTGTTTTCCTTTTGTTTTCTAATTTTTTAAATAATTGTCAAAACTAACAAATCGTCGTCGTTCAATTTTATTTTGAGGCATCTATAGTTTTTGTTGATTTTTACAGTCTTGTGAAGTTAGCAAAAAAAAAAATTGTTTAAAATTGAATAAAAAATGACAGTTCCCGGTAGCAAACAAAGAGTTCTAGAGTTCCTCATACTTTTTTTCAATAGTTCTGGCGAATGGAGTTTAAAATGAACAAAAAAAGTAGTTTTTGCTAACTTCACGCAGCAAGGTCTTTTTTGAGAAAAGAGTTCTGAGCATGTTTTTCACCTTCAAATCAAGAATTCTAGAGTTCTTGATGGGTTTTAGAAAGATTTCAACAAAATTAGAAAAGTTAGAGCAATTTAAGGTGCCCATTGACTTAGAACCAAAAATTTTCAAAATCCAAAAAAATAAAAAAAAGGATTTCTGATTAGAGTTCCCGATAGCAAACAAAGAGTACTGAACATTTTCCTAATAACTTTTTTTCTATAATAATAACTAATTTTTTGAAAGTTATTCGAAAATTAGAACCAAAAATTTTCAAAATAAAAAAAAGGAGTTCTGATTAGAGTTCAGACTCAGAGCTCCTTTGTTTTGATTTTTTTGGATTTTGAAAATTTTTGGTTCTAAGTCAATGGCAACCTAAATTTGCGAAAAACTTTTGAAAAATTAGTTTTAGAAAAAAAAGTTATTAGGAAAATGTTCAGAACTCTTTGTTTGCTACTGGGAACTCTCATTTTTTATTCAATTTTAAACAATTTTTTGCTAACTTCACAAGACTGATTTTTACTGACCAGAATTTGAAAATGATCGATTTAGGGAAATTTTTCCATAAGCAATAGACCAACACAAGATTTAAAGACCTTTTACAGAACTAAAATATTTATATTTTATTAAATATATCGTACTTAAGAGAGATTTCTCGGTTTTGAAAAAAATAGAGTTAGGGAGTTTTCATGGAACGACGCACGACGAAATCTTCTTTCACAAACCGGGGTATTTGCAAGTTTATGCCTTTCGTTATATGGACGAGTTAGGTATTCGAAAATAAAAAAAATAATTTCTTTAATACCTACTTAGAAAATGTTGAGCTCGTCTGTCAAGGACTTTCAACCGTAAAACTGGTCTGACACTATTTTTTGTCATTTTCAAGAAGGTAAACGCTAACAAGTGCTCAAAGCCCGGCAAGTGTGTTGATTTTGGCAAATATTTTAAATTTTAAAAGAATAAGATGCCAGCCCTAAAGCTGCGAAAAATTTGAAACTTGACTTTTATTTTTGAGTTAACTGGTCATGTCTCACTAATACCCCCAATTTGAGCGTATAATCTAACAATTCCATCAAAATAAAGACTAAGGAGTACGTCCTAACCTACGTTGTCTTGAGCTCCGGTCAGACTAGTGGACCCGTCCCACCGCTTCTCCGCTAAAAATAAATTTCGTTCTGCCGCCGCTTTAAGACTAGGGACTACGTGCTAACCTACGTTGTCTTAAGCAACCACCCGAATTGGCGAGCCCGCTTTATCAGTAGATTATGTGAAATAAAGTGTTAGTTATTTTAAATCAAGATTATACTTGTAAAGTATATGAAATACCGTGAAATTGGACTAAGAGGGAGTCGACTGTATTTTTCTTTGATAATTTTTTATATTTTCAATTAACTATCAGCCCTGAATTTGACCTTTCAAAGGGTTCATTTAATTTAGTTTAATTAAAAAAAAAATACAGAATCGTGGAATGACTAATAAAAATGTTTTGATTCTGTTCTGCTTATTTTCGTCTCCAACAATAATTATGAAGCGTAAAGCAAATAAATTTAAACTGTAACTTTGTAATTGCTTATTTTTCGGTATAAAAAAACAAGGCTTTCAAAAAGGTGCCAGTTAAAATTTCAAACCAAACTGGTTAACCCCGTTTAAAAAAGTACAAAAAATCACAATAAAAAAAGGTAGGTACGTTAAAACCGAACCAAATGTGTGTCAAACGTTAGAAAATAAATTATTTATGTTAATAATTAGTTAAGTGAGGTAAAGGTAAATTGAAATTGAAATTTCCATCTTTTGCAAAGAAGCTCACATAATGAAACTAGTTTTTCCGTGGAAAATGTGAGCAAACACACACTCCATTGGAGCCAATTTTCCAATTGGCAAAACATTACCCTGACCAATAAATTGAACTGTGAGTTGGCTTTAAAACGATAAAGGTGATGGTGGTGGTGAGGGTAGCGGATTTCTTGACTTTCTTGCTCTATGGAAGCGAGTGCATATATTTTTTTTTGTTACGTGTAGTTTGTTAAACTTGTTGTCACTTTTGTACTTTTTATACCTAATGGCCTGGCCATGATGATAGTGGTACAGTGGATAGGCTTTATGTATACCTACGTTATAATGTGGTAACTAGATCTAGATCTTGTCTAATTGATTCTTGCAGTTGGTGCACCCAAGTTCCATGGAGAAGGATTCAAACCAACCGACCGGACCGACCACATAGTGAATGGCAAACTAATTCTAAATTAAAACATAGAATAAACCGTTCGGCCTTGCAAGGTTGCTCTAATGAATGGTTAGATATTGTGAATTTTTTTATTTTGTTTATTGATTACCTTAGGTTTTACTAATGCTACTATTTATTATGGGTCAATTTATTTTGTAAGTTTTCTAACAAATAAACAATTCACACGTGCGGTCTTTTGAACGGACTGTAAAGTTTTCTGTGTGGGTTGATGTGAAACATAGATTGAAATTGTTTACGAACCAGTTATAATTTAATATTTATGAATCTTGCCTTTAAGTTGTTAACTTCTTTGATTCTATAAAATACCTGCTAAAATGTTTGTTTATGAAACCTAAACAAAAAGCAATATTTAACTAAAATTAAATTTATTTTTGTTCAAATAATGATTCATTTGTAATTAGCATGCTTTTGGATTTTTGTTATAAATTATCTTAGAGCAATTGGCTATTTCAAACAAAATCGACAAGTATTGACATTATTCAGAGTGGTAAAAAGACTTTTAGGTAAGACGTATGTGTTGGTGTTTGCATGGGATCTCAACTACGAGTTCTATGTACTGAGTACAGCACAAGTGTAATGGTTACATTTCTATATAATATACCGAATGAAGCCCCAACCACTTAAATTAAAAATGTAACTATCACAGCAAGTTAGGTGGTGATAACAAGCAAAGTGTACTTAATCAATATTTATGTAGTGAGTCTATATAGAAAACGTATCGCAATTCGCAATATTCATTCACATACACAGTGAAATATGTAGTGACTACATACATACATTAATATTTGAATTTTTCCACCTTTATAGAAAAATAAAAATGTATTCATCATAGGGATTTATCTTATGTTACAATTACAATCAACTTATATTGAGTAATTGAGTTCATAAAATATGTATTGAGTACAAGTCTCTATTAAACAAGGTGTTTTGGGTCGAGTATGGTGAAAATAATTTAACTATCCAGTTATTCATTTGTATCCCTATATTCTGAATCAGCTTACGTTTAGGTACTCTTAGTAAGTATCTACATTCTACACATCTGTCAAAAACATAACAATGTAATGTACACACAGAACAATCACACTTTTATTTAAAATTGTCTTCCTGTGATCATTATTATAATGCATGTCTGACAGTGAATGTCAAAATGGTTCATCACCCTACATTATGTGTTTGCTTACAATAATCATTGAAAAGTAACAACTAATGACAGATGACCATCAAAATGCCCCATAATTTATCCAATGACAAAAAAACACTCATCATTCCGTTACTATAAACACAAGAATAACACAAAAACAAAATAAATAAAAAATACTATATCAAAGAGAGGAAACAGCATTAAAGAAAAGAAACTTCAATGAAACGTCAACAAACGTGGTCAATGAATGCATATATCAGCCGCAGGTTCATAATAGCAAGTTCATTGGTTTTTATTTTGACACTTGATATGCCAGAGGCTTATTCAAATTTCACACACTATCATATCGATAATGACATTTGGCTTACACGTTACGCTGCGCTGTAGAAGCATAGTAGGCAGGTATAGGTAGGTACTCACGTGTTGAACCTTAAATCACTGTTAATAATATTGTAAACAAGAAAATATTCGTTCATTAACAAAAATTACACTTATAGAGGTCACTTCATATAATTCTTGTTATAAGACCAATTCAAAGTGAATATTCATTTTCCCATCAAGTGTAATATCCGAGGGCTTGGCATCATTATAATGACTCAAGATGGCTTATGCAATGACGTCGTCGCTTTGTTCCATCAATTTCCTGACATAATTATGTATACTGTCGAAAACAACAGCTAACACACCGTCAGCAAAGTTGTTGACCTTTTTATCATAATCAGGGCTTTCAGCATTTTCAACAGAAGATTAAGTTTTTGTTTTGATTTGTTGAATCTTCTTTTTTGATGATGGACTGTTTACAGTTGGGCTTGTTATTTTTTGTTCAGTCATAAAAATGCCATCGTGATTATTTAATTAAGGACAGAGGTGGATCTCAATCTACTATACACACCTTTTCTCAAGATGTGGGTATATCTGATTAAAAAAAATAAATTGTGTTATGTTACTTCCAGAGTTTTTTTTTTTTTTTTTTTAATTACTGATGAAGTGGTTTCATAAGAAATGGTACGGCTAAATGAAACCAAGAAGCAATTTGTTCTTTGCTGAGAGTTTGAGTGTAAATTTCCTACTCAAATGTGAAAAACCAAATGAAGAGATAACTCTTTATTTTGATTATAAGGGTTTTGTTGGATGTTTAATCATATAAACATGAAATATTTTGAATAATATCTACAATATTAACTTTAGTTGTGACAACATTATTAACACTACTTGAAGCTTGATTTTGGAGACACACACGAACAGGTAAGACTCGTTGTAAAGGTGATTTGCTGCGCTGAACCCAGATCTATTATTTTTTGAGATATCCCCGTTGTATAGAATTAAAAAACGTGGGTTTTCATTATTTTTAGGGTAACCTAATATTCAAGTTGGAAACAACAAACAAAAGTTGCAACGATTTTAAAGTCCGCTCCAAACAAACGCGAAATCAGAGCAAGACATTCGGACCAATACATAACAAAAATCTAAGATTCGCAGCAGATGCCTTTTTTTTAAGCTCGAATGGAATTGGATTACAAAACGATGTCGGCTCAAATAATTAACGAAAAGAAGCTTTCCTCAAAATCTAGATGCAATACATAGTTACAGAACACGGGTATAGGTTACTTCTCTGTGCCTGTTCACATGTGAAGAAATTCAAACATTTTAAGTGATTTTGTGATGGTGAGCGGTTCTTACTTGCAGAAGAAGGAGGGGGACGAACAATTTTAAAATTCCAGCCGAGGCGCAATTTTCGACCATTTTTTGCAGCAATTGAGGCCGATTTCAGCAAAAACGCATTGTTGATTGCTTAGTTAGCTGTATGGCATGTAGCGCCACCGTCTTGTTGGAACCACAGGTCGTCAACATTAACATTCTCCACTTCATCCCCGAAAAAGTCATTAATCATGGCTCTATAGTGTTCCCCATTGACTGTTACATTACATTATGGCCGGCTTCATTTTTCATCAGTTTTCATCGCAACGCGCGAACCGAACCATTATTTTGATAGTAAATTTGCACGCATTGCAAACGTTGTTCAGGAGTGAGTCTATTCATTATAAAATTGCAAACCAAATCAAGTGACAGCTGTCAAAAAGACCAACTTCGAAAAAAGTATTGCCAGATTGAAAACAACACGTCTAAAAAAGGCCGTGAGCGATTAATTGCTGTGAGGTTTGAAATTGAGAGATTTTGATTTTCGAGATTCTAGTTTGCGAGATTTTAATTTGCAAGATTTCATACCCAACCCAAAACACAAAGAGGAAAACAAAATCTGCGAAATTATTTTTTCACATCGTTCTTCAGGTGTGAGCAAGAACTCTGAGATATTTGGTATTTGGTATCATATTTCCAGTTATTTTACCAAATGGTAATCTTAATCAAATGGAAACCTTATCCATGTGTCTTACACCATTGCTACCCTAAGTATTTTGTAGGAATCGCCAAAAATTTTATCAAAAAAAATGGCGTATGCTGGATACATAACCTCAAAAATAGTGAAAAACGGTGATAGCTTACATCTAACTTAAGGATATCTGTCCAACTAACAAAATGGCTTCGCATTTCAGACATTAAGGTGTTATTTGTTTCTATAGCGCCCCTATTATCCCTCTGACGGGAAGTAAATACCTTATTGGAGCATTACTGATTCCTAAAATATGTTCTGGTGCAAATTATATCAGCTTGATAGAAGCGATAAACAAATATTTCTTTAATCTCTCTATATTGCTCTTATGAAATGACGACGGAGCTTTCGCTTCTATAGTCATCCTGTGAAATTATCAACAATCTCTATGTAAGTTTCTGTTACTTCTTTTCTTTATTGCTTCTTTATTGCGTGTATTGGTATGCTAAAGTGCAGCCACAAACCATTTCTGATATATTAGTGAAAACACAAACCACTTCTGGTATAAAGAGTATAGCCACAAACCAGTAGTGTGGAGAAAATGCATACGTTTTTTTTTTCATCGTAAATAATATTCTTGCATGGCCGAGCGGTTATCGTAGTGGACTTTCAGTGCGAGAGGACCCTAGTTCGAGTCCCACAGAAACTTTGTAATTTTTATAACTTAAATAATATCTAATAAATTCTAAAATTGCATTTCAGATAAAAACTTTATATCGACAAATAAAAAATATAAATAAAAATATAAATCAATAAAATCAATTGTGAAATATTTTTCTTTTATTTTATTTTTCCACCTTCTTCTATAAGATTACTGAATTTACTCCATAAAGGTCCAATGGGAGTTTAAAAAGTGCGCCTTTTTAACTCTATGGACTATTATATAATGCTTATATGATTGCAAGAAATGATTTTGAGAAACTTCTTTGGATGATTGTAGGGGCAAGTTTGCATTTTTGACTATATAATATTAGCAACGTATATAAATGGGGTATCATATGGAAGCTAACAATATCCTTCATACACGATATTTATAGTCAAAAAGACTATTTTTGGCTGTTGCGAGGAGACCTGAGATAGCAGAGTTCACTGAACCACAGCCTGAGATAGAAGACGTCATACTTCACTTCGTTTTTTTAACTTTATTGTTCAAAAAAAAAAAAAAAATTTAGGTACCCCCAGGATTCGATCCCTGAATCCTTTGGTTGGATCTTGACGCATAGATCAGAAAATTCCAATCCATGCAAATTGTTGCTGCGGAAGCTTTTGACGTACACACTAGCATGTTGATCGACAATGTTAACTAACAATGTTGATCGGCATAGTGTTGACCCTCTTTTAAATAGCAGACGTCACAAAATCATATTCTGAGCTGACGTAACTCAATCACAATCTGAAATAGCAGACATCACTTAATAACAGTCTGAGATAGCCACAGATAGTAACAGTTTTTAAGTCACAATCTGAGATAGCAGATGTTACTTGATCACAGTCTGAAATAGAACATGTGACTAAATCACAGTCAGAGATAGCAGATGCCACTGAGTAAGAGTATAAGAAAGCAGATGTCATTAATTCACTACTAAAACCTGGGCTTCCACTCTATAAGTGGCTATAAGTCCTGGCTCTGGTGGCTATAAGTCCTTCAAAAGGGATGTTTTTCAAGAACCTACTCTTGATTGATACTTTTCTTATTACGATAAAACTCTGTTTTTCTCGTGTTTGTTCACGTTTTTTGAAAGTGAGGTCTAATTTAGTGGAAAAATTCATACAAATATTTATTCTTGGTTTTTTTACTTATGATAATTTCTGTGGTACCAAAGAACAGAGACGTGGGACGCCAACTAACAATTTCGCTCCTATATTCGTCCATAAATGCTTTTCATTTAAATTTATCCAAGTCATAAAAGCATTGCATAGGACTCCATAGAGTGAAAATAGCGACGTTTTTTTCACTCCTATTGCACTTTAATGGAGTTAATGATAAGTACATAAAAGAGGCTCCAGTAAAAAAAAATGTACATAAGTAGGTAGATCTAGGAGTCAAGCTCGGGTCCACTTGCAGCTAAACTCTGCTCCAATCTCAGATAAGCAATACATTACATCAAATCAGAATCTCTTTCATATCTATAGAATTGTCCGTGTTCAAAAATATAGAGATATTAAAAAATCATTGGTACTTTGCTTCTATTACGCTGATATAATTTATACCAAAAAATATTTAAGGAATCGGTTATACTTCTATAACGTGTTTATTTCCTATCGGAGGGGTTAAAGGAGTGCTATAGTAACAAAAACACTTAAACATTTGAAATGCGAAGCAATTTTGTTAGCTTGATATTTATGTCAAACATTTGGCTTTTTTATCGGTAATGGATATTCTGCAATTGAGTGGTGTTTGAAGAAACGTGATAATTGCATAAAATAATTTACATCTTTACGTCAACTTAACATTTAGCTAGAGCCAAAATGGGTCAACTGATTTTCTTCAAACTTGAAAAATAATTTTTCAAGAAAAATGTTAAAACGTTCATTTGGGCTCTAGCTGAATGTGAAAGTAAAAATGGAAATTATATCTGTATGATATAATACCTCAAAATCAATTGAAAAATGACAAAAAATTGTAATCGATGAATGATTTTTTTAAATTATCTAGAAAAATTTAATAAATCTTAAAAGAATACAAAAAAAAAACAATAAAAAGACTTAAACGCAGTCTAGCTCAAGGGCATACTATTTTTTAGTCTTTGTCTAACTTAACAAAGACAAATAATCATGTGAATTATTCAAGACCATATAGAAGCTTCATTCAAACGTCTAAGCTGCCTCAGACGAATATTTCATCATCAAAGCGTTGAAGAAAAGCACTGTTAATTCTTTTTTTTTTTTTTTCATTTGTGTTCTTTTATTTTACTCTCCCATAGTTATTTTCTAATATCATACTGCCCTAGTAAACTTAAAATATAGTTCAATATTTTTCAAAAAAAAAAAGCAATCATAATCAAAATTCTATACTTACATCAAATCAGGCCTAAAGTGATGGATCATCGCACAGAATGCCAGACCGTCTCGCCATGATGTGGTCATATTATCGATCTTTACACCTGGATAACCATCGGTCATTCGTCGGCACCATAGTTCCAAAGCTTTAGTTCCTCTTCTCTCACCCATAATTTTATTTGTATTTAATTTTTTGTTTCAAAAGGTATAGTTCTCACGTTCGCAAAGCAAAACGTTGGCTTCAATTAACTGGATGTTGCAAATACAAGTATCAAAAAATTGCAATCTGAAAATAAGAAAAAAGAAGAATAATGATTAAACAAATTGCTTTTTCAAAGCACATGATTATTTTAATTTTTACAGAAATAGAATGAAATAGAAGAAGCTCTTAAACCTATCAAAAAGGAAACTAATTTTCAATACCTCTTACTTCTTTAAAAATTAAAAGAGCAAGATGCTATAAATTGAATCTTCTATGCAGCACGTAATATTTTGAAGTTAATTTTTGCAAATGAGCATATTCTTGAGATAAACTAGAACAAAGATTTTTTTCAAGGATAAGGCTTACGTGATTCAATCTTAACTAATGTTTCAGGTGTTGCTTCTTGTTTTAATATAAAAACCCATACATTAAAACTAAAATTCAATCACTCACTAACGTTACGTTACCAATCTGTAATTTAAACAAAAAACTCAACCCTTTATCTAGTCCACGGTTGAGACATGTATGACATTAATTGATTAATCAACATACTAAAACCGGTGGACAAAAACATAGGCAACATTATGACGCCATTGAGACTTGAGAACATGATTTCATGGCCACCCCACACCCAATTCAAAATATAACCAAGATTACAGTGAGGTGCAAACAAATTCAATAACATATGTTATTCAAAAAATTGCTAGTTAGGGACCTTCCTCAGTTTCACTTCCGTAAATAATAAGGCTTGCCTTTTCATAACAATAAATTTTGTCAATTTTCCCACCCAAAAACTAACAGTTCCTAGGTTATCTAACTATAATTCGGTTCGTTTCCTTTCCAGTAAATACAAGACAATGGCAATATCAACACGCAAAATAAACCTTTTATATTTTTTTATGGCAACTAAAATCATTTAAGAATAAAAGTTCAAGAACTCTGAAGAGAGTTCTTAATAAAAAATAATAAAAATACAAAAATGTGTTCTTTGAAAAACATTCCGCCTACACTGTCATTGGGTTTATTATTTATGTAAGTAGATATAATTCCTAAACCAAAATGCGATTTCAACAAAGTTGCAACAATTTAATAACCATTGACTGCAACTTTAAGCTTCAAAACCGCTCAAGCACTCAACCTCCATTTACTTGATGAAACAATAAAACTAAATGCGTAGGGGGCTGTTGTGTATTCGTAAAAAATCATAAAAGTTCAATAATCGGCTTAAGACCTGCAGACACAATAAAGGTAAATTTACCGCCATTTCTGGTTCATTGGCTTTTTCATAATATGGTTGCCACTTGTGATTAACAAAAAAAAAAATAATCTTTCAAGGTTTGCAAAAAGAACTTCTAACCGAAAATTTAAACAAATATGTATGTTGTAATAGAAATTTCGAGTTTTTTGTTTGCAATATGTTGGGTGTTTTCCATTAGATGCATATCTAGTTGTTTAAAAAAATTAACGGCTACAGTTTTTTAAAGATAGAAATTCATTCTTTAATTTACTTTTTAAATCAATTTTTAAACATACAAATTATGTATGGATATTAGGGTGGTCTTATAATGGTCTTTTTTTTTTAGTTTTAATATTTGGATGGACCTAAATCAGCTCTAAATGAAGAAAAAAAATTTCCCTATTTTTCAGATTTTTATTTTCATCCCCTATAGTCGCTGTAGTGGTAAATTAAATTTTCCCTTTTTTTTGGAAACTCGCGTAGAATCTGCCGAAAAATTCAGAGCATATAGGTGAGAAGTAGGCAAGAAAAAAACCTATCTGGAGGGGGGTAATATCTCCCACCGCTTGGGCGGGAGCGGCAATTTAATAAAATAATTTCATAAAATAGAAAAAAAATAATTTAAAAAAAACGGCAACACTTTCAGTAATGTTTTGTAGTTTTTTGGAAAGCCAGAAGTCCATTTTAATAGTTGATTATTAAATAAAGTTTTTTGAATAAACGATTTCAGCAAAATCTGTTTTCAAAAACTATAATTTAAAAAAAATAATAATAATTGTTCTTCAAAATGTTGAGTTTGAAACAATTTTTTGCCAAAACTATTCATTAAAAAAATCCTAATTTAAAAACCAGTCGTAAGAATGGAAATCTGGCTTTCCAAAAAGCTACAAAACATTATTGTTAGTATTGCCGTTATTTTTTAATGAATTTTTTTCTATTCTATGCAAATATTTTATTAAATTGCCCCTCCCGTCCAAGCGGGGGGAGATACTATCCCCCTCCCATAGGATTTTTTTCTTGTCTAGATCCCACCTACATGATCCGAATTTTTTCGGCAGATCTTACGCAAATTTTCTAGTATGCAAACAAAAGGGATATTTAATTTACCGCTACTATAGGGGATGAAAATAAAAATCTGAAAAAATTATGGAATTTTTTTTTTCTTCATTTAGAGCCGATTTGGGCCCATCCGGGATGACCCGTTTTTTAACGACCACCCTATGTACATATTTTATATATTCTTGGATAACCCTTTTTCGATTCAAAACATTGAAGAAACAATTTCCCTATTTTTAACAGATATCGTCTCCCTCTTTTCACTTTAAGTTACTAAATGGGTGATGAGTGCTTATTTTGCCGTAGTTTTAGTCAGGGGTTTTTCCTGATTTTTTGGTGAATCGTTAATTTGGTAACTCCCCTGACAGAAGGTCATTTCCAATATTTCATATATATATTGAGATGGTTATACAAATCACACAAAAAACGGAAAAATCACGATGTTTAACCATCCACCACCGACAAAAGCTGAGAATAAACCCTGCCAAACTTTTGTATTCCATATCAGGATCCATAAATCAATATTACCATGTATTCATATTTTGGTTATACATCAATTCCCAAAAATTGCTGTCGGCTCTTGTAGGTACTTATAGTTTGAATCAGCCTACAAATGTATTTAAATGTTTATTAAATGCAAAAGTACAATCCATACTTGGTATGTGCTTATAGCCACAACTCTAGAAATACAAGACTCATAGTTTCATGAATTAGGCTTCTTAAAAATAATCAACTTTTTTAAAGAACTTAATTCTTTGATAATAGATGGTACAATGCGTGGCGTATACGTACTCTTTTTTTACTTTTTTATGTAAGTATGACGTATAGTTTTACCGTTTTTTCTGTAAAACTAATTTTTATTTTCAAATAAATTAGTTATTTTCTTATCACCTACATCCTTGAATGTCACCAATCTACATAAGTACACTTCTAAAGTAAATACCTATAATCTATGTTTAAACACTCAAATCACACTGATGACCTGCAATAAAAATCCTCTGTAAACCAAACCATACTTTTTGGCATGTTCAAGCCAAATCTGAAGTCAGAATTTCTCTAGCACGTCACGTTTTTGAAATATGTATTTCAGCATAAACATAAAAATTCAGAGCATCATGGAAAGAATTCTTGGATCAGATCACGAAAAATGAGCTGCAAATTACGAAAAATTAATCCCGATTTATACCTTGGCTCGGGATCTCGTAATTTAAGACTATTTGTTTGCAATTTGCAAAATGAAGATATTGATACTCAAAAATCGTAAATCAACACTCTTTAAGTATCAATTATTCCTCTATCGAGAGAAAACAAAAATTGCGAACAATAAATCGCAATTTGATCCAATAATTCATCAATTGCATAATTTGTAAATGTGCAAAAAAGATTTGTGATCACCACTTTCATTTCGTGTTACTGCCACTTTAAAGATCAATCCTGCATTAACCCTTCATTTTGCAGGTATGTATACGCATTTAATTTTTTTAAATTTTAATTTGATATAAATACTTTATGTTGACTCTACTTGGATTTGAACTCGTAACCCTCCAGTTGCAAAGCGAGCATGCAACCACTACGCCAATTTGGATTAAAGAACGTTGGCGTTGGTGTCACACATTAATGATTAGATACATGGCATTGTTGTGGTGCTTTATGGCTTCGAGAAGTAAATTGCGACAAGAAAGTCGTGATTAAGGAATTTTTTGTTGGTGATTTGCAAATATTCTCATGGAGTTGAAAATTGCGACCGAAAAAACGTAAGTCAGTGATTGTGCAAAATAAATTATTAAATATTAATCGCAAATCAATATTTTTAAATGCTGTTTGTGAAATTATTCTTTTAGAGAGTAAATTACGCCAAAAAAGTTGTATTTTGCTAAGAAAAGTACAAGCTTGAATCATGGACTTTAATTGCAATCACGAAAAAACAAATTTTGTAAATTGCTACGCAGTGGCGTAGCGAGGGTTTGAGCCGTGGGGGGGGGAGGTGACTTTCATTAAAATGCCGACTTATTTTAAAAATTTGCTGACTGTATAGTTTTAGCATATTTCGGGTGAAACTCAAAATAAGGGAAAAGAAAAAAGGGATTTTTTCCGAGTGGAATGACATTCGGGCGAAACTCCTGATAGGGCTGATTTTTTTATTAGATTTTTTTTCAAATTAAGCTTCGTTGATTTGCCGACTCTTGAATTAGTCGGCATATTTGCGAAATTCGAAATCGGCAAAAATGCTCGTTTCATTAAATTTTTTTTAAATTAAGCTTCGTTGATTTGCCGACTCTTGAATTAGTCGGCATATTTGCGAATTTCGCAATCGGCAAAAATGCTCTTTTTTGCATTATTTTTTTTTTTTTCAAGTTAAGCTTCGTTGATTTGCCGACTCTTGAATTAGTCGGCATATTTGCGAAATTCGAAATCGGCAAAAATGCTCGTTTTATTAGATTTTTTTGTTTCAAATAAAGCTTCGTTGATTTGCCGACTCTTGAATTAGTCGGCATATTTGCGAAATTCGCAATCAGCAAAAATGCTCGTTTCATTAAATTTTTTTCAAATTAAGCTTCGTTGATTTGCCGACTTTTGAATTAGTCGGCATATTTGCGAAATTCGCAATCGGCAAAAATACTCTTTTTTGCATTATTTTTTTTTTTTTTTTTTTTTTCAAATTAAGCTTCGTTGATTTGCCGACTCTTGAATTAGTCGGCATATTTGCGAAATTCAAAATCGGCAAAAATGCTCGTTTTATTAGATTTTTTTTCAAACTAAGCTTCGTTGATTTGCCGACTCTTGAATTAGTCGGCATATTTGCGAAATTCGCAATCAGCAAAAATGCTCGTTTCATTAATTTTTTTTTTCAAATTAAGCTATGTTGATTTGCCGACTCTTGAATTAGTCGGCATATTTGCGAATTTCGCAATCGGCAAAAATGCTCTTTTTTGTATTATTTTTTTTTTTTTTTTCAAATTAAGCTTCGTTGATTTGCCGACTCTTGAATTTGTCAGCATATTTTCGAAATCCGCAATCAGTAAAAATGCTCGTTTTATTAAATTTTTTTTTGAATGAAGCTTCGTTGATATGCCGACTTTTGAATTAGTCGGCAAATTTCCGACATCCGCAATCGGCAAAAGTGCTAGGCTCCTTTTATTCATAATTGTTTGCAAATGAAGCTTCGTTGATTTGCCGACTCTTTAATTAGTCGGCATATTTCCAAAATCTGCGATCGGCAAAAATTTCGATTTGCAATCTAGCTTCCTGAATTTTCCGACTCTTGAAAAGCGTAGGGGGTGGTACACCCCAAACCCCCCCCTTTCACTACGCCCTTGTTGCTACGTTTTGAATGTTAAATTTCCAGTTTTTGTATTGATTTGGGATCAAAATGTCTTGATTTACGAATAAAACATGGTTCGTAAATTGCGACTGCAAATTTTTCAATTGGTAATTTTTCAATTCTTTCCGTGATATAGGTAGGAAGTAGACAAGAAAAAAATCCTAGGCGAGGGGGGTAGTATAAGACAACTATCAAATTAAGTTCTTTGAACTATAGGTAACAATTTCAGCAAAAGCTGTTTTCAAACTAAAAATTTAGAACAAAAAAATATTTTGTCTTCAAAATGGAGAGTTTGACACAATATTTTGCCAAAACTGTATATCAAAAAAAATTTATTTGAAAACAAACCGTAAGAATAGAATACTGGCTATCCAAAAAGCTATAAGGCATTACTTTAAATATTGCCGTTGTTTTTTAATACGTTTTTTTCTAGTTTATGCAATTATTTCATTTAATTGCCCCTCCCATAGGATTTTTTTCTTGTCTGATTTCCATCTAATGCTCTGAATTTTTTGGCAGATTTTACGCAAATTTCCTTGCATGAAAAAAAGGGAGATTTAATTTACCCCTACAGCGACTATAAGGGATGAAAATACACATCTGAAAAAATGGAGATTTTTTTTTCTCCGGAGAAAATATAAAAACCCATATAACGACCACCCTTATGTACCTTCATTATAATAATCTCATAAAAAAGTAGAAGGTATCAGTAATTTTCAATTTTATCATAAAGACATAAAAGCTTTCTGTTTGTTTGTGTTCCGTTCAAAATTGATATGAGCATGCATTGACCACAAAAAGAAATGTAGTTTTCCATTTCACAATTTTGAGAAAAATCGATCTAAACATTTTGTTTGCGTTTTTTTATCAAAATTTTGAGTTTGAATGCAAATTTTTCGAAAACTATTGACACAAATAATTTTATTTAAATTTAGGATTAAGGAACACACTTCTGGCTTTTAAAACCGTTGTTGTTTCTTCTTTACATACTTGACTTTAAGAATATCAAAGATAAATTTTTCTACTATCTCCCAAATTAGATGTTGCTTTTACAGCGTAATTCATTAAGACCCGTTCGCTGATACAAAACTTAAGCATTTATGTTCTACTTAAAAAGCTTATGCTCTACTTTTTCCTCTGCGTAAACTGCCACATAAGCGCGTATCATTGAATAACTACGATGAGACGATGAGACCGACACCAAACACCAATATATTCAAAATGCACCTATGTATACCTGCATGTGCGTTCATTCACAAAAGAAAATCAAAGCACAAATTGAAGAAAAAAAATATGTATCCTTTCTTCGCTCTATCTACATATCTACTCGTATGTATCTACATATATCTGCAAAATGATTTATTTGAGACTCACTTAGCCGAGAAGAAAACCAATAATTGTGTGAAAAGGAAATTATAGCTTCATGAGCGGCCACTGGATTTGATTGGTGCGACTGTCGTTTGAGTAATGTTCGGTGTCCCCTTCTATTTGTAATTATTCAATGGCGCGTATGTTTTACTTTAATACATATTAAAGTTTCGTATCAGCAAATGGGCCTAAAACTATGGAATTTTGAAATTTCTATAGTTTTTTTTAAACAACGCAACGGTTAAAATGAGAGTAAACATTGATGAATGAAGAAAAATCTGGTTCCATGCGAAAGCTTTTTTATTCCAAATTTGAGCTAAATAGGCTCAATAGATTTACTTTTTTATTCTTCAAATCATTAATTATTCTTCAAATCATAAATATTTTTTCAAAAATCAATTTTGAAAAGACTGCATGTACATATGTATGCGTCAATAGCAGAAAATATTAAACAACTTTGAAAATTGGTATTTTACCGTTATACGCAGCTTAAGACCACTTCATTCATTAAATTTTAAAGAGAAAAACTTATTTGGCAACCATGCTCTTGCTTGTTATGTTTGGTTTTGAGTTTTGAAGCTCTTTAAAATACAAAGTGAATATTTCAAATTTAATATTTTTGATCTATTTCCCATCACACAAAATAATAAAAAATAAAAAAAAACAACTTGCACAAAACGTGGGTGATTCATCTGAAAAACTTAAACATAATTGCGTGAGTTCCTGAGTCTTTGTTCATAGCCGACGACCGACAACGAAGAAGACGCAGACAAGTGTTATTGTTCTTTGAATCTAGGTGTCATGTCGTCCACCCCCAGACCCTATACCTAGTCCAAGTAAAAATTAAATAAAATCTATTTAAATTTCCTTGGCAAACATTTTCCGTTGTATAGAGTTGTTAACTTGATTTTTCAAGTTGTATATCCTATTCCTATACTCTTACTACAATGACATCATCAAAGGTGCACTCTGATGAGTGCATAGTCATCTCATCTCTTAGAAAACCAATAACCGGCTGATGATGATGATGATGGGATATACCCATGCAACGTTGCACTTCTATACAGCTCTATACACACAAACACAACGCATAACATAGGTAGTTAAAAGATACTGAATGTTCTTCATCTTCTTCGAACTGCGGCTATATAGCCTGGGCAGTGTAGTATAAGATTAGAATCTCATTAAAGAATGAAAATTCAAATTCAGCCGGGAACTTTGTGGCCATCTGAAGAACTGTTCTTTAGAAATAAAAATAAATAAAAAAAATTACTAAAGCATGTGGCTTTAGAGAGTAGTTGATCCACTTGTCAAGAGCCTGTCAACATGTTGACTTCCTACTCTAGATTTTGTTCTTGCGATATCGGCAAATCATAGGTCTACCTGCTCAAAGAGCATAATTTGCTTCGATGACGTTCGAGATGAGTTAGATGAGTTTTTGAGTTCGTCTAAGAGAAGATGAAAGATAACATCCAGGCATCAGACAAGTTGAAAATTTTAAAGTGGATCTTCCAACACGTGTGGTGTAGTACACTTTACGCAAATTCTATTATAGTTAAAAAAAAATTATGATTTTGTATCATTAAAGCCCACATGGAAGCTTATAGAACAAAGGTTTAACTGTAGAAAACAGTTTATTTTTGTTGATACCTGATATGTTGTTTAATGGTAGCTATACGCTATCCACAGTCATTCCAGACCAAAAACCGGAGTACACATCACAAAAACCATAAATATCAGTTATTTTAGCTGAAAAGGGTCAACTGCAGCTTATTGGAATAGACTTGCGAAAAAAAAAGTCTAGCGGGGTCAAATCGTAGGCTTTTGGTAGCCAATTCACGTCACTACAGCAAAAGATAATCGTTCATCAAATCGTTGAGGAATCATGCAGAATTGTTCCTCAGCATCAGCTGTGTGACATTATTAATTGTTTATTATCTATCGATAGAGGTCTCTATTGACTGAGTTGACGGATTTGAATGCTTCGGGTTCTCCTGCACCTCCTTCAAACTCTAATGGCAGCGGGAATTTTGTTGGTAGATCCTCCATTTCGTTGACGTACTAGTGCTAGTTGATTGTTCAATGGAACGGTTGAAAACACCAAACGTTAAATAGTCCACTGGGAAGTATGCGACCATGTCCATCCGTTTAAATCCGTCAAATGGATGCGTATCGTTGCCACAAGAGAACAACCATTTTAATAATAAAATTTTATCATTTGCACGTGTTGTAACCACTGCCGGCGTGCTTTGGCATTAGTGACTGAATAATAAACATTCCATTTGACAAACTCCAACGCCAAAACAACATGGCTGCCACGGACTGTCAACATCGACTCGTTGCTATTGAAATACCCTTTGTATGTTTTATATCCCAAGTCATCGAAAATTGATTTTTCCAACTTTTTTTAAGCCCTTGAGTGTGTGCGGCTCGTTGATCAACCCCTTTCCTGTATTATATTTTGTATCACTTGATGACTTTTGGAACCCTCGAACTTCTGAAATGGAGTAAGCTTGAGTTTGGCCAAAAATGCAGCAAGCTTGTAACTTAAAAGTAATACGAGGAAAGTTTTCACTGAGAACCAACTTTGAAGTAACTACGTTAAAAAAAACAACGTTTTCAGTGACGTTGATAGACCAGTAAGAATCCGTGATAGCCAGTAGAAATGCTTTTGATAAGCTGGTTAAGGGCCGTTGATAAACCGCTTAAAAGCCGTGATAGCGAATAGAAACACTATTGACAAACTGGATAAAAGCTGTTGATAAGGCGGTTAAAACCGTTGATAAGCCAGTTAAAAGGCGTTGATAAGCCAGCTTAAGCCGTTGTTAGGCCGGTTGAAAGTCGTTAGTAAGCCAGTTGAAAGAGGTTGCTAAACCGGCTAAGAACGTTGATGCACCGCGGTTAAAAAAAGTGATAATCAGTGAAAAGCCGTGGTAGCCAGTGAAACCAATGTTGATAAGCCAATTAGGAGCTCTTAATAAGCCGGTAAAAAGTCATTGAAAGACGTAATAACCAACGAAAAAACTTTTGATTAATCGGCTTAAGGCCATGATAGCCAGAGAAAATAGGGTTGATAAGCCGGAAAAAATCCGTAGATAAGACGGTTAGAAGCCGTTGCTAAGCCGGATAAAAGCCGTTGATTAGCCGCTTAAGAGCTGTGGATAAGAGGGTAAAAATCCATTGATAAGACAATTAAAAGCCGTTGATAAACCAGTTAAAAGTCGTAAATAGCCAGTGAAAAGACTGTTGATAAAGCTGGATGAAATTCGTTGATAAGGCGGTTAAAAGCCATTAAAAATACAGTTAAAAACCGTGATAGCCAGTGGAAAAACTGTAGAAGAAGCCAGTTCAAAGCCGTTAATAAGCTCTTTAAAAGCCGTACTAAGCCGGGAAGACAACTTTAAGGTGGCTGGTGAATGTAAGGCTTTATACTGTTTGTTTGTGTCTTAACCGAGAATTTATAAAGAGATCGTTGCTTGGTAGAGGTATCCCGCCAAAAATTGTTCCCATTATTAAAGAGTCCTACAACGACGTAAGGTGTTCGGTGTGACTCTTTCGTAGTGCAACAGGGTGTTCTATCGTCAATTCTCTTCTTTCTGGCGATGGATGACGTATTGACGGCCACTGTTAGTACAACGGAGCGACAGGGTATTCAATGGAGACCGTTTGAAAGGTTCAGTCATTTAGACTATGCCGATGACAAATATCTCCTGCCAAATAAAATCAATGGGCTCAACGGGATTGCCAAACATAGCAAGAGAAGGGAGAGTCGAGTGGCCTAAGAATAAACAGAAAAAAAGACAAAAATAATGCTCACAGGCCAGATCACGCAGCAGCATATTATTCTAAAGGAGACGCCAGTGGAAGAAGTTGGACAGTTTAACTATACCTTGGCAGTATTGTTTCTGAAAATGGCGGTACAGATCTGGATGCTAAAATTAGAATTAATAAGGCTCATGCTACCTTCGGTACTCTGTCCCCACTTTGGAAATCCAGTCAAATTTCCTAACGCACTAAGTTGAGATTCTTCGATTCCAATGTCAAATCCGTGCTGTATGCTTTCGAAACCTGGAAAGTCACGTCTACTATTTCGAAGAAATTGCAGGCTTTTGTGAATTGCTGTCTTCGCCACATCTTAAAGATTCGCTGGCCACAAATAATATCAAACGAAGAATTGTGGCGCAGGACAAGTCAAGAGCGGCTGGACGTCGACATAAGAAAGCGTAAATAGCGTTGGATTGGTCATACACTGAGAAAACTAAACGATGAAATTGCAAAAAAGTCCTTTGAATGGAATCCTCAGGGTGCACGGCGGGTTGGAAGACCAAGAACAACATGGAAATCAACTGTCTTAGCGGAAGCAGAATCCCAGAGAAAGACACGTGGCCACAGCTAAAGTACCTTGCAGCAGACCGTGAAGGATGGAGACGTTTTGTTGACGCCCTATGCCCCAATCGGGGTTACAGGACACGATGATGATGATGACTGTTTGTGTCTAGTGATAATAAAGTTGCCCGAAGAACATTATATAAAGTTCAGCTTTGATAACATATATCGTTAACTTCACGCTTTTTTAGCACCGGTAAAGGTGTTTGGCTGACATTGAGTACCACTCTGTAGGTGTTTGGCAATTGTCAAAATCAATTTTATGCACCTTCAACACTTCATATTATCCATTCGTTCATACCTACACAGAAAAAATTTCAGCTTTGATAAAATGACGTATGTCTGGCGAACCTGGACTTATGTATATACCTCCTTTACTATAGATCCTGGATCCGAAGAGTTTACCTCATCACCCTTTAAAACCAAAGAAGTTTATTCACAATTCAGTGATGCTATATCATCATTATATAGATCAAAGTGACCTTATCTCATTCCAATCAAGCGGAGGAACTTGTTTTCCTTTTTTTTTATCAAAATATCATACCCGACCCATTTAGATCACCCTAAAACCCTTATCGTTATAAAACCAAAGATCCCCCCTTTTAATCAGAAAAAAAAAGTCTACAATTATTCCAAAATTCAGTACTTAAACTTAAATCTCATTAATTACAAAAACATTCAATAAAATTGTCCCACTTGATATCCAGAGACGAATAAGAAAATATATAGAACCAATTAAAGCCCCGAAATAAATGTGAAACCCTTTCAATTATCCCGCATTTATGAGATCATAATCCCGCATCTCATTAAACGACGAGTAGTTTTTCCTTTTATGGGGGCTTATTTTTTTTTCTTTATGTGACAATGAAAATTCATTTTTACTGTCCCCTCATCATAAAATGGGTTCATCAGATGCATAAGCTTCTTCTTCTTCTTCAAAAAAAAAAAAGTCTTAAGATCGCTTTCACTGACATACAAGTCGGAAATCTTCTTTGATCATACCTTTCTATACCTTACCTACCCACTCACTCCACTGACTGTTGTAGTCTTCTTCTTTTGTCGTTTTTTGTTGTTGTCATTGCGGGGTATGAACCAGGTCAGGTTCATATAAAACTGAATTGGAAATTAACCTCGGGTCAATGGCTGCTTTATCTAAACCTAAACGTGATACGCACGGGCATTTTTTCAAGGTAGGTAAGTTCAAGTTGACAATTTTGTTTTTGTATTTTTTTTTTTTTCGTTGTAGATAAACTTTCATTAAGCCAGTGTGTGGATATTGTTGGTATATATTGTCAGACCAGTGGCTATTGTTATTTCTCTAAAAAGAAAGCCGGGTATAACGAATTGTGTCGCTGGTATAGGCTGGATGGATGAAAAACACCATTTAACATTTTGAGCTCCAACTCTATATTGAAGCTGAATTCAAAATGAACATAAACAGACAAAAAAAAAATGGAATCTCATTATGAATGCATATACAACATGATTTGAATATGTAAACTCTTAGGTTTGATCAAGGGATTAGGTAAAGAAATGACAGTTTTGTATACGATGATGGCTATGTCTTGTCTTATGATGAAGGCTTCCTGACAGCAGCACATAACTGAAGACATCTTCTTCATGCTTGGTTTTGAATTAAAATATACAAAACACCGCAACAAAAAGTATCTTTAGAAGAAATATGATAATTTTTAATTGAATAGTTAAACAACAAACATATGCTAATCGTGTTTCCGGGAAAACAAAATGTCAAGCTATATTCAATTTGGAAGTTTCTATACCTTCAAACGACTGTCTTCATATAGAGAATGTGACAAAAATAAATTACAAAAGGCTTATTTATTATTCCTAAGAAGACTCTCTTATAAAAGAATATTTTCTTATTGCAACACTGTAGTAAGATAAAATCGATATTTAAGAAAAGAACCGTTTTTAGAATTTTAGTTTGAGACCAATTCTTCAATTCAAATACAAAATCCAAATTCCAAAACCTTTTGAAAATTTCAAGATGTACTTTCAAATAAAGAACCTCTAAAATGCGGTCTTTTGGCTTCAAAACTTTCGACAGCAGACTCTAAGAGCTAATTTCATGACTGTGTCCACCTGTGAACTTCACTTTCAAGAGCTGTTTGAGAGTTACTCGAAGTCTTTTTATTCTCAAATAGATACCAACCTTAACTGAAGCGAACAAAAAACAGATATAGATAAAGATATCTCGGGGTTAAACCGGAGTTATTGCCAGAGCAGTTCGTTGTGGCGCCATCTCTATTCCTATGCGTAAAAGACGTAGAAGGGTGATATCTATAGTGTCGCACATCGTTGGCCTCAGAATTTTGACAGCTGAAAGATAAAGTTAATCTATTTTCAGGATTAGTTAACTCTGATTTAACTCAGAGTAAAGACTGAACTGAAAAACTGGCCCTTAGAGTTTTAAGGCTCCCCAATATATTATTGTAAGCTTGGGCCTGGCAAAATAGCTACAGCTACATATTCCAACCTACAAATTTTGTTCCCTAAAACAGACATATTCAATAAGTTAAATACTTGTATTGATGTTTAATTTTGTATCAAATTTTATTGTTAAAAAAGAGTGGAAGGTTTTATGTGTCAGCAAACGAGAGAGGGGGAAGTGTACCCACTAAGGCTTTATCCGGGCGGCAGCGAAAAAATTCGCCAGATGGAATCAACTATGGAGTCTACGGTTCTAGTTAGGCTAAGCTACTTAGTGAAGAGCTTATACGCGCTACTACGACATACTCGGAGCTCAGACCTATAACCGGCTCCCCGCCCTTGGAGTCATATTGTAGGGGTGTGGCCATCCAGGTTATGGGTCGTGCTGTCAGGGTAACTTCCCGGCCACGCTAAGAGATTTTAGTTGCGAAGCAACAACAAGCCTCGGATACGGACGGATTTACATCGTCAACAGAACCTAGCAAACGAAATAAGGACAACTAACTTCGGATCTAGACCACGTGCAGCCGAACATTTAGTGGAAGCCTTAGACTGCTACAAAGCAGACATCACCGCTATCCAAGAAGTGCGATGGGATGGGCCAGGCAAAAGAAAATTGAAAGACTGCTACATCTACTACGGTGACTGTTACCGACCACAAGGGCAGTATTTTTTTGGATGTGGATTCGTCGTTAGATGCAGACTTAGGCAAAAAGTCTTGTGTTTCAACTATGTGAACGAGCGCCTCACGACAATTCGCATCAAGGATAAGTTTGCCAACATAAGCCTTATATGCGCGCATGCCCCCACGCCCACAGAGGAGAAAAATGACGACACCAAGGATGAGTTCTACGAGCTCCTGGACAAGATATATGAGCAATGCCCTAGCTATGACATTAAAACTGCCTTGGGTGATTTTAGTGCCAAACTAGGAAGAGAAGACGTCTTTGGTTGCACAATCGGAAAATATAGCCTGCACGACACCACCTCCGATAACGGACTCAGGCTAATCTACTTTGCTGCGGGGCGAAACGTTGTGGTAGCTAGTATGTAGTTCCCGCATCTCGATATACACAAGGGGACATGGCGAGTTCCTGGTCAATCAACCGCCAACCAGACTGGAGCAAGGAACTTCTCCAGTATTAAGGATGTCCGAACGTTCCGAGGAGCCGACACGTTGACTTGCACCACTACCTCGTTGTAACCAAGGTACTGCTACGGATATCAAAACCCAAGCCAAAACAAGGAAATACTGTGAGGAAGTTCGACGTCGGACGGCTATAGTCGCAAGAAATCGCCGAGTCCTTTTCCGATCGAGTCTCTCGCGCCCTCTTAAATAGTCCTATGCCGCCAACTGCAAGTATCGAAAACCGGTGGAAGAACTGCCAGGAAGCCATTAAAGATGCCACCTCTGACGTGCTGGGCCTCGCATGACCACCACAGCGAAATGCCAACAAGTACATGTAGCCAAACGAGCTCTACGAGCAGAAGACGCGAGAGGAACATAAGCTTCTTAGAAGGAAAAAGAAGGAGCATGATAAGCGCGCAGTCGAGGAAATAGAGGGATGCCATTGCAGGAATGAAGTTCGGAAGTTTTACCAAAAAGTAAGAAGAACCTTCCAGGGGTACAAGGCCTGAACCGAAGCCTGCAAGGATGATCAAAGGAACATCGTAGTAGAATTGCAGTCGGTGCTGAGGATATGGAAAAATCATTTCAGAAAATTGTAAAACGGCAATGATTGCCCTATTCAACCTGGACGAACGTAGGCCAACAATTCCGTCAACCCGATCTCGACGAAGTAAAGATAGCTATTTCTAAACTTAAGTTCAATAAAGCTGCTGGAGCTGATGGCCTTACAGCCGAGCTATTCAAAGCGGCAGGCGATGAATTGGTTAGGAGGATGCACCAGCTCATCTGTAAAATATTGTCAGAGGAAAGCATGCCCGATAAATGGAACCTCAACATTGTTTGCCCGATCCGCAGAAGAAAGGCGATCCTCTGGACTGCACCAACTACAGAGGCATCAGTCTTCTTAATATCGCCTACAAGATCTTCTCTGTCGTACTTTGTGAACGCCTGAAGCCATTCGTCAACAACCTGATAGGTCCATATCAGTGTGGCTTTAGGCCAGGGAAGTTCACCATCGGCCAAATATTCGCACTACGGCAAATCTTGGAGAAAACCCAGGAGTTTCAAATCGATATCCACCACCTTTTCATCGATTTTAGGGCCGCGTATGACAGCATCTATAGAGACGATCTATAAAGAGCAATGTCTAGTTTTGGTATCCCTGCCAAACTCGTCCGTTTGTGTAGGATGACGATGGAGAATGCACGCTGATCCATAAAGGTCAGCAAAAACCTCACCGACGCATTTGATGTCAAAAATGGCCTTGGGCAAGGCGACGCGCTGTCATGCGACTCCTTCAACATCGTTCTTCAAAGAATAGTGCAAAACTCTACCGTCAACACTAGAGGCACAATCTTTCAAAAGTCCGTCCAATTACTCGCTTACGCTGACGACATTGACATAATCGGACGAACAAAGCGTGATATCAGTGGTGCTTTCGTGAGTATTGAGAAGGAAGCCAAGAAGATGGGTTTAACGGTGAATGAAGCAAAACGAAACAAGAAAGGACACCCAACACCGACGTCTCGGACAGAACGTCACTATAGACAGCTATAATTTTGAAGTGGTCAGAGACTTTGTCTACCTAGGATCCGACCTAGCCACAAAAGTGAAAAGCCAACGACTAAGATGGCTGGGTCACCTAGAGCGAATGGACACCAATGCTCCGGCTCGGAAAGTCTTTGAATCCAACCCTGTGGGACAGCGCAGTAGAGGTGGACAGCGTAAAAGGTGCCACACGCAAGTGGAAGAGGACCTTAAACAACTTGAAGTGCCAAACTGGAGACAGCTAGCTAGAGGCCCAACTGGCTGAAAGAAGCCTGTTGGTTGAGACCCTGGTCCGACCCGGACTGTAGCGCCATGTTAAGTAAGTAAGTTAGAAAGCCTTTACTTCGTTTTTTGTTATCACTCATACCCAAAATCTGCTGTGGGCTCTCGGTCTATTAATGTTCAATGCTATACGAACAACTAACAAACGATTCGGGCACTTAAAAACAATTTTGGTCAAGCTATTCGTGAAGTATGTGCCGAAGCTATTGGAAATGTATTGATAGAAAGAATAGTCTACTGCCAACCCAGTTCAAGCCTTTAAAAAAAATTAAAATAAACTATGTCCACTTAAAATCTCCCAAAATAAAATATACTAATTGCAAAATAGAATATACATAAGTCTTAGGGCAAGTTTCAAAACTTGCGGATAAAGTCTCGAATCCGGAACTTATCCGCAAGATAAGACTTCAACTATTGGTTTCAAATGTCTCGGCGGATAGTGATATCCGACAGAAAATCCTGTGAATAAATCTTAAATGTTTCAATCGACTCATTTAACAGAACAGAACTAATCTGTTTGCAAGAAATTGATTAGGTTCCTTAAAATCCACTTTTTTGTTCTCAAAAATTATATCTTTTTTTTTTTGGGAAAACCATTAAAAACTTTCCGTTTAAATGGCAACAGAGAGGTTAAGCATTTTTTAACAACCTATCGCTAATCGATCATTGCGCAGCCTTATTCGCTGATTTCTTTAACATACATTCAGCTTTTCAGCATCAATTAGCAATAGCACCAGCGCCATTATAAAAATAGATTGTCTTGTATACATCCCCCTCGCTTTTCTATATTCTTATTTGCACGCCATATTTCACTCTCCATCGATTTATCACATTATTTTGTTTGAGTTGAACTAACGCAATTAACGCAAATATGTTATTTTAAACTTTCTAATATCACTTTTTAAACAAAAAAAAAATTCAAACAAACATAAAAGAACAAAAACAACAACAAAAGCAAACCATACAGCTAGAAAGAAAAATATTCGATTACCATAACGAAGGTGGGCAATGTAGCTTGACTCCTATCTCCGCTGCCGCCATCGCCAGCCATCCGCCTACCTTTTTCAAGTCACTTCTTTGGGTGTCCAAGCCCACCATGACAAATAGCCGGTGACAGTTGTTGTAGAAAAGGTAGCTTAGCGCCAGTTTACACGATCAGGCCAACACCGATTTTCTGTAGCATGTTGTCATTGTCGTCGTCGTCGTAGTTCGTAGACGTTGGGGCGATAATTTATCGCCACAAGGTCAAATTTATGTCGCTTAGTGTAGTGCTGTTTGGGTGTTGTATACTTGCATGAGGCGAGTGAGAGGCTGTGCGAAAGTGTACCTATTAAATATCCTCACTCCTTATGGTGGTGGTGTTTCTGTCCATTGCGGCCGTCCGTGCGCTAAGGAAATTTATTTATCGCAAACAAATTATGTTCATGCTGTGGTGAAGCGCAACCAGCAAGTAGAGTCGATCTAATGTGCGGCGGCGAAACTGGCTGGCTGGGTAGCTGGCGCTCTTCTTGAACAGGCTTTTGTTGAAACAACTTCGACGACGACCGACGACAACAACGCGGAGATAGTTCTTGTTGTTGTTGTTGTGAACGAAATCTTATTGGGCGCGTTTAATCTCGGATTACACTGTGCTAACACAATGGTATTGCTGCAGCTTCAGAGAGGAAACTTAGTTTTGTGCGCATTTAAGTTTTAAGAGCACTACACACCACACATGGTGGGTTAAGAATATCGGGGTTCAAGTTGGCCAATGCAATGATATTGGACAGCATAAAAGATTTTGCGCAAAGAGGGTTATGTCGGAAGTCTAGATCGTGAATGAGATATCGGAGGACATTCTATAATGTGGATCGTATGGATTATGGTTATGCGAATTAAGTGCACTTGATAAGCACACAATTTATGAAGACATTAATCGGTGAGTGGTCGGTGTTGTGTGCACGCTATACAGTATACATGCACTACATGAAATATTTTCCGTATTAAAGGGCTTTGAAGATCTTTGAAAGTCATTGATTCAAATATTCAGCATATTGGAAAATGAGGAGAGGAAAGGAACAATAACTTTCAAGGGTTTTCATTTTTGAGGCAAAAGTATGCTTAAACTACAAATTTGTACTAATTTCACGCTTGCGTTTATGAAAGAATGGTCACACTGGTCAATTTTTTTTGTATAAAGCTCGAAAACTAAGCCGAATTTGGCAAATTAACTCATAATGTATACAAAATTTAAGCAGAAATTTTGTAAGCCCAGTCTTTTTTAATCAAAACTGACAGAAATATATATATTTTGTTAAACGTGTTTTTATTAAGATATACAAAATGGCTGTGATCCCAATGACATATGTCAACAGCGTAAAGTGTGGAGCAGGATGTCAGGTATCATGAGTTTTTAGTGAGATGTAACAGTTTCACAGTAAGAGGTATATTCTGCTTTAAGGTTTAAGTAGCTACTGCAGTGAACAAGTGAAACAGTATAACAGTACTACAGTGTGATAAAGCGTCGTTCCTTCCTGGCCGCCAGATTTAGTCATATTTAGTGCGGACCAGTCCAATTTTTCACTTGTGAAACGGGTTCGCACTAGACCTGGCGGTAGGAAACTGTTTGAAACTCGGTACGAAACATAGATAATGTAAAATTGATAGTAGTGTGAATGTGTAAAAATGTAAAAGATTGACGGTGCGACGGAGTACGACAGTTTGAAAATGTGAAATAGGTACTGAAAATGTGACAGATAGATACAATATGACGGTGTGATAGGTTAGGTTAGGTAGAAGGAAGTTGTGGCCTACTTAATGAAGACATATGTGTTCTGTTAGCACTCAAGCCACTTAGAGGCGTTGACGAAATCCAGAAGGTTATTAGCCGAAGTTCTAGAAAATTCCTCTAAGTCGTCACAAAAAAAAATGATTCTCCGGGTGTTTCTTTCTTAAATGACAGAGTGCTAGACAGTGATAAAGGAAGTATTCTCATGTGCTTCTTCATCGCTGCACCCTCTGCAAAGTTCGTCAGTACTGAGCTTCAGTTTCTGTTTGTGATATCCCAGTTGGTTATGTCCGGTGTTTATGCTGACAAGGGAACGAAGATGATTCTTGTTCATTTACATAATTTTGTCTGTCCTATGCTTATTGAAATTTGGCCATAACTTTCTAGTTGTGCCACATGTTTCGAGCAGATTCCATTTCTCATTGTTTTTTGTTTTATATTTTGTTACCAATATCTTGTTTGATTGTAGAGGTTGGCACTCTAATAGGTCGTTCTTGAATCAATCGACGATCCTGTTCTTGTGAGCTCATCAGCTCTTTCGATTCCCTGTACATCATTGCGACCACGAACTAAGCGAAAGCTAAAGTTATAAATAAATAAATTTGGCTCGTGGAGAACCAGTTTCTCGCAACTTACAACTCCCAACCATTCCTATGTGCGTGTTGTTGACAGGAATTGAGAGGACCTACAATTTTTTGCCAAGTCACTTGTTCATGAAAAGTGCACTCTTGGAAGATTTGTCAGTTCCTCGCAAAAAAATATTTCTGTTTTTAAGTGGCAGTGGCTAGAAATCGTATCCAAATCTTCGGCATGATAGTCCAACGTCTAATGTTATGCTGCATCTCAAGAACCCTAAGCTCTTCGTGGCAGCAAGTGACAAGCTTTGAATGTATCTCGGTGGCAGAAGTTGCTTGTTTGCTGCTGGGCTATCAATAAAGAGGGTGATATTTGCGTAACTGCTTTAGTCACTGTCAAGACCTCAGTTTGGAAGACACTGCAAGAGTCCGGAAGTGTGAAGGAGCTCGCTTTAGACCCAGAATTTCTAATAAAATTCCTGTACCAACTCCAATGTCCATCTTAGAACCATCAGTGAAGACAGTTTTCAAAGATTCATCACTGAAAGGTTGGTTGTTTTCCCACTCCTCTCTATTAAAAAAAGAGTTAGTGAAGGGTCTGTTGAAGTTAAAATGGGGTGTTGTGTAGTCTGCGCAAATGCAAACAATAATACCCACATATCTCTGGAAAATCTCAGTATGGCCAGTTGTACTTTGTCTAGTCTGGCTTAGCTGCAAGGCACTGTTTGCTGCTGATTCTTGCACGAATATATCTAGGAGTCTACCGGCTTCCAGTCTCACTGTGGGGATGGTTTTAAACGCCCCCGTAATACCTTCAAAAGCTATTCTTTGGACTTTTGTGAAGGTTTTCAGGCTTGTTGCTTTCTCAGTCGTGTTCCACCAAACTAGATGACCATATGTTGGTATTGGTCAAACTATTGCCGTGTACAACAACCTGACAATTTTTGGGTTGATGGGTACCCAGGATTTTCCAAAAATCATGTTGCAAAAGTAGAATGCGACCATAGCTTTATTTGCTCTTTCCTTAGTGTTGAGACTCCAGTTCTTTTTCTTATCCAGGATCCCACCAAGGTATCACGCTTGATCCAGGATGTTGAGTGATGTCCCTTCTTGGTGTGATAATATAAGTTTGTGAAAGTGTTAAAATGAAAAAGTTTAACAGTATGACAGTATGACAAACTACTACCTTTTCACACGTTCACACGCTCAACAAGTTACTTTAATTCTGTCGCACATTCAATCTTTTACACTTTAACAATGTCAAACTGTAATATCTAATGTTGTTGTGCAAATGTTTTACTCTTTGATGGCTGCTCTCTTCTGCCCAAAACTATCCAATGTTTGTGATGGGTAAAAACAATTGGTTGTTTTGGTCAATGTATGGAACAGACCTAGTGTCTTAATAAAGTAAAGGACATAGGCGGATCACTGCTAGTTTCAGATGAGGACCAGCTCAAAAGATGGAAGGAGCATCACTTTTCTGAGGTCTTAACCACTGAAGTCAACCCAACGCCCAATGACCCGTCCGTAGTAACAAATTCCCGATTACGTACCGTTTTTCCCAGTAAAGAAGACATTTTAACTGCAATTAGAGCGCTGAAGAACAACAAAGCGGTAGGACTTGAAGGTATTCCCGCAGAGCTCTTACGAGCAGCGCCAACAACATCGACAGAGCTCTTGTACCCACTCATAGAAAGAGCTTGGGAAACAGAGAGTTTTCCTGACGAGTGGAAAAAAGAGAATGATTGTCAAGCTTCCAAAGAAAAGAGACTTTACGCAGTGCGAAAACTGGAGAGGAATTTGCGTGCTGCTGCTGTAGCAAAGGTTATAGCAAGAATCGTCCTAGAGCGAATAAAAGACCACCTAGAAGACACGCTTGACGCCAAACAAGCAGGTTTCCGCACTGGATCTTCCTGTGTGGACCACATCAACACCTTGCGGATCACCATCGAACAATTCGTTGAATATTGATCACCACTTCACCTGCAGTTTATCGATTTCGAAAAGGTGTTTGACAGTGTCAATAGAGAATTTATTTGGCTTGCCTTGCACAGGAGGGGCATCTCAGATAAATTGATTGCTATTATCAAGGCTACATATGAAGGATCCAAATGTCATGTTCTGCATAAAGGAAGATTGTCAGAGGAATTTGAAATCCAAAGTGGGGTTAGACAGGGTTGTATTCTGTCACCAATATTGTTCCTGTTGGTAAGTAGTGATGTGCTGCATGCAGCTTTGTCGACTGCAAATGGAGGCATTCAGTGGAATCTGCAATCACAGCTGAAACATCGGAAATACGCGGATGACGTATGCTTACTCTCTCCATCAAATGACAAAAAGGGTGGAGAGAGAAGCTGAAACTATCGGGCTCAAGATCAATACGGCACAAACAAAAAGGATCAGCCTTGGAACTTCCTCATCTACTCAAATAGATATTTCTGGACAGCCAGTAGAGATGGTAGAGAGCTTTAAATACCTTGGGAGTATTGTCTCTACTGATGGCGTGACCGAGCTAGATATAACCAGCCAAATCGGGAAAGCAAAGGCTGCGTTCGCGATGCTTTCCAAAATATGGAGAAACAACTCTATAAGCCTAAGGACCAAGCTACGACTGTTTCGCTCTAATGTAGAATCCGTGCTTTTTTATGGATGCAGCACTTGGAAAGTAGCACCCATTGTCACAAAACAACTTGCGGATTTTCTGGCCTAACCGTATCTCCAGTGATTAACTTCATGCGAGGACAGGACATGAACCCATCGACTCTATAATACGAAAACGTAAGTGGCAGTGGATTGGACATACGCTTCGAAAAGGCCACGAGTGCATTGCGAGCCAAGCGATGCAATGGAACCCTCTCACACAGCGAGGCAGAGGAGTGGGCCGACCTAGAAGTACTTGGCGAAGAACGGTCGAAGAGGAATCTGCACAACTGGGGAAGATTTGGAGAAACTCACGGGCTTAGCACGTCCGAGGACCTAAGTAAGTAGTGTCTAATTCAATTGTTAGGTGGGTCAGAAGTCCTAAAAGCGTTATCAAGTCAGACATTATTAGTCATGATAACGAGATTTCTTTTCCTGTTCGTCTTCTCACATTAAATATAAATGCAGATTTTCGACGAGTAAGATAAGAAGCTTTCGTTATCACCCTAAATATTAAGAAGGTTTAGTTTTAACTGCTAAATAAATATCTGTGTAGGAATAGGTATAGGTACCTCACAAAGTTTTATTTACTCGAACACAACTATCATAATTAAAACGGAGTTTTGATCACGATTAAATTTTCTAGAAAAAAGATTCCTTCTATCCACACCTAATCTTCCAGACATCTTCTTCTTCAAGACTTTTAATTGGAACGAAAACTTTTCTTTTCCAGTGTCAGTTTTAAACGTCAAAATGTGTTTATAGATGGAGCAAATATAATAACCGCAAGAGTATCGTGGCGCTGCTGGCTGGTAAATAAAAATATTAAAAAGCCAAGCGTTTTGCATTTATTTTATTAATCCAGAATAAGAGAGAAGGAAAAATGACGATCATGCATAATGACAGGTCAACAATCAGTATACGGACCGCTGACGTTTTGGGTTGGTTAAGTTTGTTTTTTGTTTTTTTCCTTTGGGGTACTTCATTCTCACTGTGCTGTTAACTACTCAGACAGAAGGCTAAAATATAAGATGAGCCTCTGCGTCGTCTTAGCTGCGCCCATGACCATGACACTTAAGGTTGCCGTATCTTTCAATTTTCAAACACTCTTTTTAAAAATGTGTCTTGCATCAGTAAAAGTTGAAGATCAAGCCTCTTTAGAAAGATAAGAGTGTTGATATGCAGGTGACTAAATGTTTCTAGCTAAAGGTCAAGCATAACAAAAAAAAAAAAAACTGCAAGGTATAAATAAACTTCAAGTCGTCATGTGATATAGGGAGCAAGTTGAAGCATCTTCTATAAAGGTGCATATATCTGACTGTATGTGTCCTATAGCTATACCAGAAAAGCTATCCCCTATTGAATGCTTACATAGGACTTGAGAGAACTATAAAACAAAGGTGTGAGCAAGGTTAATCAGATGGAAGAATTCGTTACAACTATAAGAAGAGGCGGCGGCTGATGTAGCAGCCAGCGTCTTAGCATAGGCGCATCATCATCAGTTTCAGCACATGATGCAGACTCTATATACGGATGAAGAATTGAAGAACATGAGAATGCAAAGTGAAGTCTTACAAATATCATGGCTTTGCTATTAAAATTATTAACTTATCGCCAAGGAATCGTGTTCTTCATTAAGTTATAGGCCAAGCTAAGGCTAGACAAGAAAACCCAATGATGCTGAAACTGAAAAAAAAAAATAAAAAATACTAAGAATAAAGACTGCGTTGTTCTTCTTCTTCGTTTCGAAGGAAATATCTCATCGACACCAAAAGAACCAAGGTAATCTTTAGGCTTTATATATAGGATTCAAATGATGATGGTGATGGTGAGTGGTGTTGTTTGACTCACTGCTGGTATGGTAAAATGAAAGGATCTGATTACCTTGTACCTAGCAACTTGCGATGAGTAAGAGATGATTTCATATGGATTACTCTTGTTCTTTGTGATATGTAAGAAGAAATGTTTTATTTTGTATAGGAATATGCGATGCCTATAGAAGTATAGGAAAATGAACATGGAAGAAATCAAAATAGGGTTATCTTGGGTTATAGGGTTTAGGTTTCTGTCCTGTGGTTGGGAGAAGGTTGTATAGATACTTTTGTCTATAGAGTTAAGTCTCATTGAATTCAGTTCAATGTTCGAAATTCATATACGAAGGCCATTTTGTCGAATGCTGAAACTTGTGATGGTGAAAAAAATAGTTGAGAATGAAAATGACTGATGACAAAGCCTTTAACGGAACTTTGCTTAGCGAAAGGGGGTGTCCACATTCAAGCCGAAATTCAAAAACATTTTTTGAAAATTTCTGGTGAACGATCTTCATTATATGATAATCGATATGGTTTTTGGCTTTCGACGAAGTTACTTGTATGTAATCATAGACTGGCTCCACACAAGTTTGACCAAACTGGGTTTCATACGGTCACATGCTAATGGCTGAACGGATAGTAGTGCGGAGGGTGCACGTTATGGGCTGCAATTCACAATCCCAGTCCCTCTGATCTAAGTCGCAGTCCCACATCGAGGTCCTACATCGACTCAGATCAAAGGGACTAGGATTGTAGTTTGCAGCTCGTAGCCGGAATCCTGTGACACGGATCAACCTGTTAACCTTTTCGCTGGCGTTGGCAGTAATGAGCGGTTCTTACATGACTTATTCTCAACCATGCACTTCTCAAACTCAGGCCCTGTGAATTGCTTGCCATTGTCACAGAGAATCGTTTCTGGGACCCCATAGATGCAGAACACCTGTTACTGCGCAATGCCTTGACGATCACAAGCCTAGTCAGCTGTTCCAACGCAATCACAATGTGGATAATCCCGTTCCTCGAGCGAGTATAATGATCCAGAAAGTTGATGTTCAACATCTGAAAAGGTCTCTCAGCAAAAAATGCATTGCCTTTCGGAGGACTCGGGGTTGCATTTAGAGCTTTTGAAGCCTTACAAATTTCACACATGACAGTAAAAGCCTTTACTTGGGCTGCCAAGTTAGGCCAGACAAGTTTTCGCTGCAGCCGGTATAAGGTTTTTGCGATGCCGTCATATGAATCTTGAGGTGGCTGATAAGCGAGAGCAATCAAACTTTCGGTTATAAATAAATAAATACATTAATTGGGTGGCGCAACAGCTCGAGGAAGTCGCAAGATGTCGCTTGTACTATGCTCTCTTCAGCAAAGATCTGCTAGTGTGAAAAAAACCAGGGAGGGCCCTGGTGACTTAAAACTCTCAACCATTCCTGTGCGCGTGTTGTTTGCAGGAATGGAGGGGACCTACAATGTTTTGTCGAGTCCAAACGGCTAGATGAGAAGCATTTTTTATGGTGACAGATACTCTTGGAGGACTTTTCAGTTCCCAGCAAGAGACAGTACCTCGAAAAACTTTTTTTTGGTTTTTAGGTGGTAGCGGCTGGGAATCAAACTCAGACCTTCGGCATGACAGTACAACGCGCTTACCATTATGCCAAAAGATACAAGTTTTCGGTTAGTGGTTCTGGAACCCAAAGCTTCCAACTAAGGTCATCATCTTTAGAAATCTTTGCGCAATGTTTGAGCTTCTTGTAGATGATATTTTTCGACACTTGAAGACCAGTTAGCTTATCTTTTTGTTTTTGATGTTATAAATGACCTGGCAATATTCTGCAAATTTAAAACTACGATCTGCAAGATCAATATTCAGTGCATTACAGGAATATTTCAACATCGAAACATCGCAAACCAGAGCGTCTACACTGTGGACTCGGGAAAGTGCGGCAGGTATCGGTATGACATTTTGGGAGCCTTTCCAATGTTCGATGGTGAAATCGAGTCCCTGAAATTTTCAGCTCCATCCTGCTAATCGACCACTGAGATCTTTCGGGCACATTTTTAAGCGCATGTTCTTCCACGTATGTGCGCTCGAAACTTCTAAGCTCCCATAATAGCAGCCAGGGGTTCACGACAGGTCACATTGTAACTACGCCGAGTTGAACTTTTGTGATTGGTCGAATATTTGACGTTTTGTCCGATTGGCTCGGCAAATAAATGATGCCGGTATTTTAGGCATCGCCGAGAATCAGGAATTATTTCAAGAAGTCCGGAATTACTAGAAACGTTGTGGTTGCTTAGGTGACCTTGAGCTTGTTGAAAGCGTCTTTTGCTTCGTCAGCGAGGTGAAACTTCTGTTCCTTCTTAAGCATGTCGATGAAAAGTCCTTCACAAACCACCGATACCATTCCACTACTCCCAAGAATCCCCGGACTTGCTTCTTCGAAGTATAGGAGTCTGAAAATCCACGATGGCTATTATGACTTTTTATGCATAGGCTCGTACAAATAGGAACTTTACTTTTTTTTTTACATTTATGCGTTTTGGCTGTGACTTCACTTATTTTTGCAAAGATTTTAATTTTCCAGATGAAAATTCAAGCCTCACTGCTCTACCAAGTTTCATAATTCAAAAAGAAGCAAAAGAGATCAACAATTGTGAGAAAAAGGGTGGTAGCCACGCCCCCTCAAAGGAAAATTCCAAATTTTTGATTTTATTCCTTGTATGCTCTTCAAACCTTACCATTTCACCAATTTTCATGGCTCCAAATCACAAGTACATTATATAAATGATAAAAATTAAAAAAAAGTGGGTGAATGCCACGCCCCCTTAGTGGAAAATCCCAAATTTTTTCTTTTTCTTTTTGTATGTAGGTACTCTAAGCCCTTCCAATTTTCATCATTCTATGGCAGCCGCAAGTGCGCCATATAATTAAAACAATTTTAAGAATGTGGGAGGTTGCCACGCCCCCTGAGCAAACAATAATAGTTTTTTTAATTTTATCTTTACCACGCATTTCAAACCCTACCGTTCAATCAATTTACATCTTTTTTACAACAATCTGAAGTGCCCCTTATAATTGCTTAAATTTTTGAGGAAATGGGTGGATGCCAAGCCCCTTGAACGGAAAATTAAAAATTTTTGATTTTTCCTTTGTATGCACCAGAAAGGCAAACATTTCAAAATTCTACCGTATATATCTGGAAGTGCTCCATAATAATTTTGATGATATGCACTTGGCAGATCAGTGAGCAAGTGAGTTCGTCAGACAGCTACGATTTTTGATATTTTTGAAGTTCTAATCTCAGGAACCACTAGACATTTGGATATTTTTAAAACCTTTTCCTAGAGCGATTTCAATGAAATTGACACTGGTGATAGCTAAAGCTAAGACAGAATTAAAAAAGAAAAAAATGTCAAAACAGAGTTATTCAAAAAATGTCAAAAATTTGCGCACTTCGATTTTCCTTGAGCGATTTCAATAAAATTGACATATCACCTATGACATTTAATTAAATCATTCTTATATTTTTCTGAAACACCCTGTTAAAAATATTTTTTCTTTTCTAATTTTCTGTCAGCTCTCTCCTATGTTAATTTCATTGAAATCGCTCAAGGAACAATGGAGTTGGAAAATGTGTCCATTCAATTGAATCGCTCAAGGAACAACGAGGTGCCGAAGATTTCGAAACTTTTTCCTTCGATACTTTGACTTGCGCAACTATGGCTTTTCGAAACTTTCTCCTTTCGTAAAATACATTTTTCTTTCCTGAACGGATCGTGAATGGATATCAATAGTTCCCGCCAATAAATTCGGGATCGAAGCATATTTTACGGATCGCAGCTAATTTGATTCGATTGTGATAAAGAATTTATTTTAAAAGATCCGAAAAATAGGATTCGCGATCGGATCACAAGTTCGTTAAGATTTGGCTTTTTAAAATAAGGCACAAGATACCCAGAAAGCACCTTATTCCTAAAATGGAGGCAAAAATGGGTGGTCTATTAGTCTGTTCTGTCTAATTTGAGAGAGAAATCTGTATTGGATCTTGAAGAAAGAAAAATTGGGGTGTAACCAGACAACCACCAAGGAGGGTCTTATACAAAATCTTCAAAAGTATAAGAACTATGAGCAAGCAAACTGAACGATAGTTTTCAACGAGATGCTTACTAGTATAGTCGAAGTTTTTTAAGGCCCAATCAAGCAAACAAACGCATCAGTAGTCAAACAATGATGCTGTGTTGCCTTCCGGATTTAAACTGAATTTGCGTTTTCCATTCACTTCATGGTTCTTACTCTTAGTGTGTCTATAACCTTTATGCTAAATGATCCATAGAATTGCCATAAAATACAGAAGCTCTATAACAATATCAACAACTAACAATATATATTAATAACATCTAAGCCGGATCTAATAAAGGCTTATAAGAGTTACTTAGCAAGTGTTCACAATTTGTCACACAAATAGATACCCCTTGTCGTCTTTTTTTGCACATATACAGGCAGGCAAAAAAAAAAAAACAATTAAATAGTAGGTGCCACTGTACACAAAAGTCAACAGCACCATCAGTCTACAGCTTATGCGGTATACACATTGAAGAAATAAGATACTGATGCACCCAACGACGAACGACGACCACGATGACGATGACTTCGACGACATATGGCCGGCCATCGCATCGGATTGAATAGAAAGTCTGTAATTAGTTGGTCAAGTGTGGATAAGATCAATGATCGCTGATCTGGGATCGGGCTTGTTGTGTTTTATATCTTTGGTCCACTCCACCATCACACAGGCACCCATACAGATAAAACTTTCATAAGAGTAACTATAAAATAGACGTATCTATTTATTTGTGAGTCGCGCTTTGGAAAGAGAAAATTGATTTCATCTCGGAGAAGACTACGTAGCATCGTCTAAGTCTAAGAACAACGATCAAACGACACATATCTGTGCAACAAAAAAGATCACACAAGCACAATTTGCTTCTTCTTGTGGAATATACAACTGGACACAAAGTCTCTTCTCAATTGCATAGTCAAGATTATAAAAATCGTAGATCGCGTTCAGCACCGGCCGCCATCCACCGCCATATCGCCAGCTGAGACCACTTTTATATACGCAGGCATTGCTCCTCTAAAAGTTAAAGTCGTCACAGAATCTTCATATCTAACATGTTATTCCTCTTCATCGTTCATTAACTAAAGAATTTAGGGTAAATTATCAGATGCATAATGTACTTTTATACGATGACCACACTGTAGAGTAGATGCTGCTGAAGCTAGTGCATTACTGTAACTTCAACTTCCAATATAAGCACTTCTTTACAGAAGGTAAGGAATTCAAAAAAAAAAGTTAACATTAATTTCCAAAGTGATCATAAATTTGAAAATAAAGCATTTTCATTGCTTTGGTGTGAGGTAAGGTAAATCTTAGTACATACTAACTACATTGAAGAGGAATATTTATAAAAGTTCGTTGCTGATAGATACAAATACAAGATACAAAACTGCAACTTCACAGCTGCACAGTTCCTAACAACTTTCTCCTCTTCTATACGGGACGGGGACGGTATTCATGTATTAATATACCTACTGCCGTTTGTGATCACCGATGCAAATCTGTATCTATTGAATCACATGTGGATATCTTCAGGGCTAGACTTAGCTACATGAAGGCCCTTAAACAAAGAGAGTTTTTGCTGAGGTAGGGCTGAAACTAGACAAAAATCGCACGTAAGCCCCCCTATTACCTCCGTTTAGGGGCTCTGGACCTTTTGCACCTCATATGAGGGAAATTTGATAAAAAAATATTCAATCTAATTGGTAAGTAATTGGTCAGAAAAGGTCAACTGGTCACAGAAATTGGTCAGCCCTAGATAACTTTTAATCAAGGCTTAAACTTTCTCAAGGTCGCTCAAGGTCACGCGCGATTTTTGGCACCTCATTTAAGAGAAATTTGCCAAAATCATCCGAAAGATTTCTAGATCGTGATAAAAGGTCAACTATTTTCAGTAATTGGTCAGCCATAAATTTTTGAAGTTCGTTTCAAGCTCACAAAAAAAAACTTTTAGGCCCCTTCACGGTTGTAAAAGGTCAGCTATTTTCAGTAATTGGTCAGCCATAGTTTTTTTTGAATGAATTTTTAAATTATTGTTCAAGGTCACGCGCGATTTTTGGCACCTCATTAATGGGAAATTTACAAAAAATTAATACCAACTGAAAGGCCCTAAGATATGTATAATAGGTCTGCTAGTTTCAGTAATTGGTCAGTTATAGATACTTTTATACGATTTTTTCAAAGTTTTTTTTTCTAGGTCATGAACGGTTCGTGACCTTGAAAAAAAAATACTTCAAAGAATCGTATAAAAGTATCTATAACTGACCAATTACTGAGACTAGCTGATCTTTTATACAGATCTTATAGGGCCTATCAGGTAGTATTAAATTTTTGTAAATTTCTCATGAATGAGGTGCCAAAAATCACGCATGACCTAGAACAATAATTTAAAAATTCATTAAAAAAAAAACTATGGCTGACCAATTACTTAAAGTAGCTGACCTTTTATATAGTTCACAGGACCTTTCTGATGGTATTAAATTTCTGCAAACTTCCCATAAATGAGGTGCCAAAAAAAGGTACGACCTTGAATTTTTTAAAAATTCATTAAAACAAATCTATACCTGACCATATTACTGAAACAAACAGATTTTTCATATGGTACACTTTTTGGCAAATTTCCCTAAAATGAGGTGCCAAAAATCGTTTTGACCTTGAAATTTTTTTTTTTAAATTCATTAAATATTCATAAAAAAAGATCTATGGCTGACCAATTACTGAAAATGTTGACCTTTTATCACGATCTAGAAATCTTTCGGATTGTGGTAACCTGGATTTCCAAACTATAAAATAATGAGCACAAGACACAACTATTCGGTAGATAAAACAAAACTAAAACTTATTTATTATTTTTCAATAACAATCTCTCGCTATGACTACACAGTATTTATTTATTAAATGCCTTGCAACCTTAATCAATATGATACAGTGTATCTTCTACTGACAAGGTCACCACATCCCTCCTATATTTTTAAGCTTCAGCTTCAACCCCGAATTCTTCGGTTCGGTGGTGTCTTCAACGTCATTGTTAGTTTCATTGATTGAGGGCTCCAAAATATTTTATTTATTTGTTGATTTGATTTCAGTCTGAACCAGAACTGGTATTTTCTTCACATGGTTAAAATTTTGCCTAAAAGTTCTGCCGTCATCTCCTTGTATCACTACTTCATTAGGTTCCGTTCAATCCCCTTGAATAGTTTGTTTTGAGGAATTAGATTACGAAGTAAGACTTTATCGCCAACGAAAATATCCCCTTCCTTTGCGCCACGAACTCTATCTTCTCTCTCCCTTCTTTTTGGTTGTTTATCTTGTCTAAGTCTCTTGCCTCTGAATCTAAAATAGTTTTGCTTAAATTTTGTATGGAGGGAGTTTTGTCTCTAATAGTCCCTTTTTTTATGGACAAACCCATCATCAAAAGTGTTTTTCCGCTTGTCGGACCTCGTCTTACATTTCTTAGCAAAATGACCGAGAATTCGACAATTATTGCATTTGCTATTTTTAGCTGGACAGTAAACACTATTTGATAAATGACCCATTCGTCCACATTTCTGACATTCTCTATCTTCGTTTGGACCATTTTGTTTATGAGCAGGGTGGATCCTGTTGATCCCACTTGACGACGGAATTATACCCATCGACTCTGTCTGGCTTGCAATCTGCTCATGTACTTGGCACATTTCTAGCACCTCTTCTAAAGAGTGTTCCTTTTCTAATAAACGTTTCTTTAAATCTCTAGAAGCCCATGCATCTATAACTTTATCTTTTATATTTATTTCAGAAATCTCTTGTTTTGTTTCGCCAAAAGAGCATTTAGCTGCCTGATTGCGAAGCCGCAAAAGAAATTTGTTGAAACTCTCCCCATCATCTGGCTTCAGCGTTCTGAACAAATGTCTTTCAAACGTCGAATTTCTCTTTGGAGAAAAATACTCATTTAGCTTTTTTACCAACACCTTGAATACATCTTTAGCAGCAGTATCGTCCTCAGTAGTAGCACAATCGACTAATGCTCCAGGGATATTAAAAATGACCTCTTGCAACTGCGGTCCTCCTAGATGCAAAAGCTTATTTTTCTTTTTAACTGGATCAGTGATTTCTTCGGAATCCAAGTAAAGGAAAAATGAGCGATACCACTTTTCCCATTCTGACCTCATTAAAGACTTATCGATGGTCTCACAAAGAAAAGGTTTTAATCCTGAAGCGCTCATCATTTTCTCCTTCCGTTTTAAAGTAGTTAACAATTAAATGTAACACCAATCCTGCAATTTAATGCAATTACTTAAGCACAAATATATCCAATTGAATGGTCATACCTTTCGATTCTTTTATCGCAATTTAATGCCTTTGGTTAACAATTGAATGTAACCCCCAATCAATTTTTTTTATCGCAATTTAATGCCTTTGGTCAACAATTGAATGTAACCCCAATCAGATATTTTTTTTTCTTTTTTTCTTGATCGCAATTTAATGCTTTTGGTCAACAATTAAATGTAACCCTCGATCGGAATTTTTAAACTCGCCAAAATTTGTCTTTTTGTTCTGGAAAAAATATATTAAAATTCAGTTTTAACCTCGTCGCCAATTGTGGTAACCTGGATTTCCAAACTATAAAATAATGAGCACAAGACACAACTATTCGGTAGATAAAACAAAACTAAAACTTATTTATTATTTTTCAATAACAATCTCTCGCTATGACTACACAGTATTTATTTATTAAATGCCTTGCAACCTTAATCAATATGATACAGTGTATCTTCTACTGACAAGGTCACCACACGGATGATGGTATGAAATTTTGGTAAATGAAGTGCCAAAGGTCCAGAGCCCCGTTTAGGTGCTAACAATACACATAGGATTTTACATTCAGCCTTATCGCAAATAAATTTTCCCCCGGATTTTTTCTCCCGTGTGATACTCTCCAATCGTAAACAATATTCGAAAAAAGGAAAAAATTCCTAGGAAAAAAGTAGGTATCGCCAATTTTTTTTTCCGAAGGAAAATTAGTGATTTTTCCCTGGAAAAAAATCACTTAAGTTTAGCTGGAGGATTTTGAAAATATAACTCGTAAGTTTTACTTCTGCCTTTCTTATTCCTGTTTGGTCCGTTTATTTTAACAATTTTTATCTTCAGTGATATCTTAAGTGATACATTTGGGGCAGATCTCTCTCTCAAAAATGAATTAAACTTCTGCCAAGACTTCTCTGAAGCTGGATTGAGCCACCTTTTTGGTAGCCACCTTCTGCAAAAAAACGCAAGCATGCATTAAGTTCGAAAATATAAGGTATGCCAAATGCTTTTTTGGATGGTGGCACTGAATTCATTTAAATATCCAGTATGTGAAAGCTGGCGGTCATTCCGTAATTTTTAAAATGATAAACTTCACGTAACGTCTATCGGTTTTTTTCAGTATGCTATGCAGTCCTCTACAAACCTACAAGCATGAAAAAAGTATCAAATTAGCTTGAAAATCAATGCAAACGATACCTTTCTATCCCTTTAGTTTCTTCGAATTCTGTTTAGGTTTCTCCGATCTCTTTCTCCGGTAGTCAATCTGAAGGCTATGGTATTTATTTTAAGAAATACCGATCTGAATGCTTAAAAAATTTAGGTACATAATTGTACTTCATTAACTTATTCACAAACTTTGACAGTTCAATAATTTAAATTAAATAATTCTCTCAAAATATTTCGAAATTAGTTCGAAGTTATTTCCGGGGGGAAATTGTATTCGGGGGAGATTGGCGATGAGAGTATTCAACTCCTGGGAAAAAATAAAATCCGAGGGAAAGCTATCTCCCTCGGAATTGGCGATAAGGCTGATTAAGTGGGATATAACTTCCTATACCGAAATATTATATTGTAAAAAAACCGATTAAAAAGTGGTTTCCCTTAAAGTTGAATAAAATAGGACTAAAATGTTGTGCAAAGCTAGCTCAAAAACTTCCTTTTAGGTTGAAAATGGGTAAGGAAAAAAAAATAAGACTACACACAAAATATTTTAATTTCCCGAAACTCCACAAATTTCACCGTTTTTGAAAACTGTCAGAGTTTGGCTTGCGTGTTCAAACTGTTATTTTTTTTAATGCTTTGGGTCCAACTTTTTTAAATAAGTGAATATCACCAAATTTTGTTTTTAACTGTGTATTGTAAGGTTGTTTGAAAATTACTATGCTTTTTTCCTATTACATGTTATTGCTGCAGTATTTTCCTTCAATTTCTGCTTTCATAGATTACCAAGTCTGGCCTGTAGCCGTTGTACCATTAATAACCATTTTTTCGAAAATTATTTTCAACCAAAAGGTTGCCTTTAATTTAAGTAATTTATTGAATTATTTTTAAGAAAAGTTGTCAACCCGTTTTTGAGAGCTATAAGATTTCGTAGAATTGCTAAAAAAAGACGTCATATGGCAGTTACCATTATTTTGGGATAAAGTGATAAAAATGCCTGGGGGAATAACTAAACCCACTATGTATCAAGTTTGAAGAAAATCGTTGCAGCTGTTTAGACTGAAGATCGCATGTTTTTTGGCGTTTTTTCCATTTCAAATTTTTGGCTCTTTTTCCAAAAATGCGGCATAATTTTCAGGGTTTCTTATCTAATTTTCATATTTAATTTTGAGCACTTCTTCCAAAATTTGTTTATCAAATTTTTCTTGTGACTATTTTCTAACACACTTTTCAGCAAAATTTCCTATTTAAGGGAGCCTTTTACATTGGTGCATCTCAATTCTGATAGTTCCATAGAGTCGAACTTTCGATAGTTGAAAGTTAAAGTAAATCCTTCATTGATGAACTGCGTCTGATTAAGCTGGCGTTAATTATTTATCTGTAGAATTTCCTAACTCCTAATCAACTCAAAGTTAATTCATCACTGGAAAACTGGTCCTTATGATCATTATAAATAGCATTATGAAAAGCCTTAATTCCACAAATATAAATTTCAGCATCTGCGCCCAGAGGCACTTTTCTAATAAGGTAAATACTGTTTTTTTTTTGTGAAATTAAAAGTGTAGGTACATTTAATTATTTACTTCTTACAGGCGCGGATACAGGGGGGTGGCAATGGGTGCAATTGCCCCCCCCTGGACAAAACTAAACTAAAAATTTTAATTTAATTAACTGTAATCAAAAATGTTTTTCGTTCGACGTTTATAAAATGTATTCTTGGCAGCCAAAAGAGTACTTCACGTTTCTATTTTCCTGATTTTCCGTTTCACGAAATTATTGTTACCGATGTACCTCACCTCTCACAGCTGAGCCGTATCTTAATGGCTAAGACACACGTGCAGATTTTTTTTAAAGTTAAGGTCTTAAAGATAAATGTCAGACTATATTACTTTTATAACATTTTTTGAGAATAGTCAAATTATTTCATTTTTGATCAGATTGAGTCCCAAATCGATTTGATTTTCACTTTTCAGAATGCAAATGCGTATGTAAAATTTCACATTCTTGAAAAATAGTGTTTTAAAAAGTTACTGCCCCAACCCTCCTCTTCAAATTTATTAGTGTTTTTTTTTTTTGTATAGTAAAATGTAACGGGAGATGTTGCAGGGGCTCTTATCTTTAAAAATCTTTAAAATACGTCGAGACAATTAGCTTCAAAAATAAACTACATACATTTGCGTATGAAAATTATTGAGAATTACCAAAAATTTCTTTCTGAGGGTGAATGAGTTCTTTGCATGGTAAATATTTAAAAGTGTGTTTCCATTTGAGAGAGTACTTTCACTTGACAAATTTCGAGAGTGACTCTCGGATACCTATCTTCCCCTCTGGTGAGTTAATTTCACGACTGTGTTCAATTGCGAGTTTATCCAGATTTCAGAGCTGCTTTTTACTATCAACTCAACGTCAAAAGATCGTCATTTTTTGACGAGAATATTGGTTGATATTGTCAAATATAGCAATAGTTTTACGTTTGCACAAAATCATTTCTATCAAAGTCATTTCATTTTCTTACAAACGCATTTGGCGTTTACGATAACGTCCTCTGACTTCTCAATATTTTTGTCGTTTTCCAGCATGTTACTTTAGCAAACTGCATTATCGAACACAATACTTATGCAGTGAAAGTCGTTTTTGCCTTTTCGGACAGAAAACTTTTGCAGTTTGCGTTTGAGAACATTCTGCAAATGCATTTACGACGCAAGACCATTGGCCAAATTAAAATAGAGGCTGAAACTTTTACTCGAACTCAAACTTCTTGTAAGGGAATAGGAACATACCGCATGCGACATTATGCTTTTCAAAATTCGAAGTGGTGTTACGCAGTACAAGAGGGAAATTAAAAACACTGTAAAGACATCATGCTATAGCCACAAACTGCAAAATTTTATTTCACAAAGTTCCAAAGTACCGAGCTGTTTGAGACATTGTGGCCGTTATGAAAGAGGTAATTGCTTTCTTCAAATTTCCAACACATCCAGTCACATTACTTTGTGTGAAGAGTTGTGTAGAGTGGTATGAAGCGTCCTTCAATTTTCTGTAAACCTCATCAAGATTGTGGAAACTCCCGAAAATTGCCCCCCCCCCCTGAACGAAATCCTGGATCCGCACCTGCCTTCTTATGTCCGTTAGAAAAGAGATCACTTAACATATCTATAAAAGCGAAAATCTTTATGCTCCAATGTTCATAACATCGATACTTCGTCACAAAATGGCTTTAAAATGTTAAAACTGAACATGAAAATATTTGAAATGTGAATTTATTTCAGCAGAAAATAAAACTATAATTTCTTAAACATCGTCCTTGAAATATCCGAGCATCTGAAATTGTATGAGAATAGTTAAGTAAGCCGCTGTTGCCGAAAATCCATGCAACAGAAGTTGGTTGTTCAGATGAAATAAACCGTAAACATTGAAGTTCAATTCTTGGAATCTTAATTGGTTTAAAAACTTATCCACCTGACAAAAAAAAATATAAATACATATAAAAATGTAGCGAAATTCTTAAAAAAATTTTAAATATTTTATCTTACGCTTTTATCCCAGCTAGGTTCAATATCCGAAACAATAACATCCAAATTAAGACTATTAGGAATTCTCGAACTTCTTACTGTCATATCAAACAGAATAATGAAGAAAACAATTTGTGTAGCTTGAATCCCACTTACGGCAAGTAAGGTCCACGCGATTGACCCATTTTCCATGTAAATAAAAAATGTGCGATGGATGTTTCCCATTAAAATTACAAAATCAGTGGAAATCATAAAAAATGTATACAACTGAAGCAACTGATGAAAGTCTTGTATGAGCTTAAAAATATCCGAATATATTTTTGCATATTTTTCCAGTTCGTCAGAATAGTAAGAAAGCATTTGCATTTGATGACATTTCGTGATCGAACGATCTTCCAAACACTCTACCCGCTTTGCCAGCAGTCCCAATTGTTCTCCAATATTCTGGTACATACCAGCTACTGCCACATATCCCAAGCATAAAAGATCCACCACAATTAGAGTTCCAAACCAAAGATAATGCCTCAAAATGCATTGACAAACGTAAAAGCTATCAATTTTTACTGAAACATTTCTTAGTCGTGCGAACTCCGCAGCTAGCAAAGAAATATTGCTACAAGTTCGCAATAGAATTATGAAGTAGAACTGGTGTCCAATAATTTTAGAATCCTTCTTTATTGATGATATCTGATTGGTAATGTCTATGGCCCGATGTATGATGTCTATGAACTGCTTACGGTTAGTAGTTTGAAGAACAAGAGACACAAGAATTAAGGCTACAACCGAAGCAGTTTGAAGCATTGACATAATACGGATAGGAATTCGGTGCATGCTAATAACTTCATTGAAACCTCGCGATTGAAAATATGAACCGAAACTTGCTAGGCAACAAAGTCGGCATAGAAAGGAAACTGTTTGCACTTTTCTTGAAGTTATAAGTCGGCCATTTTTGGAAACGGCAAAGAATACCAGTCCAAAGACTTTGGCGTAATAGTAGAAAAACTTGAGGACTAAATTGCCAAACTTGGTTGACATTGCGGTAACAAGGAAAGACTAAAGCTAACATGTCATGAAACTTACATCACCCAAATATTACAACGTTTAGTGAAAGTCTTAATTAAATGAACACAATGGATGGGGGTTTTATTATTATATATAGTTTTATTAAGAGGGAATCAGGAGTAATCAATTAACAAAATGGTTTCCCATTGAAATGCAAAGATTAATATTTAAGTGCCTAATTGGTAAAAGTTGATGATATCGCCGTAAACAGAGGGGAATAAGAAAGACTATAAAGGCTTCTTGATTCTAAAAAGCGATTATACATTACTTTCACCGTGTCTAATATTTTACAGGTATGTATCGCAATTAAGAAAAACCAATTAAGAAGATGTGATAAACAAATTAAAATCTGTCTTAAACGTCTTAGAATCAAAATTCAAAATCTTATTTTGACATTGTTGCACTTGGATCAAGAGATGTTTTGTTTTTGACCAATTCATCTTCCATTTCATTCCCGTATATGTCACGGTGTCCCTGAGTAAGTTGAAAGACTTATTTAAAACTTTATTGACAATATGTTAAATATTTGACAAAATACTTATCAACGATAATATAACGTTTATCATTCTGTCGAACAAATCAAAAATGTAGAACCATCACCTTCCCAACACTATTTTGACAAAATCTTTTCCTATTTCTGCCTGCCAATCCAACTCCGTCTAAATTGTACAATGTTTATAGATTGCTCAAAATAAAGACCTCGACTATACTATGAATAGCTATATAGGTCTGAAGAAGGGTGTGACCACGCCCGAAACGTCGCAATTTTATAAAAATAAAAACACAAACTGACCTCCAGCTCACATAGGAATCTATTATATTACTAAAAAGGATATAATTTAACTTTGTAGATAAATGTTGTCCTAAATTTTTTAGCTTGGATACCGGAATTGGTTGTCAAAGATATCTTACATATTTAAATAAAGAATATTTCAACTTAATGAGAACTTTTGAGAAACTTTCTAACAAGTAACCGTCTAAGAAAATCTAATAAATAAGATAGAGTCACAGCGCCAACGTATTTTTCGTGTTTTTCAAATTATCCTTAGATCCGTAAGACAGTTAAATGGACAAAATTGAAACAAAAGAAACATCAAAGGGGTCATTGAAGATGAGAAAAACGCGGAGTGGGGTGCAAAAGCACCCTTTTTGGTTTTTTGCATATAACTCCTAAACGAAGCAAAATTTCGAGATAATTCTTAAAACCTTTTTTGTAGAGAATAAAATTTACCATCAAAATGGATTTTTGAAAAAAAATTTTAATAATTTGTAGTTAGCTAAATTAAAAAAAATCATTGCAAAAAAATGTGAAAAATCGCATTTTTTGTTTTTTTTACGTATTTGCTCATAACTTTCTTACCAGCAGAGATAGGTATAGACATTGTAGCATATAAAAGAAAGGTAATTAAATTTTCTTAAAAATACATTTAAAAAAAAACGGTTTGGATAAAAATTGACCAAGAAATAGTCGTTCAAACTAGGCTGATTTCAAGTTTTTAGAGCTTTATGAATGTCATTTTTGGCTATTTTGATGGACTTGTCAGATTATACGCTCAAACTGGGTGTTTTTTTGTGAGCCATGACCAATTAAGTCAAAAAAAGAAATCAAATTTAAAAATTTTCATAGTTTAAGGGCTGCCATCTTTTTTTTCAAAATTTACAATAATTGTCAAAATCAACACAATTGCTCTTACAAAGTCAGGGTTTTGAAAACATATTAGCTTATACCTTCTCGAACATGAAAAAAAAAATAGTTCCAGACAAATTTAACGGTTGAAAGTCCTTGCTAGACGAGGTCAACATTTTCAAAGTAGGTATTATAAGAAATTACTTTTTTTAATTTAAAATAACTGTTAAACCTTGTTTTACAAAGCCGGGTTTTCAATATATGTTATCTCATGTCTCCTTAAATAGAGACAAAATTGTGCCAGACGAGTATGGCTGTCGAAAATGCATGCCAGACGGCCCTTAATGTTATAAAGTTGGTGATTTGTATCCCTTTTGTTTTCTAATTTTTTAAATAATAATCAAAACTTACAAATAATCTACTTTCACAAACCGGGGTATTTGGTAGTTTACGCCTTTCGTTAAATGGACAAAATAGTGCCAGACGAGTTAGGTATTCCAAAATAAAAAAGTTATTTCATAAAATCTCTACTTAGAAAATGTTGAGCTGGTCGGGCAGGACCTTCAACCGTAAAACTGGTCTAACACTATTTTTTTTCATGTTCGAGAAGGTATACGCTAACATGTGCTCAAAACCCAGCTTTGTAAAAGCAAGTGTGTTGATTTTGACAATTATTCTAAATTTTGAAAAAAATTAGATGGAAACCCTAAAGCTGCGAGAAATTTTAAATTTGACTTTTATTTTTGACTTAACTGGTCATGACTCCCTAATACACCCAGTTTGAGCGTATAATCTAACAAGTACATCAAAATAGCCAAAAATGACATTCATACAGCTCTAAAAACTTAAAATCAGCCTAGTTTGAACGACTATTTCGCGGTCAATTTTTATCCAAACTGTTTTTTTTTTAAATATATTTTTAAGAAAATTTAATTACCTTTCTTTTATATGCTGCAATGTCTATACCTATCTCTGCTGGTAAGAAAGTTATAAGCAAATACGTAAAAAAAAAACAAAAAATGCGATTTTTCACATTTTTTTGCAATGATTTTTTTTAATTTAGCTAACTACAAATTTTTAAAATTTTTTTTCAAAAATCCATTTTGATGGTAAATTTTATTCTCTACAAAAAAGGTTTTGAGAATTATCTTGAAATTTTGCTTCGTTTTCGAGTTATATGCAAAAAACCAAAAAGGGTGCTTTTGCACCCCCCTCTAAAAAATGCACCCTCCAATTTAATAGCACTCCGCGTTTTTCTCATCTTCAATGACCCTTTTGATGATTTTTGCAATAAAATCCCATGAACATCTTACTTCCTTATTATATGACAATGACATAATCAATAGCCTATAAACAAAAATGTATATTTCACTACTTTTAAAAAAGAATATAAGGTTAAATTACACAATCCGTAGCAGCTGCTTTTTGTATTCCGAAAACGAGTGCGAGGTGAATTGAAATTTAAATTCTTTTATATTTCATTTAATGAATATTGCTCGTGGAAAGAGCTCTCTAAAGTTTCATTAGAGCAGAAAATAAATGAAAAGAGAAAATAAGATCAAAAATCGCTTCGTTTTGAAGCAGTCTTATTGAAGTCCTCAGAATATCGTTCAGCACACAAAAACATAGAAACATTAGATTCAATTTCTAAAAAACACTTAATCCCCAATAGTAACCTGGACTAGCCCCGAAAAATATCAAACTTAGTTTAAGAAAAAGGTACGATTAACATTCATTAATTTGGTAAAACTTAATTTTATTTTATTTTTATCTTATTTTTACTTAGCAACAATTATAATTATTTCTTAGTCCAATTCCCTAGGGGCTTTGAGAAAACAAAGCATAAATACAAATTGTTAAGCTCCAACCTCCTTTGTTCCCTAGACCTGTATAAACAACAACTTTCATGCAAATTTTGTAGCTCTAATCTCTTATTTTTGTTGGAATTCTTTAGTGCTTGGAAAAAAACACAGCTATTATGCAAATTTGTAAGCCATATCAGTCTTATGTTTTTCATCGAATTCCCTTGCAGACATTTTTGAAGTTTTTTTTACTGCTCAGGAAAAAGGTGATTTTAGGGCAGTTGTGTGACATTTAAATCAAAATACACTTTTGTCGTCAAAGTATAGTTCATCCCTCATTTGTCAAGCCATCAACTGTCAAGTTCCATTGAAGAATGGCTACGATGTTGATGGACTAAAAGACCTCTAAGCATCCGAAATTTTTGGAATTTATTTACTGCTCCGGAAAAAGTGATTAAAGGGCAATTGGGTGACATTTGCATCGAAATATACTTTTGCTGCCAAAATAAAGTTTGTCTTTTATCTGTCAAGGCATCAACTGTCAAGTTCCATTGAAGGATGGCTACGATGTCAATGGATTTAACAACATCTAAAAAATCAGACATTTTAGAAATTTTCGTACTGCTCCGGAAAAAAGTGATTTTAGGGCAATTCAGTGACATTTGGATTGAAATATACTTTTGCCGTCAAAGTATAGTTCGTCCCCTAATCTGCCAAGCCATCAACTGTCGATGTTTAAAAATTCTCAAAAATGTTGAGGTTGAGATGAAGTTCAACGCAGAGTATGTTGACATGGCAGAAAAAGCCGCTGTGTCAACGTAAAGATACAGTCAACGCGTTGTTGATTAGTCTGTCATAGTGTCCTAACTGCGTTGACAGGGTGATTACACGGCCAACGAAAATAGTCAACGGATTGACCCTTAAATTCGTGTCAACGAAAGTGTCAACGCAGCCGTCAGCGTATGGCCAGTATTCTGCGTTGACTATCACACGACAAGACAACTTTTTGACAGAATTTTACGTCATTTTGACGTCAGAGAGTCAACGCGTTGACCATTTGCGTTGACCGTCTAATCATAGCTCAACCATTAACTGGACAATCAGCTCCAAAATATCTTTCTATGAAAAATTTTTAAGGACCAATTCACCGTGGATGATCAAAATTTGATTCTCAGCCTTAAAAGACTTCTTGTAAAGCCTTTCACAAGCATTTCAATCATAACTCCATAACATTCTAGTTAAAAAGTGAAAGGCCCTGTTCCTATTGTTGTTGCCTTGGTGCTCTCTATAGATAATCCAGCAATGTGTATTTATTTTTTTAAGAGATACATTGGCCTTACAATAACACACTTGATTTAAAATTGTACGTCAGTTGGATTCAATATTCAATTCCACTTAACATTTACCGGGGTAAATCACTGTTGTTGATTTTTTTTTCTATTTCATTGATTCTCCGAAAGAGCGACTTAGTTTTCAAATTGCTGAACTTCCAGTGGCTCGGGGCTATCCGAGAGAGGAATAAACTATGCAGTTCATTGAAGCATACGATGACAAAAAAAAAGGTTTCACTTTTGCTATAATTCTTTCGATTGAGAGTGTGTTCTTTTTTTTTATAGGAAGGTAGGAATGTTTGTTTCTAATTTTAGTTCTGTATTTATTTCTGTGTTTATATGTCTACGGGAGCTTATAGTTGTATAATTACTGACTTAATAACTACCAACTAACTACCAGACTTGAATGGTAGATTTATTTCATTAATAATAGCTTGAGGCTACAAAAATATAAATACAACTTATAGTAGTATAGTGGAGGTGGAACACTTGCGTGACTTGAAATGAATAAAATTACGCTCGAGGAAGGTTTCAAATAAAAATATTGCAATTAGTCGGAAGGTTTGTTAATTTTATTTCTTCGTTTCAATCAAGTTTATTTAAGTAATCCCCTTGATGAAGTACATGGGAAAATCTTGTTTAAGTGGAAAAAAAAATCTGATACTTGTCAGTGACTCAACTAACAAGAAGATATTTGTGGTAATAAAGAATAACCCCATATTTTAGTTTTGTTGGGAAATGCGATTATCAATTTTTACGAGTGTACCAGCAGAATGCCTACGCTGTAAATCGGTAGAATGTCGGGAATATTTGTATTCCTTGAACTTATCTTACAAAATTCAAAGTTCTTCAAATAAATGTGAGAATAAAAATCGACAGAAATAGCGATGGTTTCTATGCTCAAAATTGAACAAACGTCGACTTTGAAGAACAACTAAAACATGGTTCCACATGATGTTTAAGGTTTCAAACTTTGAATACAAATTTCTGTACCTCTTTATGTGTCACTTTGATATAGGACTCATAACAAACCAAGAACAAAATCAAAGTTTAAAGAAGTAAGTAAAGTCATTCTTGATGCAGAAAGGAAGATTAATCAGAAACAATCAATTTAAGCTAAAATGAAGTGAGTCACTCACATTTTTCTTTCTCAAAAAAAAACACGACACCATCACATCAACCACAGATCAGTTCAGACCTTCAAATAATGTCTCTTCCTTTTGAATAATGTTAAAAAGCCAATGACTCAATGAAATTATACCCTGCGTCTCATGCATGCTCTGCATTTCAAGTTGTTTTGGTTCTTTGACCAAGCTCATTTCTATGTAGGTATACCTACCTATATGCCTACGAGTATAAAGTACCTCCAAAGGATCTTCTTCTTGCCTCCAAACAAACATTGGTAATTACCTAATAATAGTCAAGCCGACAGGATGATGTGTGATTGCTTCAAGCCAGAGTCATTCATATTACCAGTGTTGGGTGTTCTGTCTAGATAGATATAGTGTCCATGGCATGGCACTTGGCGTAGTACCATGTTTGCGCGTGTCTGGCAATGGAGTGAATGTGATGCTTTTGCAGTAAACCGCTTGATGCTGTTCCATCACATGACGACCGCCACTACTGCGCCGATGCAGATGCACCAGCCGCCACCACACCGCGCAGCTGTGCTATAATGATTTGCATCCTTTCGTGGTTTTTGCATTAATGAATGATGACCACCACAGCATGCTGCGGAATGATGTTGTTTTCATGCAAAAAGAAAAGATGAGGTTGCTCTTTGGTTTCATTAAATTATGCCCCATGAGGCAGAATGTGGTAAAAAGGCAGTGGTCTGATGGTGGTGGTTGGTTGGTTGGTGTGGAAGCTATATAGGTACGTTGTTCCAGAACAATTCATTAAGTGTATCTTTTCTTTGTCCCTTATACTTACACTACTTGGAAAATAGATTGCAAAAGACATGACCAGACCAGGACATCACAGAGTACCTGAACATAGTAGTCTTCTTTTTTAGAAAGAAATGCTTCACTGATGAAGAAGTGAAAGGATTGTGGAAGTACAGTGGGGTTTATCTGCCTTTTAGTCTGAGACTTGGAGTGAGAGCGATTTATTACCACCAAAATGGCTTCTTTTCAATCAACTTTGAACACACTAAGGGTGAAATTCAGCTTGGGAGTCATTTCTGTAATCCTTTAGCCTCGAAGATTTTGAAAAATGGCGCCCAATCTGTAGTCCAGGCAGCAAACCGAAAACCCTGCGCTATTTCTCGGGTGGATCTTATTAGTATGTTAGTAATTTATTTTTAATATGCTAGGGATGTTATTTAGTGTGGGAGTCATTGATATAATTCTAGTCGCTTGGAAGCCATTTTGAAAAATGGCGCTCAATCTATGAAAAATAAAAAAACACTAGTAAATTACTTGGAAAATTTCGATCATCAAAATAAAGATTAATGCCTCAAAAGATAGATGTTGAGTAGAAGCACTTTCGGGTAAAATTTCAGTGCTGCCACTTTTCGGGAACATACTTTATTTTATTCCGTTTTAAAGATTTTGTATGACGTTTAGTCCAAATGCTTTTCGCCCAGGCAAGACAGTTGGGCTCATCAGTTAGATGCTGTCGTTACCCTTTTAAGACGCAATATTTTGGTCGATGATTATCAACACTAATAAAACTTGCAGCACAGAAACACTGAAAATTATATTCTTCTAGTGGAATTTGGTTAAATTTAGAAATTTTTTATTTTATGTCAACGGGTAGCACTTTTTTGATAAATTATTAATATTTTGAACATGAAAAAAAAATGCGAGAGCGCCTCCCCAGATGCCAAATGTGGGTTGGGAAATACCAATTGATAAATTAAAAAATAAGTTGCAGGATTTTTCATAATTATAATATTAAAAATTAACAACAAGGAGTAAATCCCACCCTTTGATATCAAAAGGTATGTTCCCGAAAAGTGGCAACAGTGGTTAAATTTATCTCTTTGGATGTCAACCGTCAACCCAGGTACCAACACATGTTTGGTATCTGGGGCGGGGGTATTTCCACAAGTTGTTTCAAGCTCAAATAAAAAAAAAAGTATGCCATCTTAATTCATGATGGAATATAATTGTATGGGAAAAAAATTTAAAATCGTTGGAGCGGTTTTTTTTTAATTAATTTTTTATATATAAAATTCTTAAAACATTTTTAAGAACAAATTTCGGTATGCAGATTTAAACTATATATTTATGTGTATATAAAAACAAAATTTGAAAAAAAATTGTCAACCTGTTTTTGAGATATCGAATTTTCAAAAAAAAAGTTTGAAACTTTTTTTAAAAATCCAAAAACTTTTTTTTTGAAAATTTTGATATGCAGTATTATTTAATCTTATTTGAAATTTGTATATGAAAAAAATCATCTAAATCGGTTAAGCTGATAACGAGAAAACTCAAAATAAAAAAATACGTTCTATGACAGGTACTACTAATAGTTGCTATGTGTAAAATTTAATAATTTTTGATGATAGATCGTACTAATTTTAGTATATGAAAAAAGTTTAATCAAAATCGTAGGAGTCGTTTTCAAGCAAAAAATATTTTCTCTTGCGGTTTTTTCACTTTTGTATGGAAGGTACCGTCATTTTTTCATTAATGTAAATTTTTTTCTAAAAATATTTTAGAGAGTACTAAATAAGTCTTAAATATCGAGTTTCAAAAAAATCTATGATGCCGTTTTCGAAATACTTGATTTTCCAAAAAAAAAATTTGAAATATTTTTTAAAAATCCAAAAAATATTTTTTCAAAAATGTTGGTAAACAAAACTATTAACATTTCTTGGAAGCTTCTGTATAAGAAAAATAATTGAAATCGGTCATACCATTTTGAAGAAAATAAAAAATTAAAAAAATGGTTCCTTGGGAGGTACCATTAATAACCATTTTTGAAAAATTGTTTTCCACCCAAAGAAAGCCTTTACTAAAATAAATTTATTGAATTTTTTTAAGAAAAGTTGTCGAGCCGTTTTTGAGAAAAATACGATTATGTAAATTTGCCAAAAAAAAATGTATGGCAGGTACCGTTATTTTTGGTTCTAAAAAAAAAATGAAAAAAACATGTCGGCAGAATCACCAAAAACCACTAAGTACCAAGTTTGAAGAAAATCGATCGAGCCGTTTAGGCTGTAGACGAACAGACATACAGATTGACAGACAGACAGACAGAATTTTGCCACCCACTTTTTTGGTGTTCTCTATCATCGTTATATCATGTTTGATTGTTATCTCAAAATTTTTTTTTTGCACGAATCCAAAACTTGCCTTATAGTACCTATAATCGCAAGTAAAAAGTATGTCCGCAAAAAGTGGCAACACTCAAATTTTTCCCGAAGTTGCGTCTACTCATTACCTATCTTTTGAAACATCAATCATTATATCCATTATGGAAATTTTCTAAGTTATTTATGATTTCTGAAAATATGGCCCCTCTCCCACAAAAAGCGCAGATTGGGCATCATTTTTAAAGCAGCAGAACTCCAAAAATGACTCCCAAGCTAAATTTTATCGTTAGTGTGTGTAGAGCTTAGATTTGACGGTCAACGTAAATGGTCAACGCATTGACGTCATCAGAAATATCGTCAATATACTGTCAACGTATACTGTGTCAACGCTTGAAACGTGGACACGAATGACGGCACTCAGTCAATTTTGCCCCAAAATGCGTTGATGTGTTATCTGTGTCAACGCAATTGGTACCCTCTGTTGTCAACGTATTAACACGTGCGAAACATTGACAACTATACTACTTGACTACATTCAAACATTTGAACGTTGACGCAGAGTTGACAAGTATAAAATTGAATCATCTCTTATGTTGGGGATCACACGGCATTGATTGTGATGTTTTCGAGCAATACAATGTGGATGGAAGCTTCTAAAAAAATAGAATTTTTTGAAGTTTTCGAAACATACTTTTGCAGCCAAGATAGTGTTTGTCTTCCATCTATCAAGCCATTAACTGTCAAATTCCCATGAAGGATGGCTTCGATGTCGATGGATTAAAAAACCTTTAAATATCAAGAAATTTTTGAAGTTTCTTTACTGCTCCCAAAAAAAGTGATTTAAGGGCAATTGGGTTCTTTTGTATCCAAAATATTTTTTGTCTTCCATCTATCAAGCCATCAACTGTCAAATTTCTTTGAAGGATGGCTACGATTTCGATGGATTAAAAAACCTCTAAGGATCAAGAAATTTTTGAATTTTATTTACTGCTCCGGTAGGCAATTGGGTGACATGTGGATGGAAATGTACCTTTTCCGTCAAACTATCAACTGTCGTTGTAATAGAAATCTTCAAAAAATTTCTAAATTTTCAATCTGCTGTGTCAAGGTAAGAGTACAGTCAACGCGTGTGTGAACGTGTCCTAACTTAATTGACAAAGTAATTAAATGGCCAACGAGTGAACTTGTGTCAACGCAACCATCAACGCATGGACAGTATTTTACGTTGACAATCACACTTGCCATTTTGAACAATTGTTGTTAAAGGTCAATTTCTGTGTGGAAAATCGCTAAGAAGATAGAGAGCTTCGAAGTTGCCAAACATCACTTGTTTACATGAGTGTTTTTTTTTTTTTTTTTTTGATATTTTGCCACTTTCTATCTTTTAAGGGATAAACAACAGTTTAACCTATGATAAGAATTGTTCAAATTGTGAGCTAATTATTTCTTGTATGCACACTTTTTCCCTCCCACCAATAGGCACTGAACAAAATCGACGTACTAAGTTTAAGTCAAATTTTACCCCTGTTCAACACGTGTTTTATTTAGTGGACAAGCGGCTAATGGTTCAACACCTCAAAATCTATTATTTATATGACTTACAAGTTACAACTTTAAGCAAATGAATTGACTTTTTATATCGTTGGCTCTCAGTCTATTACAAAAGCTTTACAGAGCTTATTGCTTCTATTATTACGGTTAAAAATAAAGAAAAGAAACTGTAAGTGCATAATTCTTTTAATTTTTGATACGAATTAATAAATGAGAAAAGTTATCTACCATTAACTTAGTTTTTACGTTAGTTTTTTTTGACCAAGTAATAAGAACTTCTATAATTATTCCGAATAGAACCTTTATACCACTTTAACTATTATAAATTGTCTAGAAAATAGTTTTTAATTTTTAGTACTTAATATTTTTGCTTTTTTCTAGACGAAGGCTTAAAGAAACCAATCTCCGAGGTTAGATTTGTGAAAAAGGTTTGGAATGACTCCATAAGGATTCGATTCAATGATTTTCATAATCTTTTTACAAACTTAATTACAGCGGCTCTATAAATGCTTTCAGTGAAATTTTTGTTAAGTTTCTTTGAATTCCATAGTTCATCAACCGAACAACAGAGGCTCATTAAGGTTTATTTAAGCTTCAATTTCAAAGGAGTGGACAAATTTAAAGGCATTATTTTAATTTTAGTTCCGTTTCGAGAAGCTTTATGCAAGCTTAACAAAGCGAACTATTTATTTAAATTTGTAGAAGAGCTTTTTGAAGACTTTTTTTAAAACGTAACTCCAAAGTACACATTGTCGGCTTAGAGTGAAAAGCAGCTAAATCCTATTTTGCAATTTTTATAAAAAGTTATTTACACAAAAGTTTTCGCATATTTGAATAAAACCAAAATAACATTAATTAATTTCCAGCACTCGCTTTTGCTAAATTCAGTGAAATTGAAAAGATTTGACAGATTTTTGTATTTTTAAGCAATTTTTTAAAAACTTCTTACATTCGAAATATTTCTCTTGGCCCCACTGTATGTTCCTTAGATTAAATTATATTTGCGAACACTTTTTTGTTTCGATCATGCAGCAATCAAAAAGCGCTGCTGCTGCTGCTGCACTTTTTGATCGATTGAATGACTTTGCTATATTTTCCCTTCAAATATACACATACATGCATACCCACTTCACTAGTGTTCAGAGATACCTTTTCATGTGCAAATTTATTGATCTTTTTGCGAATTCAACCAAACATCAGGGAGGTTATTATTATAAACTCTTCGGCCCGTAAGCCGTAACCTAGACCTTATAGTCTGTGTGAAGTTCGCATCTTCTACGAAAATCTTGCTTCTCAATTACACTACTGAGTATCGATTACGTTGTTTGATGTAAGTTTGCGCCTTTGGGGTGATCGTGTTTAAATTTACAAAACCTCAAGTTCAATTTTATGATTCTGTCTCACACACTTCACTGCGAGTACTTGATGATGAGATCGCATAGGGTTTGAGTTTTAAGTGAATACCAAACACAATCATCAACATCAAAGTAACTATATACATATTTGCCGCATTTTATGGATGCAACAAAGTTGCTTAATAAGAAGATTGCTATAATGTAGTTCTGTTAGATTCATTAAAGAGGAATAGTTAATGGTTCTTTAAATATTTGCTGTTAGCTAGTCTTTTTAATAATTTTCACGCCAACATAACTTCAAGTATTATACCATTATCATACACAAGAGCTCCTAATATGTTCTCTTTTTAGGCTAAAAATAGTATTATTGATTACTTAACTTGTCGCTAGGTACTATACATATCTACAAATTATAGTTCAAAAATTATACCGACCTGTTTTATTATTCATATCAACAATTTGAATGATTCATAAAATGTTCATGTGCACTTGCTTAAAACTATCCCAACAAGATTTTTTTTTTTGTTCTTAAAATTTCCTGATATTTGAATTTTATCAACTTTTATAAACTATGCGTCATCTTTTATTGCTTATGGTTTATTTTTTTTAATTGCTATTCATGTTTAAGCTAACAGGGCAACAATCTCCAAAATAAAAAAAAAATACTTAAATAAATTAAAAAAAAAGCACATGTTTGTGATCTCCCTAGAATTTGCGCATTCCATCACACAATGAAGCTCATACCTTAAAAAAAAAAAGATGTCAAGATAATTTAAACGGATTTACAAAATAAACTCAACTCATCTCAAGAATGTGAATATCAAATAACAAGGATTTATCGTTTTGTATAAAATAAACATAGGAAGCTCATATAATAACTATGAGAGATAAGAAAATTCTGAAATATATGCCTTTGTCGTCGTATTTTATGGAAAAATCACCCATCTTCACATCCGAAAGATGCTGATTTCGCAGTTTGAGAAATTAGACCACAGATGATTGCTTGAGGTTTTTTTTTTATTTTATCAAATTACGTTCACATGATTATATAAATGCTAATATCTTACCCGAAACTAAATAAACCGAAAATTAAAGCATCATCAAGGTTTGAAGAATAATTATGTATTTAGAAACTCACAACCAGAACTCACCTGAAAAGAGAAACGAAGGGAAATATAAGTGAAAGATATATATGTAAGCCTATGAAAATTTAGTTTGAACAATTTGCATATAAATGAATATAAATTAGAAATCAATCATTAAAATAGTAGTAAAATATATTTTAATTTTGGAATTAAAATTAAAAGATTTCCCTGTATAGCTGTAAAATGATTGTAAATTTGTATTCGTAGGTTAATTGGTAAAATAGTTTCTTTTTTAATTAGAACGTTAAAAGCCATTAAATTATTGGGAAGGAAATATTTTTAGCAAAAGTCTTATGGGAAGTAATTTGAATTGGTGAACAAAATCATTAATTAACTCAATGAAGTAGGTAATGCCTACAAATCTGATCTAATAAAAATTTAAGAGAATATAGACGCACACAAAATTTGAATTAATTTTTACACTTAATATATTATTAGACTTTCAAGTAAAACCACTTTAAAAAGATTAAGTTTCAATTAAAAAAATACTAACACATAGTTTCGAATCGAAATATCAATCGTTCATTTTAATTAGAAACTGTAATACATACTTATGTACAACATACAGCCTTATTTAATAGATTTTCTAAAACTGGGGACTAGTAAAGGGCCCGACCCATGGGAGCGCTACGATATTCCGCAAACCAAAATCTCGAATAACGAAATCTCGCATTTTTTTAAAAATCTCGAATCACGAATTCTCGCAAAATAAAAATCTTGTTTTTCATAATCTTGCAATTACAAAATCTCGCTTTTTACAATCTCGCATTTACATCTCGAACCTAAAAACCTCGCAAATTTCAACCATAAAATCTTGCAATTTAAAATCTCGCATATCAAACAGTTACAATTACAATAATTGATAAATAACAGTGTGGTCAACAAGAACTCAGACACTGGATTATATATTTTGCAGTAGGAAGGATATCTCGCAAAATTGAATTGCATTGCAACAAAATATTTTTTTTAACAAAATTTAGCAAATTTAAATCTCGCGCGAGAGTTGAATTTGCGAGATTTTGATTAAAAAAATGTTTTTGTTGCAATGCAATTCAAATTTGCGAGATTCTGATATGCCAGATTTTATTTTGCGGGATTTCGTTACTGCGAGATTATTTAAAGCGAGATTTTATAATTGCGGGATAATGAAAAGCGAGATTTGTAATTGCGAGATTTCGTAATGCGAGATTTTGATTTTAGAGATTTCGTAGCCAACACCAGACCCATAGAATCCGTTGCGTCCATTATGACGACGCATTTTTACTGACAGCTCGATAGAATACATGTTTTCTTATGGTAACTGACCCATAAGCAACGCATGCGCTGGACGCAACGGATTAAGATGCGTTGACAGCAACTTTTTTTTGTGTGTTCGAATTTCAAGTGGTTGTTATGTGAATCTCAACGTATTCATTGGGTTACCTCTATCCGTCGCAACCGGCAAACGTCAATGAATCCGTCACCGCACCGGATGCACCGGATACTATGGGTCGGGGTCCTTAGACATTTTCTAGACAACTTTAAAACTACAGTGAAAAAATTTTATTATTTTTTTTTTTTTCTTGAGTTCTATGGCTTTTGAAAGTTAGACAAAGTCAATCCCTCATGGCTGAAATATTCGCTGAAAGGAGTATAAGGACAGAGGGTGATACGATTTGGCAAGGAACATATTGTTTTTATGCACTTTTTTCTACAGGAAGAAATCGTTTTTAAAATATCATATTTTCAAAAAAGCAAAATATTTTTGTAAGCAAAAACTGCTTTGAAGTTTTGGTGGCCTTTCTTACCATATTCAAGTTGATTTAAAAAGATGTCCTGATATGTTAACTTTAAGTTCTTTAAAATAAGAAATTTGATTTGAATTCGATGTGGCATCCTGTTAAAGTAGCACTCTGAGAGTTAATTTCAAATGTGTTTCAACTTACTGATTTTTGGCACAAGTTTTTTGCGTAGCGAGTTGGCCCAGTGGATGAGTGCTATATCCGTGTGTGGAAGGTACCCAGTTAAAAACTGTATCACAAAATATTTTTAAAATAAAATAAATAAATAGATAGGTAATGAATTCCTATACTTTCAGAATTATGCAAAACAAGTTCGACCATAAGCAGCGTTAGAGATGGCTAAGGCTGAGACGTATAGATTCATGATATGAATACATGATAGGGTGTTGATTCAACATTGAACCATGTTTTATTTACAAGATTTTCATATTAAATTAACAGGATTACTATTTTAAGTCAAAATTAAATTAACAAGATATCATGCAAATTTAACCTGCAACCTACGTTGATTAAAAACTATATTAAAATCAGGGTTCTCATCACGTAAATTTGAAAACGATCGTCGTTCAAACGATTGTAGTAAACGACCGCGACGTCATCAAAATTTTACTTCGTAAAATATCACAATCGTGTCGTTCAGTCGAATCGTTCTGCCTACAGTTTGAGAATAACTATAAACATAAAAAAAAATGTAGAAAATTAATTATTTGCTGTCGTTTTAATTTAAAATCTCACATTATTTTAAATTTTAAATTCAATATGAACCGTTGCAGCTCTCATTCAAGTCAAAATAACTTAAAACGTACTTAAAATAAGTAGCGATGGGACAGATTAACCGTCTGGCAGTTAAAGTGGCTCACCCTCCAATTAGCCTACGCAGGCAAGTTTTAACATTTACAATGGAATAAAAAGAAGACTCCGTACCGTATCCATTCTACAGCAAGATTGAGACATATCCTCATGATAGCAGTCTAGTTCCCAGGGCACCCATCAAACTTCAACCTTTTGGTTAAGAACACTGTTTTGATGGTTCCGCGTGACCGCGTGTGAGCAAACAAATAATAGAATTGAGCTAAAAAGTTGTACATATGCATTAAGTTTCAATGATTTGAATATTTTTTACCAAAGATATGCTTTTTCGTTCGTTTGTTTATTTATTGCTTTTTCAAGAATCACATAGGGTAGGCAGAGAAAGTACTATGCTCTATCCAACAAAAATTGTCAGTAAAGGGAAGATAGGACGTTTGCCTCTCAGTCTGGTTGCATTGGCTTGCATACATCTGTCTCAAGTTAAAGCTCTCACAGGGTTTCCGTACTTTGAATTATAAATTGCCATAAATCGAAGAACAATGTGCATATGGTTACCATTGATACCATTTCAAACATATTAAAAAAAAGATCCATTTATCTTTTTTTACCACAGCACACCTTTTTAAATGAATTTGATCACGTAACGCTTTGTGAATGTTTCAAAACTTAGCGCAAATAACTTTTTTTCTTCTTAAAGACTAAAATCGTACAATTTTTAAGTGGATTTTATAGCTTTATTCAAATATACAAACAAATAATAAGGGGACAATCAAACGACAACACTTTTGGCTCTCATCTTTATAAATATTGTTCTCAAAAGCTTCAAAACTGAAAGTTCTTTCATAAAAACCACTGAAAAAGCTCTTTCGTACTGTTGCAACATGGCAAAGGCAACTCTGTTGAAATTTGAATTTTTGTTTTATTTCACACAGCGAAGGTAGAAGCAAAACCGAGTATACGATCAGAATGCTTTTGGCATTGAAAGATGACGGTCATGTTGGAGCGTACGAAATGTTTCAAGGAGTTGCAACAACAATTCCTGTATGTTTATCAGTGGTTAAGTATCTTTTTCAGTGGCAGGTTTGTTATTTGAGTGTTGTGATGGTATACACTGGTGCCACTGTTTTGAAAAAAGCTCGCCCATAAGCCCTGTACTGACAATTTTTGCTGGATAGACTATAGGAGTCTACTCGCTTCAGAGGCTTGTTTTTCTTAGAACGGCATCTATGGTTTAATTCAGAAACTCATCGAAACTCATCGTTGCAGAAAATGAAAATCCAACCAAAGAGTATGAAACGATTGTAAAATATCAATCGTTCAATCGCAATCGTTTCATCGATCCTATTTGACAGTTTCACAAGCTATACGAAGCAAAATTGAATCGCCTAAGCGACGTCGTTCAAATGATTCATGTATTTTTTAATTATGTGAAGCAAAACAATCGTCAAAACGACGTCGTCAGACGATCATCGTCTTACGCGATGAAAGCCCAGTTATCTGGTTAAACAGCTAACCTGATCTACCGAGTTGAAAACAAGCTGAAAATCAGTTATAATTGATAAGAATGTGATTAAACACTTTTGCTGTTTCTCTGAGTATGGGAGGTTCTGCTACATAGAAGTTGCTTAGTTAAAATCGCTTCATATTTTATAACAGCATGACCTAGTTTAAGCATACCAAAAAATTATATCAAAATTGAAGGAGTTTCGAGAAAATATAGATTTTCAAGAATGTATTTTAAACATTTGTAACGTTATTTTTGGATAATGTAAAATATATTTTAAAATATTCTTAAAAGTGTTAAAAAACCGCTAAGTGCCAAGTTTTAAGAAAATTGAAGGTGTCATTGTCAAAATATTGAGTTTTAAGAAATAGTTTTGAAATATTTAAAAAAAAAAAAAAAGAATTTGAAAAATTTTGGTAAGAAGGTACACAATAATATTAAAACTTTTTAGTTTCTGAATGAAAATATTATCAATTTCCCGTTTCCGAAAATCAAAAAAAGAATGTCATATTACAGAAACCATTAATAAACTTTATTGGAATAAATTTTCACTTAAATATAGTTTTTACTTTCGGAATTTCATAATACGGTGATAAGTGTAAAGTTTCGACGGCTAATAATTCACAAAGCAACCTGGCGTTCGTCAAATAGTCAATATGCCAACCAAATTGACCATGTACTTAGACGTGCGTACTTTTCGAAAGGCAAACGTATAGACTCTGGCCATTTCCATGTTGCAGTAATGTTTAGAGGTCGACTGTCAAATGAAAAGAAACTATGAACCTCCCTAAAGAAGAAAAGACGTTGGCCGCTTTAGTATACCTGAAGTTGCTTAGAGCGAGAGCCAACAAAGAGCACCTGATCTAGAAACTCTCTCCGTGTACTCAACTACCACATATGCCAGAAACCAGTGGTGTCATTGTTGCGATATCATCAAGAAGATATAGCTGAAACTTCTACAATATGCTATAAATTATTTCCGAACAAGACGTGGTATGATGGTGAATGAGTACAGCTTAAGAAGGTGACAGACGATGCACATGCGAATATGCTGCAGCGGAAAATAAGAGCAGCGAAAGAGGAGTATCGAACAAGAAGAACACTTTGCATAAAAAGAAGATGGCATACGCAGCCTCCCACCTCAAGAAGATCAAAGAGCCTAACCGTCGAAACAACACCCGGAAGTTTTATAAAAAAAGCAAAGCAACTGGCTGCTGGCTTCCAGAACCGGAAAACAGGTTCTTCGAAACGGCAAAGGTAACCTAGTCACCGAAAAACATGTGGAATATAAGATGTATATTCAAGCAGAATTTCCAGCAGCTAATGAATGGGCGAGAGCGAGAAATAAGACGGGAAGCAAACCCAGCTGCAGTCAATAAAAACCGAGCACCACCTCTGAGTATAGAAGAGGTAGACTTAGCTACAAAGAAGCTCAAGAAAAACAAGGCCACCGAATCGATGGTTTACTAGCGGAGCTCTACAAGCATGGAGGAGATGTGTCAAAATGGTGCATGTATCAACACACCAATTTGGTTGGGTGGAAGGCAGCATGCCTAATGACTGGTCGATCTGCTCCGTATGTCTAATCTACAAAAAAGGCGATCTTATATCCTGCAAGAACCATCGAGGCATATTCCTGATAAGTATCGCATACAAGATCTTATCCAACGCACTATGTGAGCATCTTAATCCGTTTTTCAACACTATAATCGACAAGTACCAGTGTGACTTCTAGACAAGCACTGCGACCATAGACCAAATATCCACTCTCAGGCGAATCTAGGAAAAAACCAATGAATTTCAAGTCGAGACTCACCATCTATTCATCGATTTTAAAGCCACATATGATAGCATTCATCTTCAGGAGCTGTATACGGTGATAATGGCTGAATTAGGGATATCTGGATCAATCAATTCAGCTGTTTTGCGTGACATTGGAAAATAGGCGATGCAATGTGCAACTAGAGAAAAGCTCTTCTGATCTATTCCAAACATGCACAGGGTATCGGTAAGGAGATGCAGCTGATTTCTTTTGCTTAGAAGCAAATAGTGCGCAGGGCAGGCGTTAACACTGAATGCACTATTTTCAACAGATCTAAACACCTTCTAGATCTAAATGATATCGACATCATCAGCTGCTCCCAATAAGCTGTTAAAGAGGCTTTTTTGGCAATAGACGAACAGGCGAAACTTGTTGGTTTTCAAGTAAACGAGAACAAGACCAAATTCACCGAAAATCAAATCACTTCGACAACATCGGCTCAGCCACATCGAGGGAATGGAAAGTAATGCTTCCACCAAGAGAGTCTTTGAACCCCAGCCCCCAGGTTCGAAAGAACGAAGAAGACCGAACTTACAGTTTAAAGACCAAGCCATCGCGGATGCCTGAAAGCTTGGTCTAAATAACTGGAAGCAGCGTGCTCGGAGAATGGAAGGTTGCTGTGTCGCAGGCTACCTAACCTAACCTTAGTAAATAGGGTATAAGTACAACTCAACAAATCTATTTGAATGGTCCTATGTGCGGTCATGGGTTATTTTTTCCAACACATACCTGTGGTAAAAATGTTTATGCAAAAAGCCAATGTACTGGTATGTAGAATTTTTCTTCATACACTTGCACAAAAAAAGTTGAGAAACTTTTATTTCACATAAAATTAACAGACATTTTCTCCTTAAATACAACCAACAAAATTCCTAATAACTTTTGATAGAACAATTGCTTCCATTTAATAAGACTTCTTTTTTTATCAATAAAAGCTTTCACTAGAAACCTTGGCCTTTCACTTTCCATCTAGATACAAATAAAAAAATAATAAGAGAAACGAAATTGCTCAATAGTAAAATACTCAAGACTGAAAATTAATTTGATATACAGTTCAATATAGCAACAATGAAAAGAAACAATAAAAAATGAAGAAAAAAAAACGTGAATAACTGGGCCAACAATCGAATTTCAATTCAATAACAAAAAGCACAATAAAACACCCACCATCAGCTCACACAATCATCGCCTCTATGTTTATACGTACAGCTGGAAAAACCTTTACAATTCTGACCTCATGGGTCAAATCCCATGCCAGACACGACTGACTAAACAGACAAGCAAGAAAAAAAAAGACAACAAAAAAAAACTACAAACACAATCGAAGGATAGAATAAATCCAGCGAGTCCAAGTCACTGGCCCCAGAGCTCAATTAGCAGTCAACAACTAGCCAAGAGTTGAGTGGTCTGAGCAGGGTGTAAGTCGCCGAAGAGCATATTTTTGAACCCCCAACAGACAGACAGCACGACGAGCTGATGGAGTAACTTGTATATATAGGAATAAGTGTATATACAAGCTTTACAAGTATATCCAGATCTACATGTGCATTTGAACGAGTGCATAAATAATCCAATTTAATTCGATTCGTCTGTGCGAACATGTTTGCTCAACAACGCTTCATACAAAAAAAGTAAAATAAGAACAAATCTAGTCGCCTGGTCTAGTAACCAATAATTTTCTGACGCTGCGGTGCACGGTGGCAGTACAAACTTAGCTTCATCAGAATATGATGTGGTGCTTCTAAATACTGGCCAGAATCTTGGCAATGATGATGAGAAGATGCTACAGTATTAAACATTCACATACATACATGTCTGATTAAGTGCAACCGGTCGGGATGAGTTTGCTTCATGTTTCTTAGCACAGGTGAATCCAGTGCCGGAGTTTAGCTTCCAATCATTTGGTTACGTAATTTATCCCTATCCCTTTTCGTCGAAATTTCAATTTTGTATGAATTAAGTGTTCGAAATTTCTGTCATCCTAAAATTTATAATTAGAAAATATTGACTAATATTGATTTCAGAATCAAGTTTTTTTGAATGTTTAAAAATTTGGTACCATAAATCAACAACCTGTGCCAATATTGTGTTTCCAAATTTTTCGATTTAAAAATTTCTAACTCCATTCCAAAATCCAAAAATGTCTAACTTATTTAATATCATTGTTTCCGAAATATTATGTTCAAAAATTCTGTACAAATAAATTGAATCGAAAATTTTCTATTACCGTTCAAATTCTTATTCCAAAATTCCTTATCCCTTTTCGTCGAAATTTTAGTTTTTATGAATTTAGAGTTCCAAACTTCTGTCAACCTAAAATTTTATAATTGGAAAATATTGACTTACCTATATTAATTTTAGAATCAAGTGTTTTTGAATGTTTAAAAATTTGGTACCATAAAACATTTATCAACGACCTGTGCCAAAAATGTGTTTCCAAATTTTTCGATTTCAAAATTTCTAACTCCATTCCAAAATCCAAAAATTTCTAACTTATTTAATATCATTGTTTCCGAAATATTATGTTCCAAAATTCTGTACAGATAAATTGAGTCGAAAATTTTCTGTTACCGTCCAAATTCTTATTCCAAAAATTTGCAACTTATTTAATATTATTGTTTCCGAAATATTATGTTCCAAAATTCTGTACAAATAAATTGAATCGAAAATTTTCTGTTACCTTTCAAATTCTTATTCCCTATCTCTTTTCGTCGAAATTTCAGTTTTTTATGAATTTAGAGTTCCAAACTTCTGTCAACCTAAAATTTTATAATTGGAAAATATTGACTTATATTAATTTTAGAATCAAGTGTTTTTGAATGTTTAAAAATTTGGTACCATAAAACATTTATCAACAACCTGTGCCAAAATTGTGTTTCCAAATTTTTCGATTTCAAAATTTCTAACTCCATTCCAAAATCCAAAAATTTCTAACTTATTTATTATTATTGTTTCCGAAATATTATGTTCCAAAATTCTGTACAGATAAATTGAGTCGAAAATTTTCTGTTACCGTCCAAATTCTTATTCCAAAAATTTCTAACTTATTTAATATTACTGTTTCTGAAATATTACCTATGTTCCAAAATTCTGTACAGATAAATTGAGTCGAAAATTTTCTGTTACCGTCCAAATTCTTATTCCAAAAATTTGCAACTTATTTAATATTATTGTTTCCGAAATATTATGTTCCAAAATTCTGTACAGATAAATTGAGTCGAAAATTTTCTGTTACCGTCCAAATTCTTATTCCAAAATTCCCTATCCCTTTTCGTCAAAATGTCAGTTTTTTATGAATTAAGAGTTCCAAACTTCTGTCAACCTAAAATTTTATAATTGGAAAATATTGACTAATATTAATTTTAGAATCAAGTTTTTTTGAATGTTTAAAAATTTGGTACCATAAAACATTTTTCAACGACCTGTGCCAAAATTGTGTTTCTAAATTTTTCGATTTCAAAATTTCTTACTACATTCCAAAATCCAAAAATTTCTAACTTATTTAATATTATTGTTTCCGAAATATTATATTCCAAAATTCTGTACAGATAAATTGAGTCGAAAATTTTCTGTTACCGTTCAAATTCTTATTCCAAAATTCCCTATCCCTTTTCGTAAAATTTCAGTTTTTTTATGAATTAAGAGTTCCAAACTTCTATCAACCTAAAATTTTATAATTGGAAAATATTGACTAATACTAATTTAAGAATCAAGTTTTTTTGAATGTTTAAGAATTTGGTACCATAAAACATTTTTCAACGACCTGTGCCAAAATTATGTTTCCAAATTTTTCAATTTCAAAATTTCTAACTACATTCCAAAATCCAAAAATTTCTAACTTATTTATTATTATTGTTTCCGAAATATTATGTTCCAAAATTCTGTACAGATAAATTAGTCGAAAATTTTCTGTTACCGTCCAAGTTCTTATTCCAAAAATTTGCAACTTATTTAATATTATTGTTTCCGAAATATTACCTATGTTCCAAAATTCTGTACAAATAAATTGAATCGAAAATTTTCTGTTACCGTCCAAATTCTTATTCCAAAAATTTGCAACTTATTTAATATTATTGTTTCCGAAATTCTGTACAGATAAATTGAGTCGAAAATTTTCTGTTACCGTTCAAATTCTTATTCCAAAATTCCCTATCCCTTTTCGTAAAATTTCAGTTTTTTTATGAATTAAGAGTTCCAAACTTCTATCAACCTAAAATTTTATAATTGGAAAATATTGACTAATACTAATTTAAGAATCAAGTTTTTTTGAATGTTTAAGAATTTGGTACCATAAAACATTTTTCAACGACCTGTGCCAAAATTATGTTTCCAAATTTTTCAATTTCAAAATTTCTAACTACATTCCAAAATCCAAAAATTTCTAACTTATTTATTATTATTGTTTCCGAAATATTATGTTCCAAAATTCTGTACAGATAAATTAGTCGAAAATTTTCTGTTACCGTCCAAATTCTTATTCCAAAAATTTGCAACTTATTTAATATTATTGTTTCCGAAATATTACCTATGTTCCAAAATTCTGTACAAATAAATTGAATCGAAAATTTTCTGTTACCGTCCAAATTCTTATTCCAAAAATTTGCAACTTATTTAATATTATTGTTTCCGAAATTCTGTACAGATAAATTGAGTCGAAAATTTTCTGTTACCGTCCAAATTCTTATTCCAAAATTCCCTATCCCTTTCGTCAAAATTTCAGTTTTTTATGAATTAAGAGTTCCAAACTTCTGTTAACCTTAAATTTTATAATTGGAAAATATTGACTAATATTTATTTTAGAATCAAGTTTTTGAATGTTTAAAAATTTGGTACCATAAGACATTTTTCAACGACCTGTGTCAAAATTGTGTTTCTAAATTTTTCGATTTCAAAATTTCTAACTACATTCCAAAATCCAAAAATTTCTAACTTATTTACTATTATTGTTTCCGAAATATTATGTTCCAAAATTCTGTACAGATAAATTGAGTAGAAAATTTTCTGTTACCGTCCAAATTCTTATTCCAAAAATTTCTAACTTATTTAATATTATTGTTTCCGAAATGGTATGTTCCAAAATTCTGTACAAATAAATTGAGTCGAAAATTTTCTGTTACCGTCCAAATTCGTATTCCAAAATTCAATTCTATTTTTCAAAGGTAACTATTTTACTTATTTAACAACTTTCCTTTATTCTATTTATTATAAGCGTTTAATTTTGGTACACAAATTTTCAAAATTTATAGGAAAATAATATTTTTGAATGCAGTTACACCTGTAGTTTTCAAAAATGAAAAAAATAAGAAGAATAAGAATTGAAGTATAAAGGTGTGATCGAAATTGGGACGAAATGTTTTATAAGACTTTGTACTTATTTAACAATAAAAAAAAAAACAATTCGTTTTTAGGGCAAATTTTGGTACATAGTCTAACATCCTATGTAAATCTGAATTTTTGGTGAAGTATTTTTGTGGCTAAAGCATTAAAAAATACCCAAAATTTGGATCGAGGCTAAAATTTGTATGGAGGGTGAAATTCAGATTCTTAAGAATTTTTGGAAAAGTATCAGTTTTTTTGGAAAAAGTTTGAATTGGAGCTTATGTTCTTTGACTTCTGCCATTTTTGTGCCTAATTTTCCTTGCCTAGTATTAAAAAGAACCTTCTTTGCCAAGGAAAGTTTGACAAAACATTATAAAGAAAATTTAAGTAATCTGTTGCGCTAATTAAAAGGGCCCCTAAACAGATCAATCCGGCGCTGAATAAATCTGAATTGTATCTAACAAGTTTGTTGTTGGTGGCGTGGCGGCTCAATGTAGCATAACTCAAGCTTTAGTGGTGGTCCAACTTTTGAATTGTTCTTTCAAATTTGGCTCCAATTTCGGACATTGTGTTTTTTTACTTGTTTCTCTCACTCCTTTACCAAACGCCTTCGTTTTTGAAACGTTTAAGATACAGAGAGTTGCATGAAAAGTAGCTTTAGGACCTTTGTGCGGCTTATTATGGATTCAGTTCAACCGAAAAAAATCACCTAACTTAGTTATTTTAATTTATGTCCTTCATTGGACCACATCGAAGAAGATGAGGATGCTGTTGCTGTAGATTCGTCGTGTCTTCCATATCGTTGTCGTATTCCTTTTCGAACTTTATGTTCTTATTCAATAAGTGCTTTTCGATATGAGATTTTCGGGGAAACGGCGGCGGCGGCAGCGGTGTTCTTTTTGAAATTGAAATTTTTCTTCATTCTGTTGGCTTTGATTTGTTTTTTTTTTTTTTTGGGGGTAAACTTATTTGGCTTTTATTGGTTTCTCAGGTTCTCGTGTTACTACACGATGAGACGACCGACGACGACGATATTTAAGAACTGCTATTGATGAAGGTGGAGTTGGTTGATTCAGACCGAACTCAGGAGGACGAAGGAGATTTGTAATCTTATTTTTTGGGTCTTATGCTTGAATTGATTGTTGATGTTTGGCTTTGTATATATCTTCGTATAGGTACTAAATGCATCTTTCTGGATAAAATTCCTGGAATTGGATGAAGTTCCCTCTTTGCTTTGTTTTTTTTTTTTAGGGGATTTTTATTTATTCTTTCGTATAAAATTTTATATGAGATTTTTTGTTTTTTAAGAAAAAAAAAAACAGTGTAGATCATTGGAAATGGAGATAATTTGTTGAATTATATAAGGCGCATTCGATTGGTCATTGCCCTCAAGGCGATTAGTGATGTTTCCTTTTTTTTTTTTGTTTAAGTAATAAATTTTAAGTTTTTAGTATCCTTTCCTTATAAATGATTTTTATTGTTAAATTCACCAGATGGGATTTTTATGGAATTCTTTTTTTTTTTTTGTTTAAAGATTAAGTCTGAATCAGAGTGTCTTTTTCCCCCATTTTGGCAAAAATAAGTCAAATAAAGAAATGTGTCAGATATTAATAATATTAATTTCCTTGTATAGGTTATTGTATTTGGTGGGGGGATGCAATCTGGCCATCAGAAGAGAACAAACCAGGTCCTGATGGTAAAATTGTGAAAATAGTCAAAACATCAATTTTAAGGTTGGAAAATTTGGAACCAGGAGTGTTTTTTTTAATTGTAAATACTGTTCTGTTTTAAATTTGGTAATAGGCCAGAGCCAGGGGGGGTCACAGGGATTTGACCCCCCCCACCCCCGAGATTTTTGAGGAAGGCATTTGTAAATCATACTTTTCGATATTAGTATGAAATTTGCGATAGTTATTAATTAATTTAATTTAATTTAGCTCACGTAGGTTAGGTACTACATAAGTTTTAATTCACTATATAGTTACGGTGACTATCCGTCCCTGGTTTCCCGGGACTGTCCCGTATTTGTATAGCCTGTCCCGGCTTAGTTTTTAAGAAACCCGGGACGAACAAGTGTCCCGTATTTACTTATTTGTCCCGCATTTGCACATTCTTTTAAATTTCACAAAAAATTCAATTTGAATGTCCACTAAACGCATTCATTTACCTATTCATTGATCTTCCAAAAGTCACTGTTGAAAACAAAGATACATTTTCAAATTTGCTTAGTGTGCATTAAAAAACGTTTTTTTTCTAGCTGCATGTATATAATTTTCATTTTACTAATATTATTTAAAAATTTGGGTCAGTTTTTCAGTGCGGCCTCATCGCAGCCTGGAATTAACCCCATTAAACCTAAGTTAATTCCAGAAACGTGTTTTTCAACCAATCTAAGTCCTTAGATCACTCCGAGCTGTGGCACTTTTTTCACTTTCAAAATTGTTCACTTTTTGTCCCGGGTTTTGCTTCCAGAAATCAGAAATATCGTCGCCGTAATATAGTATGCTACCTACCTTGATAATTTCTTAAGTTAGCTTAAAAAGAGATTCGTGTATTCTGGTTCCCTCAATTTTTGGTAAAAATGAACAAAAATTTAAAGAAGAAAGCTTCAATTTTTTAAAAAATTTTGGATCGTGACAATTTAAAGTTTAAAGGCTGAATGCATGATATGGTGGAAAAAATACCATACAAAACATGCGATTCACATACATAAGATTTTTAAAATTTTTGCGACACTGAGAAGAACTTTTTTGACAGTGAAACGTCTAAAAACTTACCTAAGAGAATCTCCCGATAAAAATAAACTTTTAGGGTTGCAGGTAATGTCAGTTCATTGAGATTAACACTGGGGAAGAATCTACATATTTATCATAGGAAAGAGTTTTGCACAAAAAATTAAATGTTTGACGTTTAAGCACAGTTTACAGTTTCCATGTAAAAGAAAAATCAAAATTTTCAAAACATTTTTCCACCTATTCTGTGCTTAATTTTGTATACCAATCTTATATTTAAGGCGCAAAATGTTATACAAATGTTATATGTCTAAAAATGGAAAACAATAAATTTTGGATGCAAAAACAATTTGCATGCAAATAATGCTATGAGGTGAATATACTTTTTTTTTGGAAGTGTTAATATTTTTTATTCACCACACTTAGGCTAGGACCGCACTTGCGATTTTCAGTCGAAGCGATTAATAAATCGGTGTCGCAACAAATAATTGGCATGCACTCACTTGCGGCTATCTTTCGCGCGATTTTTTAGTCGCAAGAAATAGAACATAAAGCTTTTAATATGAATGCACGCACATGCGTCTATTTAATTTCGCGACAGAAAAAACGCTCAAAAAATAGATCTGGTTCCATTTTTTTAGGCTAGGACCGCACTTGCGATTTCAATCGCGCGACTATTTAGTCGCTAGAAATAGAACACGTGAATTTTAATAAGAATGAACGCACATGCGACCTGGAAATCGCGACGATTAAAAGTCGAAAATTTGTTCCATTTTTCTGGCGATGCGATTGTCAAAAGTTAAAATGAAACAAACGGACTTAGATGGTTGTGCTCGCACTTGCGATTTAAGATAGCGCGACTAAAAAAATTATACACGCACTTGCGATTTTCAAACGTACGATTTTTAGCCGCAAGAAATGAGACATATGCTTTTAAATGTGAATGCACACATATGCGACTTTAAAATCGCAGCGATTAAAAAAATGGAACCAGATCTTTTTTTTGAGCGTTTTTTTGATCGCGAAATTAAATAGACGCATGTGCGTGCATTCATATTAAAAGCTTTATGTTCTATTTCTTGCGACTAAAAAATCGCGCGATAGATAGCCGCAAGTGCGTGCATGGCAATTATTTGTTGCGACACCGATTTTTTAATCGCACCGATTGAAAATCGCAAGTGCGGTCCTAGCCTTAATCGCTGTGATTTTAAAGTCGCATATGTGTGCATTCACATTTAAAACCATGTGTCTCATTTCTTGCGGCTAAATAATCGTACGTTTGAAAATCGCAAGTGCGTGTATAATTTTTTCTAGTTGCGACTACGATTTTTTAGTCGCGCTATTTTAAATCGCAAGTGCGAGCACAACCATCTAAGTCCGTTTGTTTCATTTTAACTTTTGACAATCGCATCGCCAGAAAAATGGAACAAATTTTCGACTTTTAATCGTCGCGATTTCCAGGTCGCATGTGCGTTCATTCTCATCAAAATTCATGTGTTCTATTTCTAGCGACTAAACAGTCGCGCGATTGAAATCGCAAGTGCGGTCCTAGCCTAAATCTCGCGCAACAATTGCCCAATTGTTTCGTAGTTCTATGACATTAATGGTTCCTTTTTGCATGAAACTGTAAACCAATCATGAAAAAAGTTAATTTTGTATTTCACGTCAATAATTTTTGACATGCGAAAATATTTGCATAGATTTTCACAGGAAAACTGTAAACTAGGTTTTATAATAAAATTTTCACTGACATTTTTTTGCCAAAAACAAAATGCGTTTGGAGAATCGAGAAAATTCGTTAACAGCACGGACTATTTTTTTTCTTTGAGTACAATTTTTTTTTCACCGCCAAGCTTTTACTCAAAAGAACTGTATAGCTTAAATGTTGAAATTATTTTTTCGAAAAATTACATCCCCTCCGGAATAATTGCCTGGCTACGACTTTGGCTTCAATACCCCATACTGAAAACTATCCTGTGCCTTCTCGTGTAGAGCTGAATAACAATGATGTTTAACCATACAAACTTCTAGTTCCAGCAAGTTAATGGTGATGGTGACTTTGATTTTCAAACTGTAAGTTTTGAACGTCATCTCACTAACTCAAACGTTTTAATCGATTTGGTAAGAGATTTTTATTTGCCTAAAAATCGAGCTGAAATCCTAGCTTCTAGGTAGAAGTAATAGAATTTGCTTCTAAGTAATGTACATAAATATGTATAACGTTATGAATGTTCAAAGAAATCGGAATACTTGCATATACCTACATTTTGAATTCATAGAAAGCTCAACAAAAAGCTTGAAAGCTGTCCCTTTTCACAATTGGAATACATTTCCATCTCTTCCACTAGCACATTCTGTTAAGGAAAATTACGAAAGTGAGAGGATGGTACTTGAGAAGATAAAGTAGCTATAAGGAATAAAACTGGCAAGTGATAGGAGAATCCAAAATGATTGATATTCTGATAAGAATTCAAGGTGGTTATACGAAATACCCTTGTTACCTTTGCTTATGGGACAGAAGGGCCGATGAGATGCATTTCCAAAACCATTCATGGCCTTGACAAACGAGTTCCAGTGTGGAAAACAAAATGTCAAATGGGACCCAATAGTGGAGACTAAGAATGTAGAGTAAGTTGGGGTAATGTGGTATATGCGGGTAATGTGGTATAGGCAGTTATTTCAAAAACCAAGCATGCTTCTACAACGGTTCTTGATTCAGTGGACGGTGATTTAAAAAAAAGTAGTAATGCGTATTTAAACATCTCAAAAATCGTTCATTAATTCGACCAAATTGTTAAAAACTGTAATTGCTCAAAGCTGAGTTTTTTTTGGGTGGAACAAAAAGTGTTTGTGCGCTTTGAAAAATTGTGTTCCAAAGTAATTTGTCAATGCATCGGAAGAATATATTAATCATTAACTTTACTTAATTCTAAGTTTTGTTTAAAAGTAGGTATTCATTTTAAATTGTATTATATTTTTTGTAAAAATATAGAGTTTCGGCTAATATTGTATACTAGCAGTGGGCTAATGTGGTATCGTTTTCTTAATGGAATATGGTATACCACATTACCCAACCTTAAAGTTTATACGTGCGTCAACTGACATTTGTGCTTTTGCATTAATCTTTTGTTAAAATATCTGAAAAAGGTGAAACTAGAAAATGAGACCCGACAGATATGCAGAGACCCACTTGTACTATGAAGAATTATGAAATTTGCCTTCAAGACATATTTGGAGGACCACTTGGTATAGTATACCACATTAGACATTAAGGGTGTACCACATTACCCACTACTTTTCAAAAGTGGCGAATTCAAGGTCATATTATTATTTTGTCAAAATCTTTGTAAGTTACTGTTAGAATCCGACAACAACAGTTAACGTAGTAGTTCAAATTTAAAAGTTCAAGTGAGCTCAACTCCATGATTGCGTTTCGCCCCAGGTACGATAGTTGGGCTCATCATCGATACAAAATTGCGTCTTAGAAGGGTCGATAGCAGCGTTGCCGATGTGGAACGATCGTGCCATTTTGACACGGAAATTTTCTCGTGGCACGGTGGCACGAAAAGTTTCAATATGGCACGTTTTTTTTATTTTCATTATCTTACATAAATTTAAACTCATAGTATAAACACAGTGTCAATATTCATCATAAGAACTGGACGTGTCTACTTTATCACCTCAACAGAACTGGTTGCATCCATTCTAACTCATAGTATGAACTAGAGCCTTCGATTTTGGGTGGACGATTAATTACACGGGTACCCGTGACACGGGTACCCGTGTTTTAAGGAATTGAAACCCGTGTACCCGTGTACTATTTAAATACACGTGTAAATAAAAATACACGTGTATTTAAAAGAACGTTGCTTCTTTCTGATGATTAACCAGACGTCGTGCATTATATTTAAAAAGGACGCTTCGCAGCATAAATAAAAATCATTTTTTGCCTATGCTCCGTACCAGGTCTAGCATATTTGGCACCTTTTTCGATTTTTTTTTCGTCAAACAAGTGCTTAGTGGCTATTTTTCTTTTAACTGACTGTATTCTTAAATTATTTCGGATAAAGATTATAATGAAATTGTAGACAAAACTATTATCCAGAATGGCAATGGAATTGGAATGAATAAAGAAAGAAAACTAGATCAAAAAGAATGGAAGCCAGTTGTTGGTAGGTTATATAGGTATAGTTGAAAATAATTAAATAACCATGGTACCTTACCATTTACATAATACTATGCATGTCTACATATATTTTTGCTTCGTGTTATTAACTGTAGAGCCAGGTACGCATTATCACTCCTGCATGACAGTTTTGCTCCAAATGATAATCTATATTTTATTTACCTTGTGAACGACGGAATTGCTGGTCAATTTTTTTTTTTTGCAACATTATTCCGAAACTGTCATGTGTAAATGATGATGTGTACCCCGTTTGAGGTGCAAAATGGATGCAAATTCAAATTATATGCGTAACAAAAAAATATGGTGGCGGTGGGTGACCTTTCTATTTGTCATATGCATTTATTATGTAAGTATGTAAGTACTATAAAGCAGGTTTCAGCTTTGTTAAGAAAAGTCGAACTCGAGAACCATGTTTGATCAATAAATCAGATGGCATTTCGGTTTTAGTTCAAAGTTGCCTCACAATTCCAGAACTTTGATTTCATGCCGTTTGACCGTCTTTATTTTTACCATTTCATTTCTGAAAAAAAAAATTACGCTTGAAACGAAAATTTCTAAAATGTGAATTTTCATCTGAAAGCATACTTAAAAACTTCCTTTTAAAAAAGCAAAACTATCAGAAGGTAAAAAAACTTAAAAACTATGGAATTTTATTAGGGGTGAAGAAGATATATTTTTTTTAACAATTAGCCTAAGGCACATAGACCAATGAAACCAACCTTATTTATGTACATAATACATTTATGAAGAATTAATATTTATTTTTTTACTAATAAAGATGATTTAAACGAATTTCTATGCATTATTTTCTTTTTCTTTGAAAATAAGTCCTTAGATTCCTTAAAGTAGGTCAGTACCTGTCGAAAGAAAACAAATAGTACTTCGTACCTAACATACCTATACTTTTTACTTAAAACCTATACAACAAGTTGGTTGTAACATGCCCAAGGCGCTCATTGAAAAAATAATGATAAATATAAAGAACCATCCTACTAATATTATAAATGTGAAAGTGAGTTTGTTTGTTTGTTTGTTACGCTTTCACGCCTAAACCGCGGAATCAATCAGGATGAATTTTGATATAGAGATAGATGGGACTGTGGAAGCGTCAATAGGATACTTTATTTTACCATCTGAAACAAAAAAAGAAAAGAAAATTTGGTACCAACACAACTTATAGAAAAAAAAAATCAATAAATTTGGAAACAAATTAATGAAGTTTGAAAACAAATCAATCAATTTTGAAGTTTCGTTTGAGCGATGGTTTATTCTTTATTATTTTGAGGTTCGTTTATTACCTACTTCTAATTCTACTTTTTCAATTTCTTTACTTTTGGTTTCTCTTTTAGTTTCTTTCTTTTTGAAATGCCTCGCAAACGATGTTCTAAATTAACCTGGATTTCACTGCGAGCCGGGGAAGCAAAAATTGCTCGATTTCAAAAAACCTCTGTTAATGCTGAATTAAGGAGGCAAGAACAATTGGAGCGACAAGCTGCTTTGAGAGCTTATGAGACACCTTCACAAGGACAGAAAAATTAGAGGACCAAGCTGCCCGCTAGGCTTCTATGATAGTGACTGATAAGTCATCCCTTTAGACGCAAAAGTCTGGTAGATTTTTTTGACAATCGTTATCGGGACGAGGGGTTGAAAATAGCACTTTTCAATTTTTTGTGTCAGAGAAATTGCGAAATTGAGCTCTGGAATTTTTCCTAAGTCCAAAAAATTTAATTTTATGATATGAGTAATAGAACTCAAGATATGACCTTCTAAAGCAAAGCTTATCAGCCTTATTTTTTGTTTGATTTTTTTTAATTTCCAAATATTTCTGGATATGGTGCACCTTAAATGGTTAAAATGGTTATTTTAATCAGATCGTCAAAATTAAAGTCTATGGACTTAGGGAAATGACAGAAGATCATTTCCTGTTCTTTGAAAATGGATTGATGTGGTTGTAACCATGTCACAAACATTGAAAAATAGCTACATATTCTCAACACCCCATCCCCAACACGGGTGTCGAAAAAATACTTCTAGACTTTTGAATTCAATATTAATATGCATGCGCCACAGATTCTCGAACTCATATTTTGGTTATGCGTTCACCCAAAAATTTGCTACCAGCTGTTGGACTAATAGTGGGATATTCAGAAAAAATTTTATGTTCATCTGTATTAACAAATAACAACAATTTATAATTTTTTCGTTAATGATTTCTGTATATTGTTAAAATAAAAATGAGCGCGAGCGAAGCAGCGGGTAAAGGCTAGTTGTATATAAATTCTATAGTAGTCTCATGAAGAAAAAAAGCTCGTGGCCATCTATGCGTCCAAATGTCATAATAATTTTTGTTAAGGGATCTCGGTAAGGCGATCACAGCGAACCTATCGACTAAATGTCAACCTACAAAATCGTGTTTCATGAGAATACTATAGAGTGTAGGTATATACAATGAAAGAACACATCAATTTAGTTTTAGACACAGTGAAACTGAAGAAAAAGTAGATTATGTTCTTTACTTATATTTAAGCTTAAAAGCTCATACAAAAATTATCAAAAAAAAATGTTCTTAAAACGAAGTTTTATTAAAAAAGAAATGCCCCAGAAGAGTATTTGTCTAACCAAAAAAAAAAGAAATTTGTATCGCCAAAAAATTATAGAAAAAAATATTTCTCTAGAGGTAAATCTAGTTTAAACATTTTAGTTTAAATTTTGGCACCCCCTTAGCTTTAGTCCTGGATGACTCCTGTCTAGATCAACTTTGAAGTTAAATTATATTATATTAAATATTAAATTTCATCCAAATCATAGAAGTCGTAATAATACATAATGTATACTGCAAATTACTCTTTTAAATTCTAAAATAGATTAAAATGGGAGTGACAGTAGGCAGATTGTACCAACACTAATTTCAAAATTCTATCGAAAAATTTAATCTAAATCGGTTGAGTAGCTTCCAAGAAAAAAAGTATTTCAGTTAAACAAAGCAAAGGTTCCGTGGCAGGGGGCGGATGTATCTTTTTTTTTTTACACCATCAGATCTTTGCCGAAGAGAGCTTAGTACAAGCGACATCTTGCGACCAAAGAATTGCCAAACACAAATTAAGTGCTTATCAGGCTCATCACTTAGTGTAGTGTTAGTAGTTAGTAAGCAACATACTACTTAAGACATACACTTTACAAAATAAAATAAAAACAATAATTATAAAGTAACAAATACAATGACATTGAAAAAATTAACAATTGCAAACATTTAAGAGCGTGGTACATTGGTCTTCAATGAAGCTTTGAGTCTATTCTTACTTATATTAAAATCAAACAAAATTTGAGTTCAAATTCAGAATGTTACACATGCGGGTAAAAGGCTCATGCATTCCATAATTGGTACGGTGTTGAGATATATGCATTAGTTCTAGACTACGAGTGTTGTGACCCCCCCACGGTAGTTAAGGCTAGTACAAGATAATAAATCAGGTGCATCAATAAAGCCAATTTTTAAGATTTTTTTATCTTTCATTAAAACAAACTCTTAAAATTTCTTCAGAATCGATATAGCCGTTCAGAAAAACCAAATAAATTTAAATATAATAAAGAAACATTATAATCTGTATAGAAGAAATAATATCTTAGGTCATTATTTCTTTTTTATATATTATTATTTTTAATATTAATTTTAGACCTAAAAATAATCCTCGAAATATATTAGTGTATGTAAGTAATTACCAAATTAAATGAAAAAACTTTTTTTATTTGAACTTTAAGAAGTAAAACAAAGCATAAATATACAAATAATACAGAAATATCTGTGTTATACGAATAGACTAGTAGAAATTCCTGTCATAAAACAATTTTTTAACTATTCAAACAATAATTAGACCGATTTTCAAGTTCCTTTGCATCCGATTTACCGATTTGTGCCGATTCCCATAGTAATTACCCGTGTATTGCTAAATACACGGGTAATTATAAATACACGTGTAAATATACAGACACGGGTTCATGTACGGATAATTAATTACACGGGTAACACGTGTATTTAAATACACGGGCATTAGGGGGCTCTAGTATGAACACACTTATTTCATTACAATGTAGTAGAGCGTAGATCTTTCAATATTCAGTTGTCATACAAAGCTTTTATGTCGTTCACAATATTCACTGTCACATTTTTTAAAATTTGTATTGAAGTTGTTTGACATTTTTTTTTTTTATTTTTAATATTAAAACTCAAAATTAAACCGAAATGTTCGAGTAAACATACGAAACCGGTCAGCAAACCGTCGAATCTGGTACAATAAACGATAAGCCCCGCCCTCGAACATCGAAAAATATCAAACTCGTTTTGATTTTGGTGAGACCAAATTTTTGTTTACTGACACCAAACAATTAGTACTCGAACCAGCCCGCAGACAAGTAATATCAACTCGAACATAGTACCCGACACATGTTCACTCGCACCAAGTTCGAGCGTCTCCAGAGCCCTTTACGTCTTTATATTTTTAAATAATAATAATACTCATAATGTGATGTGAAATAGGTAGTTATGAACTTGCCAAAAACTCCTGTTTCTGGACAATGCCTACACGAATAGAGGAATTGATTTTTGTTTTTGTAATAGTAATAGTATTGAATTAAAATTTATTTTTAAAGAACAAATTGAGTTTTTTTTTTCATATGGCACGAAAATTTCATAAATGGCACGTTTTTTCAAAAAATGTGGCACGAAAATTTTTTTTTTTGTGGCAACGCTGGTCGATAGTCATCTAACTGATGGGCCCAACTATCGTACCTGGGCGAAACGCAATCATGGAGTTGAGCTCACTTGAACTTTTAATTTGAATTATATATTCGGTCACTCCACTTAAACAGAAGAATTTCTTTTCAAATTTTCTTCATATTCAATTGTTAACGTAGTAGCTTATATGTTCATGTTAACATCTACAAAATTTGGAAAAATACAAACATGTATACTACAATACCCTAACTTCCTCTATTGTTGCCCACAAATAAAGAAAATTATGGACAGCAACGAATTTTAAGAGCTATTCAATACCCCAGAACAGCCGTGCTTGGATATTAAATTAAATCTGTAGGTCGAAATTTTCTTGGCAGCAGCAGAGCTGACAACTATATGGAGCTTGTATCAAGTAATAATGGGCTGTCGAATGTCCCTCAAAGTGAATATGCTACATGCTCACTTGGAACAATTCAAAGACAATATGGGTGCCTATTTGGAAGAGCAAGGTGCGCGTTTTTACCAAGAAATTCTGGATTTTGAACATCGGTATCAGGGTCAATGCAATAAAAGGATGATGGAAGACTATAAATGGACTCTTATCAGAGAAAGTCCATATAGAAATAAAAAAAAATATTTATTTTTTTTTGAAAAATAAATACATAAGTTTTATTTAAAATCATTCTAAAATTTTGTTTTATTTTAAGATACCATTAAACAAGAACCCAGAAACAAAATTAGTGTTGACCTGTGTAGCTGATAGGATTTGAAAAATTTCAACTAACAGTTTTTTTTTAAGCGAGAAAAACTAAAAGAAACTTTACGAAAATTGTTGAAATTTTTGTTGTCGCCTCTTATAAGAACAACCAATGATATTGACTTTGGGCTAATTTTTTTCTAACTAAACAATATTTCTGTCTCTAGTTTCTCGAAGGCACTGAACACCTAAAAACATTTTCGAATTGGCGACTTTTTAATAATAAAATGACATAGGGGCTCTAGCTCCCGAGGGCACCAATGGGAAGTTACCAGTGTGGGTCAAACTCAATCCCTTTTTCTTTTTGAAAATGACCAACAAATCTTAAGTAGGTACAAGTTTTTAGTAAGTCACTTGAATTGAGTACACAACCAGCCAGATAGAATTGTGGGCAACACAAATCTCATGATTTTTGAAACTCAAAAAAATATTAAAAACAACAGTAACACTTACAACGCCTTGCTTTACCTTTTTGTAAAGTCAAAAATATCTTCTTTCATTTTTGTTATAAAAACTTAATTTTCAAATTCAAAGTTTTGAAAAAAAAAAATTGTTTAAAAGTATTAAACTAATGTTTTTTTATATTTTGAGTAATTTAGTAGGTACTCTTTTTGTTTTTAAAATTCAATGATTTTGCTGTAAGTTAATAGCAGCATTGAATTTTGTAATTCAAAATAGTTCTTAATTCCGTAAAAATAAGTTAGAAATTTGGTTTAATTTTTTTTTTTCAAAATGTTGAGTTTGAAAATTAATTTTCAAAAACTAAAATAAAAGAAGAGATGTTTGACTTAACACAGAGGTATAGCATGGCATTGTAAGTGTTACCGTTGTCTTATAATAATTTTTTTCTGTTCTAAGCAAATTTTTAAGAAAATTGCCCCCTCCTGGCTGAACGAGGGACAATAGAACCTCCTCCACCATATGATTTTTTTCATTTCTCAACCCATCCACAACGCTCTAGCTTTTTGTTAGGTACATTTTATGTGAATCACCCTTTATAAACGAAACACTATGCTTTGTGATCTTCGACCCTGTGTGATTATTGTAGTGGATCCCGAATCGATGGGGAACTTTCCCAAAACCTTTAAATAAATCATTGCTTCTATTTTAAGCACAGCTTTTTAATTTTCCTGGGGGATACCACGCCAGAAAACTCACCTTGTACTCAACCTCAAAAGGGTTGGTGTAAAAGAGTACATTTTATACAGAAACGTTAAGTCCGTATCCATACCTATGGAACTATATCGAAAACGGTTACTCTTATGAAGAAAGTTATGCAATATTTTTTATAGGGAATTTTCTGAGAAACAACCCAGACCTTGTTATTTTCTCTATAAGAGCTACCGTTCGGGAGATATTCCCTAAAAACCGTTTTGGGGCCTTTGACTCCCCGTTTAATTGTAAGTGGTGCTAATATCGATGGGGGCTTTTACAGTTTCCCTAGAATTTCATGAAGAGGCTATACCAAAATTCAACTTTCCGCCATTTTTTCCAAGCAAAAATATTAAGCTGGCCATACACGACAGAGCCAAAGAGCCAAATGGCCCCGTGCCGATCCAAAATCGGTCGTGTGTGGAGTGGATCGGCCACCACACAGTGGGGCCAAACATGCAATTTAGGGAAAAAACCTTTAAGTAGTATTATTTCGTATGTATTTGCACCTGATAAATTGAATGGTATCATCCGTTTTGTGATCAGAGTAAAGGGAAAGTTTTTAATTTTTAATAATAGTGTATTTGTATCAAGAATAGTCAGGGGGAAGCTAAAAAGTAAAGAATGGTTTCTCAAAGAATAAAAAAGCGGATTGGAGTGAATCAAAATTATTTTTAAAGAAGAATAATTGAATTTTCAGATTCCGTTACAGATTTTGTGGAAAATAATCACATCTATATTGAACCGGTTATATTCAATCAGAAATTATCTTATTTCTCAAATTGCATTTTTATTCACTGATCTCAAAACTGGTAGAACCTGGTAATGAAACTTTAACAGGATCTTCATTACCACCAGGACTACTAGAAAAGAGCTGAAAAAGACCCTAGAAAGGTGGAGCTTCTTTTGTATGGCTACTCAAGTCTGGAAGTAGATCCGAAGTCCAAATTTTGGATAGATTTTTCGGTGTAATAGAAAAAATGAGCAAATTATTTGCTCCACAGAAACCTTAAGGGAGGTTTCTTCCACCTCGAACCCACTGTGCGCCGATCCATTTGGATTTTCAGCCAATCTGAAATCCACCCGAGCCAAATGGATCGGATGGCTCGGTCGTGTACCTATGGCCAGCCTTAAATGACTGGACTATACTCACATTTTCAAATAATATTTTTATTTAAAAAAAAATACAAAAAAGATTTCCCACAAAAATCCAAACTTTATCGTAACTACGTAAACTGAAATGATAAGGCATTACTTTGTGCTTTCAATACTTCGCTCTTTTAAAGCCATGTACCACGGAACCTTCCATCGAAAAGTGGTTTTTATTGCATGCTTTTAGTTAGTAAATCAACCAATTTTGATGAAACATTTATACAAGTTTGTTGAAAGAATTTTCAAAAATAAATTAAACGCTAACGATTACAAATGATCGATACGTGCGTGGGTCAAAACGTGCAGTGCCCTTTAAGCTCAATTTAACTATTTCTTATAAATTGGTAAGTAACTAGACGAACAAGGTATGTACGTTCAGTACAGTCGTATAAATGTTCTTTTATACGATTGGGATTAGAAATACTATATCCTCGGTAAGGTTTATCTACTTATATTTTTTTATCAGGATATGATCAAGTTCGCCTCCTTGCCAACAACACACCTGCCGCCCACTAATCAATTTCTTGGCGCTCACAATTTCCTCCTTTTTCCTGTTGCAAAATTCAATTTGTCATCCTTAATTGGATTCGCCTAGTATTATTGTTGCTGAACAACGCCTATGGCCATAAACACTTTCCAAGAGCCACCACAACCAAAAACAACTTTGCACTTGTTGAACAAACTTATATAAACAACTCCTTGTACCTTGTACCTACTAATGTATAACCCACCTACCATATCAAGTACAACAAAGCTACTTGGCCTTTGAAGAGTTGAATATGGAGGCGTTATAAAGATTCCAACTCCAACCATCTTCCTCAGCAAATTTCATGACATTTTTTTTAAATAACCTCAAGAAAATAAAACGATAGCATAAAAAAAAAACAACAAAAAAAACTGTAACAAACAACAAAAAAAAAAATTTACTAACAAGCAAACCAGTTGCACTACCACCGCACCGACTGACCAACAGACCGTCAAGGTATATTAATAACTTTGACCGTGTGTCGGTCGGTTTGGTCGATCTACGTTCTCACCAAAGAATCACGATCTATTTTTGGACGAGTTTTCTGAACTGTTCTGACGATCTGACGAAGCAGTTTTAGCTGGAGTAGGTTTAAGCCATGGACACATTGGAAGCAGTGAATGAATGTATGACACACTTTTCATGGTAAGCAATGACGTAATAAGGAGCAAAAATCAAAATTATCAAATTGAATTGCTGATACTTTTATACTCGTATCTCGTAATTAAAATGGTCAGAAGAGTGCACGAGTGCGACAAGGTGAAGCCATCTTTTCCGCCTGCTATTTACAATTTATATTAATGTCTTAATTAGTCGGTGATGTGATCACAAATAATAGGAGGAGTAAGAGGGAGGCATATTAAATGACACTACCAAGGAAGGTCAATATAGAACCATCAGTAACATTATCATGCGTTGGTGTACGTTAGGTACATAGAAATGTCAAGCGAGACCGCGGAAATGTTTTTTTTTTGCACTCTACTCGAGGTTCAGCTTGAGTTCCAGCTCAGCAAGCAAACTCAAACTCGTGCAATTGAAGATGGAGGCCAATTTTATTATTGTGGGAACTGAGAAGGTTATGTTTGCCGATTTGAGAATTTTGTGCTAATTGTAGCAAATTGGAATTGATTAATGTTGCTAAAGTGCTAAGAGGAGTTTCTCTTTTTTTGCACAATTATTTTTGACAATTAATTCAATTTTGGCAAAAGACGCGACGACGGTAAGATAAGAGTATTTGCGGTACAAATGTTTAAAATTGTTGCTTAATTAGTTAATTTAATCTATTTTAATTGTCGCTTTTCTCTTTGTCCAATTTATATGAATTGTTTCAAATTGTTATTGAAAACGAAATTGGGGTCAAATGCAACAACTGAGGATATGATTAGCAACTGCACCGTAGAATAACTCTTGACGGCTTCTATGGTAGGTAAGGGTAACAGATGTTTCCTGACTGTTCTTTCGGAATATTGTTTTTCTCGTGGGACAGTCTTTATGCAGAGAAACACTGTGTTAATGGTGCACGTCAATTAGGAAAATCGCTTGTTTTTCAAAATTTGCTTATACTAACTCAGGTTGACAGCAGAATAAAATATCTTCAATGAGTGCAGATACAGAGACGGAATAATATTAGCAAATTGGGTACGTTATGTACTGATTGCAGTGAGTTTTTTCTTTGGAAAAACTTTCCCAGAATCCTGATATCGCTCATTTAAAAGAATACCGTCATAACTCAAAAATTGACAGTTTTGAACTGAGTATAGCATTGTATGCTTAATCTTTTTATCTTTACTTTTGTGAAAAAATTACATCGATATCTCATCTCCATTTGCCATACGAACGTTTTGTTTGTTGCACTACAGTCGTTTTTTCATATATTTTTTCACAAAAACGAAACTTTCAATCGCATTTATCTCAAAACAGTTAATTTTGAGATATGACGGTATTCTATTAAATGAGCGATATATTGTTACATAAAATACTTGTCAATTTGTTAGTCTTTCCTTCAGTTTTAGCAGAACATGGTCGGTCAACAAAACACATTTTGTTTGATGGGATAATTTGGTAATAATTAAGTACCCCACAGTACTCTTATACTTTTGGTAAAAACCTGGGTTTTAGAAAACTGGAAATAAAGTTAGCAGAGAATACCAACATTTTCGAAAATAAGTCGTACTAGCCGAAAAATAGGCAAAATTCCGGGAACAATGGCGGAAAGTTGGATTTTGGTAGAATCTTCATGGCATTCTAAGGAAACAGTAAATGAAGTGCTGCGGCAAAGTCAGTTGTCAGTTGGGTGTCGACGGACAGACAGACGGACCACTATCTGATGTAGCTATTGTCAGATTACGTATAGTACGTACAGCTGCATCAATTCGGAGATTACAAGAAAACAGTCGAATACCTAAAGATTTAAGTATTTCACAGTCCACCAAGAACTATAGGACCACCTTTCACAAGGAAGCACGGAAATTCATCGAACAAATATGGTGTGCTGTGAAAAATGTATTCATATCCGTTTCTGATCGGTTGCAAGAAAAATATAATGCTTGCGGCATTTCGAAGAAACTTGGACAAAGATCGAAGATAGAAAACACCTCAAAGCTCGCATCGCAGCTACTCCAGTAGTAGGGAGAAACGAGCTGGAGTCTGCGTACCGCATGAAGATGTGAGAAGTTCAGCGTAGCGTGTGACTTCACAAGCGTAACTATAACAATGCATTGGCATCCGAAGCAGAAGAGCCCACAAGTAGGTGCGACAATAGGACCGCCTACAGAATTATAATTACCAATTTTAAACAAAACCTTTTAAAAGACAGATTTCTGCTAGTTTAGCATAAAGTACCAGCTCAAATTGTGGAAGGATCACTTTTGAGCTCTATGAGCTCAGAATAAAATGACTGAGCAGACAGAGTTCAATGCTGAACACATAGCATTTGACAGCTTGTGCTCAGGAGTGTTTCAAAAATGGTTCAGGTTGCTCAGAACAAACTGGCACAAATGATGTTCAGAACATGCTCGTATTCTGTTCAGAGCTCTTTTCTGAGTTAAAAAAGAAAAAATAAGTGATTGTCAACCTCCAAGGAAAGAAGACTTTACGCAGTGCGAATACTGGAGATACATTTGCGTGTTGCCTGCAGTAGCCTTATGGATCATCATAGATCAGTGCGATGAATATTGATCACCATTTCACCTGCTGTTAATCGAATTCGATGACTAGATTCAATAGACAATTTTTGTGGCTTGGGGTATCCCAGATAAATTGATTGCTTTTATCAAGGCTACATTAAGAAAAGAAGGTTGTCAGAGGAGTTTGAAATTCAAAGTGGGGATGGGCAAGGCTGTATACTGTCACCAACACTGTTTGACTATTGGTAATAAGTGATGTACTTTATGCAGCTTTGTCGATTGGAAAAAGAGAAATTCAGTGAAATCTGCAATCACACCTCAAACATCTGTACTACGCTTACTCAACCATAGGATCATGGATCTCCATCAAATCACCGCAACGGTGGAGAGAAAGCTGAAATCGCAAGGCTAAAGATCAAAACGATAAAAACGAAAAGGATCAGGCTTGGAACTCTCTCATCTAACCAAGAAGATATTTCTGGAAAACTAGTAGAGATTAGAGAAGATAATACTGTGTCTACTGATTGAAGAACCCAACCAAATTCAATCAGCGGATTGCTCCACAACATGGAAAAACAGCTCTATAGATAAGCTAAGAGACCAAGCTACGACTATTCCACTCCAGTTTTGAATCCGTACTTCTTTATGGGTGCAGGTGAGGTGTTACAAGAAAACTGCAAACTTTCAGATGTCTACGAAACTTCTTGAGAATTTTCTGGTCCAACCGTATCTCCAATTATGAACTTCATACGAAAAAAATTAGTAGGTAGCCCTTTGACTCTATCGTACAAAGACGCAATTGGCAGTGGATTAGGCCTACGCTTCGAAAAGGTGAAGAGGGCACAACTGAAGAAGAGCTGGAGAGAGCAGAGCAACATCTCCAGAAACCATACTCGATGGCGCGTAAGGAGTCGTGGAGGCTTTATGCCCTGCAAACTTTTTCACAAATTTTGAAAACAAATTATTTTAAAGTATTTTCCGGTAAGTATAGATTTTTTTTGTAAAGGCTCTCCCAAACCAAAGCGAAATTATAGCAAATCATTTGCAACGATACAAAATACGACGAATAATGATTTAAGGTTTAAGATTAAATTAGATTAGATCTGTATTCATTTTTAAAATAACATTTTACACATTTAGACACAAAAAATCTTATAAGCAGGGCTTTACCATCTACCCAATTGACATATTTTCAAATTATTAATGGTATTTTAAAAATTAAAATAAATAATTACCTTTCAACTAAGAAAATGCAAAAATAAATATAAAAAAGTGTGATAGTTTCGTTAAATTCTTATCTAGCTGTTATTTTAGAAGCTTCATAATTAATAAATACTAAACAACAACAAAAAACTGTCATCAACGTAATGTTTCGCGTTGGTTTCGAAGAGCCTTAAAGTTATTATTTAAATTTTAAATCTACTCGTACTTAAGCACCGAAAATTCTCATGCAGAATATTTTTTATTTTCATTATTATTTATTCAAGTGTATTTTAAAACGGTTTTATTTGTATTTCCTAAGATAAGGTGAGTACCTTCTGAGCTTCGTTTAAAAAAGACATCTGTGAAAGTTTGAGCTTCTAATGTTAATGTTAAAACTTTCCCCATATCATATTTCGGTTTTGCATAGGAATTGTATGGGAAAAAATACGAGATCGTATTGGGAATTTTATAGTCGAATTATAATGACAAAACTCACAACTAATCGCATATGACTTTTTCTTGTTTGTAGAACACACTACTGTTTGATCGTTAATTCAACAGTTTTAAAGTCATTGGTATAAGCAGAATTATCTTATAGAATTAAAATTAAATCAATTAACATAAAATTTACCTTTATTTAGATATTGTATAGATAAAGGTATAATCATGGTAAGAAGTTTATACTTTTCTCTCATAAAAAAAAATATTTTTAAAGTTTTTCTGAAGAAAACCAATTTGTACATCAAATTGTAGACGTATCTTACAAACTTCTCCACTTAAATTATTACAATTATACTAAAGTACCTACTTATGTTTTTCCTTCGAATTAATATTTTTCTGTGGAAAATTACTTAAAAAATTACATAATTATTCAATATGTGATGAAATTTGGTTTGATTTTTATATTTAAAATAAACCAGACTATTTAATATTTAATTAAGGTTTTTGATATGTTGAGTTTAAATAAATTGTTCTATATATAGCTTCAGGTTTTGAGACACTTTCAATAGTATTTATGTTTTCAAGATAATAAAAAAAAATAGTTTCTAAAATAGCCTAGTAAACATTGTGTTTACATATTTATTAGTTTTTGATTTTAATTTATAATTATAAATGTTTTTTTTTTTCATTTTTGAATTTAAATACAATACCTACAAAATGCTCACGTGGAAAGATTGTTCTCTATTTTTGGGTTTTTATGTCTGTCTGTCATAAAATACCTCGTACAAATAATGGTATAAAGCTAAACATCAAGGCTGATTTTTTTAACAAGTAGGTAAGTTGAATTATTAAATACTAATTTATGTTTTTTTATTTCTTATGTTTAAAAAAAAAAAACATTTTTGTTACACCTACTCAAAACTGTTGAACTTAGATACCAGAAACCTTAAAATTGGTATTTTTTGTTTCCAGTTATTTGGTTAAATAACAATATGTTAGATAGATAGATAGATAGGTAGATTTTTATTTTCGGTATTTAGATGTACATTTGGTTAGCTACCGCACAGTTTACATACAGAGATTTGATATATTGAACATATAATATCTTTCAGCTGAATAAGTATTTCAATTTATATTGAGTTTAGAATAGGTTTGGATTGAAGGAAAATACAAACAAAACCTTCAATTTGAAAATTTTAGGGCAGGTACATTTTGACTAAAGTAAAAAAAATAAGACTTCAAAACTTGAGTTTTGAAGTAGGTTAGTAAAATTAGAATTAGTAAATTATAGTAAATAAATACTTTTAATTTTTAAAGTTAGTATATGGTTAGTAAAGATAAATAAATCAATTAATAAATAAACAAATAAATAAATACATAAATAAATAAATAAAAAAATAAATAAATAAATAAATATATAAATTAATAAACAAATAAATAAATAAATAAATATATAAATAAATAAATAAATAAATAAATTAATGAATAAATAAATAATTAAATAATAAAAAAAAAAAAATAAATTAATGAATTAAAGCAAAATAAATAAATAAATAACAATTAAATAAATTAATAACAAATAAATAAATAATAAATAAACAGATAAATACGTTAACATATATACATTAATGATTGAATAAATTAATGACATAAAATAACAGAAATTACATCGGAGTTATGGTTAAGGAATGAGTTGGTTAATTAACGGGCTGTCAGAGGTTTCACAATTCAGTAGAAAATTGTTTTTGAGTTTATTGATTCTTGCAGAGATCATTTCAACATTTGCTCTTCCATGTAAGCAGTGTTGCCAGAAACACCGATTTATCGTAATTCTCCCGATTTTCAGACCTATTTCCGATACACCGATTTTTGGTCTAAATATGACACCTTTCCCCGATTTTCAATAGACAAGCTTAGGAAAATGAGATCTCAGAGGACTCAGTGCTAAAAACTGAGCAAGCGAATCCAATATTTTCTTTCGTCAGTAATTTGACAGCAAAATTTCTGAGGAATCCTGTTCAAGAGACTGAGATTGCTGAGGGCTCTGAGATCTCATGTTCCTGAACTTGCCTAATGTTTCATAAACTGAAGTAAACAAAGTTACCCATTGCAATTTCTGTTTCTTGTTTGCTGAACACCACCAAAATCGGGGTATATGTGTCATCTGTCATGTTATTGGCCTTTCTTATTTTATTATTTGTTTTTATTTTGGTTTTTGACTGCGTACATGCGCCAAAAATACCTTCTAATAGCAATTAGTTTGTTCAAAAAATTTAATCAAAATATATTTAAAGTAATTAAAATTACGAAACTTATGTACATAAGTCGTTGACACTTGAATACTTGGAGTATCTGTTGGCTTATGTACCTACTACTTTTTCATTTCTAATCTAGCACTAGGTGTTATAAGAAATTTATTAACTTTTTTCTAACGAATGACACGGAATTAGTTTCATAAGACTTAAATAACTTGACTTTTTATTTAATTAAATAAATCATATTTCCAACTATCAACCGCCTAAGAAATCTAATAAATAAGGCTATAAATGTTTAACTTAATAGCGCTATAGAAGAATATTTAATAAGGGAAGTAATTGTTATTAATTTTGAAGTTTTAACTACTATTTACTAAAAATATTACTTTTAATTTTTTTTTAAATAAAATAAATAAAACCTTCAAGCAATTTTTTTGTTCGAAAAGAAATCAGATTTGATTTTCATTAAGTTAATGAAAAATATCTCACAATCATTTGCATTTGACCCCTGGCATGACTTGTAGGTTTAAATCCGTTTCCCCGATTTACACCGATTTCTAGTGCGGTAATCTCCCGATTTCAGAAAATATTTTCTGGCAACACTGCATGTAAGTCTGAAGTGGAATGGTATCGAGGGAGGTTAAGCATCATTTTAAGTTTGTGAAAAATCAATAAAAGAATAATACTGCCAGTTCGGGTCTTTTCAATGTCAGTGTTAATAATAATAATTTTGAAGTTTTCTTGTGTCCTTTTTAGTAATAATTAATTAATATTTCAATAAAACTAAGCTATTGTGGTGGCAACACTGGTGATAAAGTGAAGTGGTTTATTTTTTTGCATTCTGTATTTAAAAATAAGTTTTCCTATAAAAAAAAGACATAAATAAAAACCTAAGGTGAACGCGAAAGCTTATAAACCAATGGTGAGCATTTTGTACATAAGAACTAGATCTTGCAATAAACCATAAACCATTAAAACCCAGTAAAAAGAAATTTTTCAATCACAACAAAAGAAAACTGTTATTCAATTAAACTTCAATAATTAATGAGCAAAAGACGAATATCTGTTATATCGCCTGAAAAAATGGATTTGGTCAATAAAAAAGGTAAAAGCACTAATGTTCGTGCAACCAATTCTGCAAGCCTTGTTTCAAATATGACTCGAAAGGATCTAGAAGAATTATTCGATTCAAAGCAAAAAAATCTTGCAACAAAAAACGACATAGAGGAGGTTCTTGTCGATATCGGTGTTCTAAGAAGAGAAAACGAAGACCTAAGATGTCATGTTCAATCGCTTCAAGAAAAAGTAGGATACTTAGAGAAACAATTGGAACATTTGCAATTGCAATCCACGGAAAGAAATTTGTTTTTTCGAATCGAGTCTAATGATGAAGTTGAGCAGAAGCAACAGGTGGAAGAAATTTGTACCCAGCTGTCAAACGATCCAAACACCAACAATGTCGAAGAAATAAAACAAATTAAATCATGGAACGCTAAATACAAAAACTTTATTGTCAAGATAAATACTAAAGAAAATTTATACAACATTTTAAGAAACACGGGGAAGTTAAAAAACAATAACATTTCTGTACAAAAAGACTACCCGAGAAACATGAGAGTCAGAAGAGCGCATTTACTTCACGTACGAAAAATTTTAAAACGCGAGCGAGGAAATGTGAAGGCAGTCTTAAAAGACGATAAACTTTTCATCGACGGAGAGGAATTTACTTGGGACGAATTCATCGGATTAAAAAACAAGAAACAATGCGGTTTCAGGAAACTTTGTGAAACTTTTGATCTGCCCAGCGATTACTTCCATTGTTGTTTAACGAAGAAAAGTGAGCCAAAGCCAGACGACGGCGACGGTGACAAGACACTGACAAAAGTAACTGACAGATCAATTGTCACAGAATCTCATGTCATCTCGGTGCTGCCAAGTACATCTGCTCAATAGCGCAGGGATGTTTTGGAGGAACGCAATAAAAATAAATTCATAAGTTATACTAAAGTTTTAGCATATAATATCAGTGGTCTTAACAATAAAATCTTCTACCCGGAATTCTTTAATTATTTGATAGGCTTCGATATTTTTATGCTATTTGAAACTCATTTATTGGAAGAATATAATAAAAATTTTGAAAAATATTTTCCATCGCACAAATGCTATTGGATACCAGCAAAAAAAACTGCAATAAGGGGAAGGGCCAGCGGGGGAACTCTAATAGCCTTAAAACACGATATTCTTTTCAAATGTGAAGTAAAAATAGAAAGTGAAATTGGATACATACAAATTAACAAATTTGGAAAAACGTTTTTCATCACACCAATTTATCTTAACTGCAATAACTGGCAACAAAATTTTGATGCATTTTATGATTTTCTGTGTACTCTTAAAACCCATAATATTATGATTATGGGAGACTTAAACGCGAGGACTGGAGATATGGAAGCGGAGCAGGTGATTGAAAAGGAAAAACGCAACAGCAAAGATACAAAAGTCAACTCAGAAGGAAAAAAAATAGTTGAACTTTGTAATGAATTTGGATTATGCATACTAAATGGTTGTACGAAAAGTGATAGAGGAGGCGAATATACTTTCATCGGCAAGCAGGGCACATCAGTGATTGATTATGGTCTTATTGGTGGAGACTGGTGCTCCATTGTTAAAGACTTTGTAGTCGGAGATGTCTCATATTCTGATCATCTTCCAATAGTTATAACGATTGGAATGGATGAGCAGCTAGACCCTCCAGCTAGCAAAAATATTAACAACATTTTAAAATGGAAACCCTTTTTTACAAATGAGTTCCAAGCGAAGTTGAATGTAGTATTGATCAGTAAAGAGAGAAAATTGCCCTTTCAGTATATACCAATTTGCGAACTTGAAAAAGCTATATTTGAAGCAGCAATCTCAATGAAAAAGAGAAGTAACATTAAAAAAAAGAATGAATGGTATGATTATTCTTGTGAAATACTTAGAAAAAAGACATTGAGAATGTTGAATCTTACAAGAAGATATGATAGCCCCAGTATTAAAAAAGATTACCTGGAAGTAAACAAACAGTACAAAAGTTTGTGCAAGCAAAAAAAGAGGATGTATGACGAAAAATTGGCTAACGCTTTGAGTCAAAGCAGAGATTCGGCGGAGTTCTGGAATCTAACAAGAAAAATTAACAGCAGTCACAAGGCAAAAGAAAAAGACTCAATTTCATTAGATATATTGCAATCTCATTTTTTCTCATTGCTAAATGTTTCATACGAACTGTCTTGGAGTTATGCAAAACCATTTATTTGGATCGATAAATTGGATTCACATATAACACAAAGTGAAGTTTATGCTGCTTTGAATAACATGAAGGAAGGAAAAGCCACAGGATCAAATGGAATTCCTGCAGAGTTCTATAAATATTGCACACCTATTTTCAAGGAAAAATTGACCGAAGCACTTAATATAATATTTAAATATGGAACATACCCGGAACATTTTTATGAAGCGCTAATAATGCCAATTTTTAAGAAGGGAGATCCGAACGACCCAGCAAACTATCGGGGGATTTCATTTTTAAATTCGGCCCTTAAAATATTTACCAAAATACTTTACGAAAGGCTCAACAACTGGGTTAAAGAAGAAAAGAAGTTAAGTGAGTTTCAAAGTGGATTTCGTAAAGGTTATTCTACTATCGATAACATTTTTGTCCTGCAGTCAATTGCCCAATGGAAGCTAAATCAAAATAAGAAATTATTTGCATTTTTTGTAGACTTTAAAGCAGCCTTTGACACCGTCAATAGAAAATCACTCTTCTACAAGCTTTACAATATTGGAATCTCTACTAATTTTGTACGTGTTCTCGAGAAAATGTACCACCAAACATCAGCATATATCTACGACGGAACAGAACGATCTGATAAGATAGAAATAGCAGAAGGAGTGAGACAAGGATGCAATCTTAGCCCGTTATTGTTTTCTCTGTTCTTAGATGATTTAGTAGACTGTTTGCCATGTGGTGTTGAGTTCGGTAACATGCAAATCAAAGTCATTATGTATGCAGATGACATAGTTATCCTCGCAGAATCACCTAATGCCCTACAGCTAATGATTAACAGGCTTGCAGAATATTGTGAAATATGGAACTTAGAGGTCAACACCGAAAAATCCAAGATAATGGTTTTTAAAAATGGCTCCGGAAGAATGGCTAGAGATGAAAACTGGAGATATGAGGGAAGAGTTTTAGAGGCAGTTAAATCCTATACTTATCTAGGAGTTGAGTTCACATTCAATTTGAAGCTGGAGAAACATCTGTCAAATAAACTAAACAAAGCTAAATCTGCAATTTGTACAAATTGGAAAAGAATATTTAACAATAACCTAATCTCGCTCAATACGAAACAAAGAGTATATAATGCTACAGCCAAATCAATTTTGTTTTATGCGGCGCAGGTATGGGGAATGCAGAAATACGAGCAGGTGGAGAACCTGCTTCGCTTCTTTTTGAGAAAAATATTCTTTTTACCCATCAACACGCCTAAATACATGTACTATTTGGAAACAGGGCTCCCAACAATGTTTATTTCAACACTGAAGATTAGTGCGGATTATATTATAAGGGTGCAACACATGGATGAAAACAGACTCCCGAAGAAGATTTTGCAGTTTGCAGTGAGGCAAAACACTCTTTTCGTAAAGGATTGGAAACTTCTAGCAGCTGATTGTGGTATCGTGCTAAATTTTGAAGATCTTAATGTAGCTGATTGGAAAAAATCATTGTACGAAGTTATCGCAGTTACTGATGAAAATGAAAGGTATGCGTTCATAGAAAAAGCACGTTCATCTACTGAAAGACGATTTTACTCGAAGTGTAACCTGAATCTGAATGAAAGAAACTATTTCAATAGTATTTACGGCAGGAATTTAATAAGTACAGTTTTCAAAGTAAGAGGAGAGATGCTAAAGCTGAACTTCCGACCTCATCAAACTGAAGGCTCTGACATTTGCACGCTTTGCAACCTACGACAGAAGGAAGATCTGCAGCATTTCATTGGGGTTTGTCCAGTATTGAAGGAGATAAGAAGGGTCTACTTTGGAAAAAGTACTTTGCAATGTGACGATGTCTATAGCTATTTGAATGGTCTAAATTGGATAATCTTATTTGAGTATTGTAAGGAAGCGCTGACATACCGATCAAAAATCACTAGAGAAAGCTTTTAACCAATTGTGATTATTATTTTGCGTTACAAAATCAGTATAACTTATTTTAAACTCTGTTTAGATACTATTATTAATTCTGTTTTAACTAAACTAAAAGTCAATTGAACCCTTAATTTGTTTTGACTAAACTAAAAGTCCATTGAATCCGAATTTTGTTTTAACTAAACTAAAAGTCCATATAATTTTATTTTGAAAATTTAAAAAGAAAATGAATTGTTGTTGAGAAAATGAATATAATATTTCAAAAAACATTATGTAATTTAAAAAGTACAAAAGTGCCACTCTGGCAGACGACATTAATATGTCATGTCATTTATTATTCAATAGTTTATAACAATGAATTGTATACTTAAAAACTTAAATCGAAGAATCTATATCTATCTATCATTTTAAGTAACCTGTTCTGTGATACTTGTAGTTTGTTAAGATGACATTTTGCACAATTTCCCCACACTTGGCATCCATACAAGAGGATTCCCTGAAATATTACTTTATGGAGTATCATTTTATTAGAGTTGCTCAAACATGACTTTCTATTGATAAATGGATAGAGCATATTGATTGCTATGCTTACTTTTTGTAAAGTTTTAACTATATGTTCTTTAAAAGTAAGTTTTTGGTCTAAGTAAATCCCAAGATACTTCACACTTGAGTCCCATTTAATGCTTACGCCATTAATATTAAGCTGATTACTGGGAAGATGGCAAGACTTTCTTTTTCTACTGAAAAAGATAGCTTGTAATTTATCAGTATTAAGCTTGATTTTCCATTTATGATAATGTTGGATCATCAGTTCCAATGCATGACATAAATTAGTCTCAATATTAAGACTTAATTCATGCGATGAAAAGATGCCTTGTATCATCAGCATGGCAATTTGACATTCTGGTAGCCTTGGAATGTCAGAAGTGTATATATTTTATAAAAAGAGACCAAGGACAGATCCTTGTGGTACGCCTGCGTTAATTCGATAACAAATTGAAGCACTTTTATTAACAAAAACACTAAAATATCGATTGGTGAGGAAACTTTGAATGATTTTTACTAAATAGATGGGAAAACCAAGTCCTACCATTTTGTGCAAGATCCCATCATGCCATACTGAGCCAAATGCCTTTTCTATGTCGAGTAGAATAAGACCAGTTGACTTCCCAAGAGAACGATTTTTCTTTACTTGTTGGCAGACTCTCAAGACTTGATGAGAAGTGCTGTGATGCATTCTAAATCCAAATTGTTCATTTGGAAAAATACTTAAGTCTTCAACAACTTTTAATATCTTATATTTAAGAACTTTTTCGAGTAGCTTACTCAGACAACTTAGCAAGCTTATCGGGCGATAGCTAGTCGGGAGTTTTGCAGGTTTCCTTGGTTTGGGAATTGGTATTACCTTTGCTTTTTTCCAATTTATTGGGAAATATTGTAGTTTGAGGCAAGCATTTATTAAGAACGCAAGAAAATCAAGGCCTGCTTTAGGTAGTTTTTTTTCCAATCCATCTTACTTTGATAACAATATGTATTGGATTCGGATATGAATTGCCATCTTCAACTTGTTTTAATGGACTTTCTGTTAGTTGTACACATGCTTATCCATTTTGGCAAGACCAATCTTATCCTGGATTGATTAAAAATAAAAAAAGATAGGTATCTTCTTCTTTTAGTTTATAATTGCTCTAATTTGCACAAACTCTGCTAAAGTTTTGTGATTTATTGCCTTTCACATACCATCGAAACAAAATTTATCAATATTAACTAGCATAGCTAACTACTCACAAGCATGCTTAATGCAAAGGAAATGACAAAAAAAAAATGTCCCGCTACGAGAAAGCCCAACTTGGTATAGTCTTTATCTCCTAAATTGCAAGATAATTTTAATGGATTCAATGTTGACTTTAAGCAAAGTCATGTAGAGGAAAGCAATCGCTATTCTAAAATATCGTGAAACTAATATATTTCCTAAGTAATATGAAGATTGAAGAACCTCTCAAAATAAGTGCAATAAATTTCAGAGATTTGATATATTAACATTTCAAATTGACTCAAGTGGTTTGGGAAAACAAAATATTAACTGCCTGGAAAAACTTATTTTTACTAAAATAAAATGACTATTATCAGCGGGATTGAATTTTGTTCACATATTAACATAAGTGCATACATATTCTATAAATAATATTATTTACAAACATTTGCAAAAAAGCTATCGTTAATTGTACTTTTGTTTCTTTTTTCAGAATTATTTCTTAATTATATTTGCTCATAATTGCAATATCAATTCCGCTAAAATGAAATAAAGAAGCTTAATTTTGGGATCTGCTTCAATATTTTAATAATGATTTGACGAAAAATCTTATTTGCATTTGGAAGCTTATGTTATATTTCTAATTATTATAGGGGAGACAGTGGCTTCAACTTATTATATATCTCTTTCTACAAAATAAAACTAAGGTAAGTATAAAACAAATCTAGATTTGCTTAATCAAATCATCTTTTAAGCTTCCTTATTAAAATACGACCAGCTAAATAAATAAATGTAAAGATTTTTTTTCTATAAAAAGTACTATGAACTCTACCGAGTCAACTAGCCTTGTAGAGAGAAGTTAGCTAAAACTATTGGTGCGTTGACTGTATTCTTTTTTACACTAGGTATATTAAAACCTTTTGGCATATTAAGAGTGTTCCGGACTGAAATGGTGATTTCATGAAAAAGATTGTGAAGCATGTACTAGTCCCATCAAAACGATTAAGGTGTTTATGGACAGATAAACTTGTTTTCTAGGACATCATTGAAATTTTTTTTTAATTTTGTGCTCTTATTTTTGGTAAAAGGCTCTAAGAAATGTAGCTTACACTATAGCATCTATAGCAGAACAATGTTTTTTCATATGAAGATTTTAAATGGTTTCTTTTAGTAACTATTGTCGTTCATAAAAATACCTTTCTAAAGATATAAATCACGTCATTATTGGTATTGGAGTTTGGTATGTCCAATTATCCTTTGTTTGGAAAAGAGTATGGCCTAAAAAAATTCACATTTTATGTAAATTAGCTAAGCCGTTAGCGAGATTTATGGGAATATCAAAAAAAAATAGCTGAGAAAATGATTTTGCCCATATCTCGAAAAAGTTTCTTTGGAAAAAAAAATAATTTTGATTTTCGTGTTCAGTGACCCAAAATTAGTCTAGAAAATATATTTTTTCTAAGGACCCTGCCATGACCCAAAATTTTGTAAACTAGGTAGTGTTTTTAACTTATCATATATTAAGTTTTTGAAGTTTTTACCACTTTTCAAGAAAGATAAACAAAGAAAACATAGAACGACAAAGCCATAAAGGCATAAACCACTCGTTTAGAAGCTTTTACTGCTTTTTTATGTAGTGCTTTTCTAGATTGATATAAAGCTATCAAAGGACCCGAAAAAACATAGAAAATACGGCACGATCAAATTCAATTTTTCACAGCCAACGGCAAGTTATTAAGCCATAAAACAATAAGTATGACAAATTTTTACCGCTTTTCGAGTTATGTTAAAAAAAAGCATAGAAAACATAAAATGACAAATTCAAAACTGTCACAACTAATTAACGACTTATTAAAGGTAAGTTATCTTCCATCCCATTTTTAGACTGAGAGGAAACAAATAATGCAAAAACACATTGAAAACATCGCACAAAAAAAGAATGATTATTTCACAGCTTACTTATGGAAAATTATCAAGCACTAAAAAAGTAAATTTTAGAAGTTATTAATTATTATTATTATTAATTTATTATTAATTTATTTGCATACTTGCATTTTAAGATACATTTAAGTTGTTACTAAAAGCAAAGTAGGTATGCTATTTGATTACTTGAAAAAATATGAATATATGCAAACAAAAATTTAAAATCTTTGGAGCCGTTTTCTTAAAAATAATTTTTTTTAATATCTATAACATTTTTGTTATATTTTTCAAAAAAAAATTTGGTATGCCAATTTTGAGTTTGTATTAATATACTTAAAATTTAAATTTAAAAAAATTCATGAACCCGTTTTTGAAATATTGAATTTTGGAAAAAAAAATTTGAATCTTTTTTAAAAATCCAAAATTTATTTTTCCAAAATTTTGATATGCAGTATTATTTAGCGGTTAATGAGAAAACCGAAAATCAAAAATACCGTTACATGGCAGGTAGCATTAATAAAATGTTTTTGTTAATTTTTTTCTTACCAGAAAGTACACCATGTCTACAATTTTTTATCAAAACCGTTGGAGAGATAAATTAGCTTTGACAAAATTGTGTTCTCTATCATCGTAACTTATTTTTTGCACGAATCCAAAACTTGAACTATAGTACCTACCTACCTATGTATATCGCAAGAAAAAAAAATGATCTAAATCCGTTTGACCAGGAATGAAAAAATACACAAAAACGTTCTATGGGAGGTACTATTAACAGTTGCTAAGTTTAAATTTGTATAATGTTTCTTAGTAGATCACACTAAATTATAGAGATATAGTTTTATCAAAATCTTTGAAGCTGTTTTTAAGAAAAAAAAATATTTTCCTTGACGGTTTTTTAACATTGGTATGGAAGGTACCGTTATTTTTTCATAAATGGAACATTTTTTCAAAAATTATACAAAATACAACTTTGTGCCAAGTTTTGAGAAAATCAATCCAGCCGTTTAAGCTGTAGCCGAACAGACAGACAGACAGAATTGTGAGACCCACTTTTTTCGTCATCCGTATCAGCGTTATTACAAGTCTGACCAAAATCTCGAGTTCAATTTTTTTTTAACAAATGTTTAACATGCCATATAGTACCTTTATATCGCAAGTAAGAATGTGGGTATTGCTCTTCAGCTATTTTCCTATTTTATAGTTTTAAGAAATAGTACGCATACGCCACAGTGAACAATTTTATTAAATTGATTTAACTTAAAATTAAAATACCCGCATGAGGTCTGTAAGATAGTAATTAGTTATTGATAAGGTAAATGTATAAGTGAATTGAAAAATCAAAGGGCAGGGTAGTGCCCAGCCAAGTTCGCGGCACTACACCCTTTTTACAGGAACAAACTCAGGCGATTTTCAACCCCCCTCTAACTTCAGTACCAATAAACTTCAAATTCGCAGTATTTGCTGAGCTGATCAAACACAGGTGGCTCACCAAACTTCAACTCTTTAGCATTAGCAATTCCCGAGATATAGGACTTCAAAAATCGCATAAACCGTAACTGACTGACTGACTGACTGACTCACTGACTCACTGACAGATCATCAAAATTATGGAGCACTTCCAGACATCGTAGAAACTTGAAATTTCGCACAACGGTAGACCTTGTAGTGCATACAAAGAAAAAAATCGAAAATATGCTATTTTCTATCCAGGGGGCGTGGCATCCACCCACTTTGTTAAAAAATCTTATAAATTATATGGAGCACTTCTGATTGTTGTAGAACGATGAAAATTGGTAAGTCGGTTGGGCTTGAAGTACTTAGAAAGAAAAAAAAATTGAAAAATTGGAATTTTGCATTCGGGGGGCGCGCAATCCACCCACTTTATCAGAATTGCTATTATTTATATGGAGCGCTTTCGGTTGTCGTAGAATTATGAAACTTTGTAAGGCCCTAAGGCTTGATTTTCACCTGGTAAAGTTAATCTTTGCAAAAAGGAGTGAAATCACAACAAAAACATAAATGTTAAAAAAAGAGCCAAGTTCTTATGTGTACCTGTACGTAAAAAGTCAGTCAAAAAAAGTAATGAGATCTAAAATATATGCCAAGTTTTAAGTTCATAAAGCTCAATATCAAATATCTTAAGTAGAGAAATATCAAAGCAATTCCAAATCATGACAGAAATTTGGTATTTAATGATTACTAATTAAAATTTGGTGGATTTACTTGGCAAGTTTTCTCTTAATTACTTACTTAATCACAATTTTAAAATGTATGAAAACTTGACCAGTGAACCCACCATATTTTAATCAGTAATCATTAAATACCAAATTTCTGTCATGATTTGGAATTGCTTTGATATTTCTCTACTTAAGATATTTGATATTGAGCTTTATGAACTTAAAACTTGGCATATATTTTAGATCTCATTACTTTTTTTGGCTGACTTTTTACGTATAGGTTTCTTGTACACATAAGAACTTGGCTCTTTTTTTAACATTTATGTTTTTTTGTGATAAAAATAAACTAAAAAACCATTTTGTTAAAAGCACAATAGCGGTACATAATTGCATAAGTTTGATCATAAAAACATTCTTAAAAATTATAAAAAGAAATTGACTTCACAAAATATCAGGTGGTGTCAGACACATCTTTCTATCTCAAACTTAGTTTCTGTGCGGCGCGGCGGAAATAGACAGCTAGCATAACATTATATATAAATATTTGGGTGCCGTGACATAAGGCCAAGTGACATAAGGCCAAATTTAAAAGTTTGGCCTTAAGTCCCTTTCCAAAAGTGACTTAATGCCAAGTTTTAAGAGTTGGCCTTATGTCACTTTTACAAAGTGACATAAGGCCAAATTTGTTTGTGACTTAAGGCCAAACGTAAAATGTTTTTTAAAAAAAACAGTAATTTTTATAAAAAAAACTTTGCATACACCCAACCTCGCACCCACCCCAAATCCTATAGTGAGCCCAAGCAGGGGGGTTGCAGGGGGGCAGCATGCCCCCCCATACATACCTCACTGTTTATTGCGAATTTTTAAATTTCACAAACCTAATTAAACCTCTCCTTTATTTGGTTTGTCAAATATAAACATTTTCAAATAAACAGTTAGGTATGGATGGGGGGGCATGCTGCCCCCCTGCAACCCCCTGCTTGGGCTCACGATAGGATTTGGGGTGGGTGCAAATTTGGGTGCATGCAAAGTTTCTTATGCATTTAAAGAAACTGGATTTAATGAAATTTTTCAAAGAAAAATGAAAAAAATATCACGTACGCTAGTATTAAAAGTGACACAAGGCCAAATTGGCCTTATGTCACTTTGTAAAAGCGACACTAGGCCAACTCTTAAAATTTGGCCTTATGTCACTTGGCCTTATGTCACGGCACCAAATATTTGAGGTAATCGAATTTTTATTCAACAAATATTTTCCATTATCAATTGCTGCAATATTTTTTTCAGTACTTATTGAGTTTTACCTTTGGACCGCCGATATTTTTATTAAGGAAATCAATTATCTAATACTACCAAAACCGTTTGCTAAGAACAGATATACAACTATTATGTGAGTAACCAAACAAATAAATTTCTGTCTACGACTGAAGTTTGCTGAAACCTGAAATCAATATGTTACAAATTAAACCCTAATGAATCTGAAAAAAATCAAATGTGTGTACAGTTTACATACATAACATTATAACATAGATATCTAAAAGCACATATCCCAAAATGTGTTCTACATAATATTTGCAAAAATCAAAAACTATTTATTTGGCTTTTTATGTACATAATACACATACATAATGTAGATGTAGGTAAAAGTTTCTAGTCTCAAAATTAACCAGTTTCTTATGTTAATATGGATTTTATCTAAATAGAATAATAGTGTCTAATGCGGTCATATAAAAATAACCTATTTAACTTTAATTCGTTCTATGTCTCGTCATTAAGCATGAATGACAATAAATTTTGAGTTCTTTAAACAAAATATATATACACTTCGCCATTTTTAAGCTATAAGCCAACAATAAGCTGTGAAATATGGCGAACACAAAAACAAAATTAAATAACCAAATGCGGTATTAAATTCAACTGTATTAACAAACTGAATTAAGAATATTTATTTTTTATGACAGAGCCGGAATAAGTCACATTAAGGCGCATCGGGATTAAAATTTTTCAAATGGAGAGATCATACCTAACAACTTTATACACTTTAACGCCTTTCACTATCGAAATCGAGATGGCGCCAAAACGAAAATCGCCCAGAGATTAGCCCCCAAATTAACTCGCCAAATAAGTGAATTGAGTTAAGTGAGGTTTAACCATGAGACTATGATGATTTCGGACCGAAAAACAGGCCTTTACAGAATTAACTAACTCTGGTTTAACTCAGCATTAAAAAACTAGTCTAATGCTATGTTTCCACCTAAGGGTAATCTCAGTTTAGATTAAATTAATCTTTTTGGTGTTTCCATGGCACAAAAAGATTTAAAAAAGATTAAATCTGACAACACTTTCAAAAATGCAAATGGCGCTTCAATTTTTCTTATGAAGTGCGAAAGGGACAGAATGTTTTATTCATATCAAACAATGAAGAATTGAATCGAGTCTCGAATGAATCGTTCAGCACCATGTTAAAATAGGTTAGTTCGATTTGTGAAACTATTTGTCCTAGGAAGATTAAATAAGATTAATTTCTAATCTCCAAGATTAACGAAATATATTTGTATGGTAAATCTTCAAGATTTAAAGAAGATTTGAGGTAAATCTTATTAAATCTCAGATTAGCGTTAGGTGGAAATGTAGCATAAGCTCAGTGACCTGTTTTTTTTTCTGATTGCCAAATTACGACGATTAGCCTTTAGGCATTAATCTCTTTGCCTTATAAAAAATCCGGCACTGATTTTGGTTAAAAAACAAATGTGATGCGACAAAACTTTGTTAGTAGGAATATAGCAACAATATACTAACACAAGAAAATTATAAGCCATTTGTCATTGCTTTTGCCTGTTTGAAGTTTGAACTGTTTTAGTACAATCTTAGTAAGGTTGCTATTTCCTTTGTGTGTGTTTGTTTTTTGTTCTTTTTTGTTTAGCCTTTTTTGCAACCTCTAGCTCTTAGTGTGAAATGATTTGATTGTTGTAAACGAGAACAAAAGACTATCATTTTGAATACAATTTAATTCATTATAGTGATGGCGTTTGTTGGCACGCATCTTCTCTTCTTTTTGTTTTTGTTTTCATTATTCTTACTGTGATGGGAAATAAGATACACGGAAATAAATGTTAATTTTAATGAATGCCTATAGTTTATAGAATAAACAATGTATTAAGCGGATGTTATTAAGTAAGTAAATAAAAAATAGTCAGTAATTGACTTCCTTCGGAACAATTACCATTGTTGTAGGTACTTCATTACCATTTATATTTTTTTGTTTTTAATAAAAAAGTAGAAACGATAGGTTTGTAGTTACGACGTTTTGTGCATTTACTGGAAATAGGCTTTCTATCAGAATGAGTTAGTAATTTTATGTTAAAATTTATTTAAAAATGTAAACGGTACTGGTGATAACAAGAACTTGTAATGGTAAAAGGTTCTCGTTGTCTAGTATTTTTTTTTGCAAATGATTAACTTTCTTTCAAAAGTTAAGTAAGTAAGTAAGTAAGCAAGTTAAAAATGAACAATTTTTCAGGAGACTCAAGACTCTGATTTGGAAAATAATAAAATGAAATTCTTAGTACTTAGTGTATAGTAGTAAAAGATAGCCTTGAGTTTATGAAGCATTAAATTTTAAACGGTCTTTGATATCCCATTGAAAATGCATTTAAGAAAAGAATGTGTGTACGCTACCGACCGCGCACCTTGAAGGACTGCATCCAAATTACTGGGATGTGAGTCTAGAAACGGATATGAAAAGCTAGGTGTACCTACCTTACTTACCTAGTGTGACAACAGCAAAAAAGTTCAATGGGATTAAAAATTTCAGGTAAAAATTCATTTATGAATATAAAGAAGTGAGCTGGGGACAACACGGAACCCTGGGGCACACCAGCATTTATTTTGTGAATTTAAGATTTGAACATTGTATTGATCGGTTCAAGAAGTAGTTGCTAATCGTTACCAAATGGGTGCAAATGCTTTTGGTAAAAGATTATTTTGTATGACAAACGAAACTCTTAGGTTATGTTAGGTTAAATGGGGTGATGATACGAGAAGATCCATTGTGCTCCCCTGTATGAAGGAAAGGTAGGTATAAGGAGGAGGAAGGAAATTGATTAGTGGAAGCTTAGGTATAGGTGGCCTCCCTGAGCCATCCTGAGCTCGGGGGGAATTCAATGAAGTTTTTTAGTGGCAAACACGAGAATTCGCCCAGTTCGTCGGAAAAGTATTCTCCGAGGGCTGCCTTTCAAGTTCTGGCTAGAGTGGTGCATTCACAGAGGAAATGAAATCAGCCCTTCTCTTCCTCTTCATCCCGACACCCTCTACATAAGTGAGATGAGCCCATTCTGCTTAAGTGGGTCCCCATTGTGTTGTGACTTGTTAGGATTCCAACCAATAGGGAGAGTTGAGGCCTGCTTAGCTTGAGTAAATACTCGTTTTTTTTTCAAATATCTGGCCATTAGTTCCTCGAAATACGACAGGGGCCTATTTCTGCGCTACTACATCAATTACATCAACTACATTTTACAGCTTCATCCTACAACTACACCAGTTACATTTGTAATTTATTAAACTTTTTTATCTTTTATTTCATAACACCAGTTGTATGATTGAATCAGACAAATATAAATGATCTAGTTAAAGGATTTTAATGTACGATGTAGTTGATGTAGTTGATGTAGCTCTGTTGTAGTAGCGCTGAAATAGGCCCCAGGTATCGATTGTTGACCATTTGTCGTTGGCAACTTTGAGGAAACTCTGGCAAACTCTTCTTTTTTCCGGCATAAGAACAGAGCAGTCGGTTAGGCTTGCATCAAGAGAAGATCCGTTTTTGGCAAATTCATCTGCCAATTCGTTCCCGCATATGTCACGATGTTCTGGGACCCATCGAAGGGTAACTTTATTTGATGAGCTGAGTAATTTCAACTCATCACGACAACGAACAACCAGTTTTGATTTTGTAACAAATGAGGAAATGGCTTTGACTGCTGCCTGGCTATCAATAAAAATGTTAATATTTTTGTTAACTAACTCACATGTGTTAAGGATTTTTGCAGCCTCACAAACTTCGATCACCTCCGCTTGAAAGACACTGCAGAAATCTGGAGGCTTTATTGATCTGTCTAAGGGTGGGTTAGCTGAATAAATGCCTGACCCTACCCCTTCGTTAGTTTTTGAGCCGTCTGTGAAGACCGAAACATGATTAGTGTTTATGACCCGGTTTTCCGTCCAGAGTATCCTTGTGGGAGTATCTGTTAGGGCTACCAGATTAAAATCAATGTGGGGAAGTGTGTAGTCTGTCTGAATAATAATTTCAGTAAATCTCAAGCGTAACTTTTAGAAGATTCGTCACAATACCCATCAACAAAGACTTTTTTGTTTTGAGGTGGGACAGGACATAGACCAAAACTGTCAGACGAATGAACACTTAGTCATCGATTGAGATGTTGAGACTGAATATGGAGTAATCTTGGTGTGGGATAACTTGAACCCATAATCATGTTAGAATCTTTTGTTTTGTGGTTATAACATTTTTTAGTGATTCTATAGGAGTAAGAAGTGAATTAAAACGTGATCACTCCACATAAATAAATATATTTGCTATAGGATCTGCTTGAATTTTTTGGTTTATTTTGAATTCTTTGACAAAAATAACTTCCCCTATTTTTCAAAATTATTAATCATGCATTTCATTCATATCGGATACAAAAAAAACTGATTTTATTATTTCCACTTAAATAAACCTTCATTTTAAAGTGATAACATTGATAAACTCAATAAATCAATTACACACTCAAGAACATAACCAATAAAAACTGTCATCATGTCCGATAAAAATTCGTCATTGCTAAAGATCGTTGAGTCAACACAAGACACAAGTAGAGTAAATACAAATAAAAGGTTTTATGACAACGGCAGTGGTGAATATGTATATTATGTATATCTCTGCAAAATAAATCATCACAGTAAGTCGATAAATATAACCAACAACAATCTTAAGTAAATAGCAAACAAAATTCAAATTCGTAGACAAAACTCAAACAGATAGGTAATGCTTAGAAATTGCATGTTTTTTTTTATTTTCACACAATTCTAATGGCACTTAGATAAGATACAAATGAAAACGAGTTTTTTTTTTGTTAAATAAATGGGCGTTTCGTGTTTATTATACAATCAGTAAATTAGCTGACCATTAATGTTATGATCAAGTCATATTATAATGTATATGTACATTAGGCAGGGAACTCTGTTTTTTTGTTGTTAACAGAATTTTATGCGCATCTGCTTTCGAATCTTTAGTTATGTACCGAGGTCCAAGGTGTTATGTTAATAAGGAAAAATTACTTCAGAACATAGTCAACAATTATTGTCAAAAGCCATTTTTTTGTTTGTGAAATTGTACTTAAGATATATTTGGCTATTAGCCCAAGAGCCAGAGCAAAAAAGAGGGTCCATAATGCAACTTATTAGATAGGTACCTACTGAACTGATTTTCTTGAAGGAATGTTCAGGGGTGTTTCCCCTGAATGTAAGTCCAAGTTAGCAGTCGCTTTATTTAAATATCTCATGAACCGTGCGTGCATCGTACGACAAAAATAGTAAGATTTTTTCAAAGCTAATATTCCATTCTTTTCAACTATTTGATTTGAAACCAAGGTTCGTCAACCCAAGAAACAATTGGTCAACGCAATTATAAAAATGTCAGTATCTCTTAGACAGACGGAAAGCCAAGCCGGTCTAAATACTAATTTTCAAAAGCTTTTGAAAATATTGAAAATATAACAAGATAAGGAATTCATTTATGTACACGCGTATATAAATACACCAAATATTCAATTGACTTCAGTACTGAATAATTGGACTATTAATAAAATTCTGTTTTAAAAAATTACAACTTTTAATAATCTTTCTTTAAAAATTGCACAATAAGTCACTAACCAAACCACAAATACCAACTTTTTGTACCTATTTAAAAGTTGTTTTAAAAAAAAAGTGAATTTTGGCAAAGCAACACTAACATATCTCACATCCACAAATTAAGCCCTATGATGGTTCTTTGAAAACCGAAACGCATCGCTTTATTCCTCAAAAATTATGTTGTGATATTATTAAAAATTAAATAAATTAAAACTGTTTTTAAAAATTAAAATTGAAATTTTTTTAAATCATTTTATTGTTTCACATAAAACGCAACACTGAGACCACACCACAAAGAAATATTACACTATCCGAAAGAAAAATGTTTCAATATTCTTATCTGAGCAGTGAACTTGTACTGTTCTTACTCACCGATTCAATTGAACCCGAAATTTGATCAAACTTGTCATTACAATGATTGAGAAGTTGAAAAAAGTGGTTTTTTTTTCAATTTTGTCTGTCTGTCGCTCGTCTGCATCCTAGATGGCTTAATCGATTTTCTTAAAACTTGGTTCATAGTGGATTTTGGTGATTTTGCCCACATATTTTGTTAATTTTTTTTAGAACGAAAAATAACGGTACCTGCCAAAAAATTTTGTTTAGCAATTTTACATAATAGTTTTTTTTTTTACAAAAAACAACTCCACAACTTTCCTTAAAAGAAAATTAAACTACTTTTAGTAAGGCTAACTTCGAGTGTGAAACCATTGTTCAAAAAATGGTTGTTAGTGGTATTTCCTAAACAACCATTTTTTTTATGTTCGACGGTGTGATTGGTTTCAATATTGTTTTTATATAGAAGCTTCCAAAAAATATAAATAGTATTTTGGTACACAAAATTTTGGAAAAAATATTGTTTGCATTTTAGAAAAATGTTTTAAAATTGAAAATCAAATATATTATTTCTGTATTACAACAAAAATCAATTCTTCTCGAATGTCAAAATATGTTTATATGTTTTAGATTGAGTAACCTATAAAAAAACGTGGTGGATGACGTTTAAACTAAGAGGCATTTAAGTAGGTAACGTTGCATAAATGTGAACATTGATTATAGATACCGATTTCGCACTTAAGAGAAAAGTTACGAAGCCTTTAAAATTCCTTACCTAATAAATACGGTCATTAGTTTCTTGAACGCAAGTATGTACGTGCGACCCAGTTTTATTTAACTTTTTAAGTAGAAGCTTCCAAAAATTTAAATAGTATTGTGCAACAAAATTTTCGAAAAAATATTTTCGGATTTTTTGGATAAAATAAGATTTGATTTTTTTAACGGTTTTTAGCACTTTTCAAAATATTTAAGAAATATTTTACTTTAATGCTAAAATAACAGTACCTCCAATACAATAATTAAAAAACTGTAGATATTTGACATTCAAAAATTGAGTCGATAAGTTTTTGGAGATGACATACTTTTCTTCAGCTCTTCTAGTTGGTTTAACATTTTAAAGAACGAATTGCATGCTTTAAAACATTTGTATCTCATAAAATGCAAAGAATATGCAAGAATAATGCAAAAACATTGTAAATAAAATGCACGACTGGGTCGCAAGTACGTAAGTTCGTAAGTTCAAGACACTGCTGGTTTAAGAAAATTGTATCACAACAAAAACATAAATGTTAAAAAAGGAACCAAGTTCTTATGTGTACAAGAAACCTGTGCGTAAAAAGTCAGCCAAAAAAAGTAATGAGATCTAAAATATATGCCAAGTTTTAAGTTCATGAAGTTTAATATCAAATATCTTAAGTAGAGTAATATCGAAACAATTCCAAATCATGACAGAAATTTGGTAATCAATGATTGATTGATTTGGTGGGTTCACTGGTCAAGTTTTCATACATTTTAAATTTGTGATTAAGTAAGTATTTAAGAGAAAACTTGCCAAGTAAATCCACCAAATTTTAATCAGTAATCATTAATTACCAAATTTCTGTCATGATTTGGAATTGTTTCGATATTACTCTACTTAAGATATTTGATATTAAACTTCATGAACTTAAAACTTGGCATATATTTTAGATCTCATTACTTTTTTTGGCTGACTTTTTACGCACAGGTTTCTTGTACACATACGAACTTGGCTCCTTTTTTAACATTTATGTTTTTGTTGTGATTTCACTCCTTTTTGCAAAGATTTATTTTGCCAGGTGAAAGTCAAGCCCTACCGCTCAACAAAGTTTCATAATTCTACGACAACCGAAATTGCTCCATACAAATAATAGCAATTCTGATAAAGTGGGTGGATGCCCCCCCCCCCCCTGCATGGACGATTCCAATTTTTCGATTTGTTTCTTTTCTAAGTACTTCAAGTCCTACCGACCTACCAATTTTCATCGTTCTACAACAATCGGAAGTGCTCCATATAATTTATAAGATTTTTTAAGAATGTGGGTGGATGCCACGCCCCCTGAACTGAAACTTCCAATTTTTCGATTTTTTTTTCTTCTAAGTACTGCAAGGCATACCGACCTACCAATTTTCATCGTTCTACAACAATCGGAAGTGCTTCATATAATTTATAAGAATTTTTGAGAATGTGGGTGGATGCCACGCCCCCTGAAGTGAAACTTCCAATTTTTCGATTTTTTTTCTTCTAAGTACTTCGAGGCCTACCGACCTACCAATTTTCATCGTTCTACAGCAATCGGAAGTGCTCCATAATAAGAATTTTTATTATTTATCCATTAATAAGAATTTTTAAGAATGTGGGTGGATACCACGCCCCCTGAACGGAAAATTCAAATTTTTCAATTTTTTTCTTTCTAAGTACCTTAAGCCCTACCGACCTACCAATTTTCATCGTTTTACAACAATCGGAAGTGCTCCATATAATTTATAAGAATTTTTAAGAATGTGGGTGGATGCCACGCCCCCTGTATGAAAAATTCCAATTTTTCAATTTTTTTCTTTCTAAGTACCTCAAACCCTACTAACATACCAATTTTCATTGTTCTACAACAATCCAAAAGGCTCCATATAATTTATAGAATATTTAAGAAAGTGGGTGGATGCCACGCCCCCTGAATAGAAAATTGCAGATTTTCGATTTTTTCCTTTGTATGTACTACAAGGCCTACCGTTGTGCGAAATTTCAAGTTTCTACGATGTCGGGAAGTGCTCCATAATTTTGATGATCTGTCAGTGAGTCAGTCAGTCAGTTAGTCAGTGAGTCAGTGAATCAGTGAGTCAGTGAGTCAGTGAGTCAGTTACGGTTTTTGCGATTTTTGAAGTCCTATATCTTGGGAACTACTAATGCTAAAGAGTTGAAATTTGGTGAGCCACCTGTGTTTGATCAGCTCAGCAAATATTGCGAATTTGAAGTTTCTGACTTTATTGGTACTGAAGTTAGAGGGGGGTTGAAAATCCCCTGAGTTTGTTCCTGTAAAAAGGGTGTAGTGCCGCCAACTTGGCTGGGCACTACCGTGCCCTTTGATATAAAAACATGGAAATTATGTGAGAAAAATGTAGAGAAGCATGAAATACGACATTTAAATTGGCTAAAACAACTCTTTTGACAGTTTGAGGTAAAAAAGACATATGCCATCTTAATTCTTGATTGAATATGATTGTAAGGGAAAAAAAATTAAAATTAAATTATTAAATTATTTTTTTGGTAGGTAGGTATATCTATATACCTAGGTATACAATTATTAAAACATTTTTAAGAATACATTTTGGTATGCAAATCTTAAGTATATATTAATGTGTATATAAAAACAAAATTTGAAAAAAAAATTTCAACACGTTTTTGAGATATAGAATTTTCAAAAAAAAAATTTGAAACTTTTTTTAAAAATACAAAAACTTTTTGTTTGATAATTTTGATATGCAATGTTATTAAATCTTATCTGAAATTTTTATATAAAAAAATTCATCTAAATCCGTTGAGCCGATAACGAGAAAATTCAAATTAAAAAAATACGTTCTATGACAGGTACTATTAATAGTTGCTAAGTGCATAATTTTATATTTTTTGGTAGTAGATCGTACTAATTCTAGTATATAGAAAAGTTTAATCGTAGGAGTCGTTTTAAGCAAAAAAATATTTTCTTCTGCGGTTTTTTAACTTTTGTATGGAAGGTACCGTTATTTTTTCATTAATGTTTTTTTTTCTAAAAATATTTTAAAAAGTACTAAAAAACTCTTAAATATCGAGTTTCAAAAACATCGATCATGTCATTTTGGAAATATTTAATTTTCCAAAATAAATTTTGAAACATTTTTTAAAAATCCAAAAAAAATTTCTTCAAAAATTTTAGTAGGTACACAAACTATGTATTTATATTTTCTTGGAAAATTCTGTTTACAAAAAATAATTGAAATCGGTCGTACTGTTTTGAAGAAAATCAAAAATTAAAAAAAATGCTTCTTTGGGAGGTACCATTAATAGGTAGGTAGGTACCTATTTTGGAAACTAAAATAAATTTATTGATTTTTTTAAGAAAAGTTTTCGAGCCTTTTTTGAGAAAAAAACGATTATGTAAAATTGCTAAAAAAAATTGTATGGCAGGTACCGTTATTTTTGGTTCTAAAAAAAATGAAAAAACGTGTGGGCATAATCACCAAAAAACACTATGTAGGTACCAAGTTTGAAGAAAATCGATCAATTCGTTTAGGCTGTAGATAAACAGACAGACAGACAGACAGAATTGTGCCACCCACTTTTTTGGTGTTCTCTATCATCGTATTATCATGTTTGATTGATATCTCAAATTTTTTTTTTTGCACGAATCCAAAACTTGCCATAGTACTTACCTACATATATCGCAAGTAAAAATGCAAAAAGTATCCAATTGACTATGCAGTTAAATTAATGGGGGGGGGGGAGGTAAATATTTTTGGCGAGTTTCATGAGTGTAAGAGTTTTTACGTGGGTGTTATGGTTAACATTCTTTGTTGCCCCTCCCCCTTAAAAAAAAAACACCCTCTCACCATGGATATTTTTAGGGACTCTCTTGATTCTTAGTTCCTATGACAAATAAAACATTCATTCCAAGTTTCATTGACATACCGTTATTTTCAAAGGGTTTTCGGTAATATTTTACCTGTTGTACCTGGAAAAAAGTCATCATTACATAAAAAGGACTTTAACTTCTTTTTGGGTGGTTGTATCATTTCGTTTTTGGTTTCATTAGATTCAGCGTTAAAAACTACCCTTAAAGCATGTATCATATGATCAGGTTTTACTCAAACAAATATTTTTGTTTGATAGACCTCCAAATTCTCCCCGTCTGCACCTCTTCAAATGCATCTACACAAAAAGCCAATGCGGGGATTTTGGGGGACTTTGGATATGTTATAGAGGTTGCAATTCTGCGTCGATTCCAATTTTAATATTTCATGAATTAATTTTTTCAACCTCGGAACCCATTTTTCCTGGCCTAAATGTAAATTGCTTAAGTACCTATACATACTCCAGTAAATAGAGAAATTTTACTACTGACCAAATGGAAAAAAATAGCAGCAGCCTTAAATTTTGCAGGTCATTTTGGGAGTAGGCATTCAACTCAAATCTAGGTTGGAGACCTCCTATCCCTTGCAGGGGCGGTGCCACGCCTACTTTTCTTCAATCATGGTTTATGAAGAAACGGCTGCACCGATACGGGTGGATTTTCATAATTTGTTAATATGACCAAAGAAAAAATTAAGCAAACTGTTAAAATAAAATCCACCCACTGCCACGCCCACTTTCCTTATATCTTTGTTTTTCGGAAACGCCTCCTACGATTTGCATGAAGTTCTGAGTTTATTCTTATGTTGGTACGAGAACAAAATATTTTATTTAAATCCCCGTCTTAGACTTATAGCTTGTAAATGTACAAAGAATTGCAGACACGCAAATGTACACTAATTTGCAAGAATTGCAGTGGGGAAACCTGTGACAATAGTCGTCAGATTTTTCTACTAAATGAAGACGACGATTGTTTTGGCAATGAAATTTCAATTGAATAACATGACGCTGGGCTAGATTGAGAATGAAAATGAACTACCAGGTCCTTTTGAAAAACATGATTTGAAAATATTACACACACCAAAATAGCCGTCTTATAGAGACAACATTGAAGAAAAGTCTGGGTGCCAGTGGGCGGATCTTACTTAAAGTGCTCTATTTTTTATTTGAAAACTAAATGGTTACTCCCTAGGACAGTTCCAAGAAATTAATAAATATACATGAAAGAGGAGCGTGACATCCTGTGGATTTCTCTCAAACTTTTATCCAAATCAGTTTATGTGAAAAAAGAAGATATACAAAAGTGGGCGTGGTAGTTGGCGGACTTAAATGAAATTTTGTTTAAAATTTTGTTCTCGTTCATAAGAATAAACTCTAAAATTTCACGCAAATCGTTGGAACCATTTCCGAGAAACAAAGAAAGAAGAAAAGTGGGCGTGGCAGTGGACGGATTTTACTTTAACAATTTTTCAATTTTGTTCTATGACCATAATATTAACAAATTATGAAAATTTCATCCCTATTGGTGCAGCCGTTTCTACAGAAACCAGGGTTTAAGAAAAGTGGACGTGGCACCGCCCCTGCAAGGGGTAGGTAGGTCGCCAACTTAGATTTATGTGAGTTGAATACCTACCCCCGAAACGACCTGCAAAATTTCAGCCTGCCGCTATTTTTTTCCATTTACAATTCTAATTTTACTGTAATAACACTCTTAATGACGAGGCAAGGCCAGTTAAGTGCGTCAAAGTATAATCCGCGGAAAGAAGTAAGTGTAGCTATGAATAGCCTAGTGAAGAAGCATGAGAGATGCAATTTACAGACTATGGCTTTTGTTTAAACTTTGGCCATCCACAATGTGTAGAATATTCAAAAGTAATCAATGTAAACGCTTTTTTTATCAAGTTTATGTGCTGAAATTTTCTGCTGTAGATTCTTGGGCTTTTGGATCTTGAAGCCTATGCTCCTATGTTTATTGATAAGTCGTTTTAGTAGTGAGGATCACTTAACTCAATTCCTGCCGTTGTTATTTCATAACAAATTTTTAAACCATTTTTTAAACACATTTCTAAATGGAGGTCCTTATTAGCTGCTAATTATGGTCATATTAAGTTCCAAAGACATTTATATTCATTTTTGCTTATATTTTAATCGATATTTCTGTTAGTCACGCTATAAATGACTAGGTACTTAACTCTACTTAAACAAACAATAACCAATACAAAACAAAAACAAATTGATTACTTACCAATTTAAACAAAATATATTCCAATATTTTCCTTTATATTTGTTTATACAAAATGAACAATTCCTTGGCAGTAGAATTTTTTAAAAATGTAGCAGATTTAGATTTTCACTCAATTTCAACAAAAAACTTGAAATTAACTCAGATACACTTTTTGTTATCTTAAAAGACACAACAACTAAATTCTACTCTTAAATCACTCAAAAGATATCAATTTTATCAATTTTTTTTATCAAAATATTTATAAATTTTTTGCTGGCTTAGAAAACAAAATTAGTCACACACGTTAACGATAAAAAGACGCTAAAAAATAAAATCAAATAGGTAGGTAGATATACGGAGTAAACTGCAAAAGAATACAAATATATAGAAAATCCGACAGCAAAATAAAATGATAGATAACCGGAGATATTATGCGATCGTGTGTGAGTTGCTTTTTTTTAATTTTGTTGTTGTTGTAGAAGCAAGTAGAACAACAAACGGTATTTGTAGCAAAATCGGTAACAAAATCAAAACAAGTTATGTTTGATGAGGCTTAGTTGATACAAAAAAAAAAAAAAAACTACAACAGCGGACGGTACACGATCTTTCTCAAAAGATAGATACACTAGGAATATTGTTGGATGGATTGGTAATGGTAATGGTGATGGTGATCGCGTGTACCTAACCTACTCCTTCTCCTGCCTTGCACCAAGAAGTTAGTGTATGTGGTGTGCACACAACAAAGATTGATATAGAAAATCAAACAGTCGATCAAAACAAATCCCCTTTTGATCGAATGAACTAACTCGACTGACTGAGACTGAGTCATGGATGATGGTGAAGGCGATTGCGATAGCAATTGCGTTGGCCTGGTCTTGAATTTGTGCAGCTAGAGTCTTCAAATTGATGTGCAGTATACCTTACCTATACACATTTGGAGACATGTGAAAGAAATCACGACGACCGACAGCGACGACGCAGCACGGGAGGCAGAGATGAAGAATCCAAATTTGGCTTTGAACTTCGCACAACCAACTTGAAACTAGAACCACAAGAGTATTAGTATGAGTGATGGATGCAACGACAACGCGACCGACGTGGAAGTGGAGTGTGTTATTTTCTTAAGTGTCCTATCTACGAGTGAATTCATTGAAAACTCAACCAGGACCTAGTGACTCACAATTCTTGATCATTCTTACGTATATTGTTACTTGTAAGTCAGCATCAGGAATGAAAAAGACCTATAATTGTCTTCCATATCCAAACTGTGAAGTTAAGCACTTTTCATGATGATAAAATTGATACTCTTCGAAGATTTGTCACTTCTTTCTTCTTTAGCCCCTAGCACAATCTGATTTCCAAGCAGCTAGGAAAGGTGATAGAAGATGCGCATACGAATATGCAGCAGCGAAAAACCAAGAACAGCGAAAGAAGAGTATCGAGCATGAAAAAGAGAAGAGAAAAAAAAACCTGCGTAGAAAGAAGAGAGAACACGCATCCTCGCAGCTAGGAGATCAAAGAGTCTCACAAGCCGAGCAACTGGCTGCTGGTTTTGAAACTGGAACACAGGCTCTTCGAAACAGAAAAGGTAGGTAACCTAGTTAAAGAAACACAGCGAGTAGTAGATGTATGTATTCAAACAGCTTTTCAAGAAGCTGCAAAATTGGCAACAGAAAGAGGAATAAATAGGACAAGGAACGAATCCAACTCCAGTCAATGAGGAACAGTACCACCATTATATAGTATTGAAGAGGTATAGACCTAGCCATAAGGAAGCTCAAGGACAACAAGGACGCCGGATCTGATGAGGCGATGTGTTTATAGGGTGCCTGCATCAACTCATCAACCAGGCTTGGATGGAAGGAAGCAAGCCCGATGAATGGTATATCAGATTCATATGTCCCATCTGCTGAAAAGGAGAAACTACATATGTCCTGCAAGAACTATCGAGGCATATCCGTAATAAACGTGGCATATATACAAGTTTCGATCTAAAATGAACTATGTGAACCTTTTAAGCCGTTGTGGAACACTATAATCGGCAAGTACCAGTAAGACTTCCGGCCAGCCAAATCGACCATAGCTCAAATACTCACTCTCAGGAAAGTCCTGGAAAAAAAGAGTGAGTTTCTAGTTGAAACTCGGCATTTATTCATCGGCTTTTTAGGCCATAAATGATAGCATTCATCGTCAAGAGCTTTCTACGGCGCGCCGATGGCTGAACTATGGGATCCTGGGAAAACTGATTCAGCAGTGTCACGTGTCATTGGAAAATACGCAATGCAATTTGCAAATAGAGAAAACCTCTTCCAAACTATTCCAAACATGCCCAGAGTTTCGACAAAGAGATGCACTATCATGTGATTGGTTCCATCTCGTTCTGGAAGTAATAGTGTTCAGGGCAAGCGTTAACGCTGAAGGCACTTTTTGCAACAAATCTTTCCATCTTCTAGGGTATGCCGATGATATCGACATCATCTGCCGCTCCCAATAAGCCACTTAAGAGGCTTTCACAACAAGTGAAGAATAGCAGAAATTTGTTGGTCTTAAAGTAAACGGGGATAAGGCGAAATACATGCCATCAACACACAATAAAAGATCTTACAACCAGCTAGGACAACTGTTTATAGCAACAACTTCGTAGAAGTTTAGGAGTTAATTTACCTCAGAGCTAACAATAATCCCACGTACGACATCTAAATGGAGATCCGAAGAAGAATTACCCTAGCAAACCGTTGCCACTTCAGTTTGACGCAACAAATGGGTTCAAAGCTCCTCAGAAGTAAGACAAATTTCACGTTTCTTATACTGCCAGTCCTGTTTTATGACATGGACTGATGCCAATTGATACTGTAACCTTTCGAAAGAAAAATTCTTGGACAGATATTTGGTGCTGTGTATGAGAGAAGGGCGAATGGAGGAGAAGATACAACCATCGAACTGTAGATGTAGTCGCGATAATCAAAACGCTCCATTGGCTCAGCCACATCGAGCATATAGACAATGCTCAAGCCAAGAAAGTCTTTGAATCCCATCCCCCAGGTTGGAAAAAGCGAAGAAAAGCGAACCTCCGGTTGAAAGAACAAGCATTCGCGGATGCCAGAAACTTTGGTTTTTATGAATAGAAGCAGCGCGCTTGGGATCATAGAGGATGGAGGGCTGCCGTGTCTCAGGCTGCAAACCTTCAAGAATTTTGCTCGATTATATTCTCAATTTCCCTAAGTGAAGCCAATCGTATTGGTGGAACAGCTTAACCAAATGCAAAATATCCAGAAATGCCAACCTATAATAGATCCCAAACAATTGATCTGATGTTTAGACCGAGGCAAGACATAGCCAGGGTTGTTGCAACTTGTACTGTACACTAGCCAGTGTAAGAACATGTGATGATACTGGGTACCTATTCCTTACCAAACTCACTGTCAAAGCTGTGGGGACCAGCAAAAAAAGGAATCAGTCATTCGCTATCTTTGTTAATGTCCTGCTCTCGCCAATATGAGAGCGCAATCACTGAAGTGGTATTTTTTGACGATCTTAACGAACTTTCCGAAATGAAGACAAAGGATTTGATCTCTTTTCTCCACGCGACGAGATAGATCTAAGACGAAGTTCCGTTACTCCAGACTACCAGGACCGTGAGCAATCGGAATTCGAGTTTTTGTGGGGTTTAATGATGCTAAATGACAGTGATGATCATACGGTTGGATCGATTGCGCTTCGGTGCCATTCTGCTATCTGCCAATCGTGGCATTTAGGTAGTTGGCTTCAGGTGGGATATGATCTAACTGAGTGAGTGTCTAATGACCCGCCTCCCGTGGTTTATGCTAGCTCATAACATACTACAGCCATACACTACATCCGTTTTAGTTCAAACCAAAGAACATATCTGGTTTCATTGGCGGGTGTTGACCTTCACTGGAGACTTCATGTCATGCGGAAGAAGCAGACAGAGGCCCACGAAAATCTCACATCCAGTCATGTAACTGCATGATTCCTTGAGGGATTGTATCCGTGCTTTGAACAAACCAACAAATTGCCTAGTCTGATGGCATTTGCTGGCAAATTCAAGTCAGGGAAAATGATCTTTAGAGGATAATTTTTACAAACCCTTACGGCCTTTTCGATTGGGGACAGAATGACAGTTCTTGTTCTGAAAATGTGAGAAAATTGTTCAGGATTTGATTACAGAATCAAATTGAGAAGCATTCACAAGTACAGAATCGGTCTTGCGGATTGTCAATCGGAAAGACCATTGCTCTTATCCACTTTCATCTACAGGTCAAACGAATTATGGTATCAAAATGGCACAATCCCAGCGCTAATTGGGTCACCAAGCAAGTATAATGCTCGTGGCCACCATCTTTACCTACCTAAGTAGGGACAGCCCAAACAGACATAGAAGAAGGAAAGCTAAGATTGATTTGCAGTTTTTTTTTTTACTACCTATTGGAGTTGGAAAAATATAGGGTCTTGCGAATAAAAAAAATGCTAAAGCTAAAACTTGGATTTTCAAGTCAAAGCTATGTGTTGTGTGATTAAAAACAAGCTTTAGCTAAAAAATAAAAGATGTCTTCTAGTAATAGCTAGTTTAAAATAGCTAGAGCTAGATTCTTCTAGCCTTAGCTTGTTTTTCCAGCTTAAGCTCCAAATAGTGTGATTAATAACAGCTTAAGCTAGAATTTAATAGCTAAAGCTACAAAAATATCAAGATTCCTGCACCCCTAACAAGAAAGCTTTGAATAGTTCTTTTTACATGAAAATAATGATGCTTGTGAATAAACAAATAGCTTATGATCAAACTTGGATTTTTAAAAATCTGCTTGCGTTGCTTTTCGCTCCCAAAATTAATAGTCTTAGCTTAAGCCTCTAAGCCAACACACTATTTAGCTTAAGCTAGAATTTTCTAGCTAAAGCGTAATCCTTTATTTTATTCACATGAAACAAACTTTAAGCAAGAACTGTCTAGCTTTAGCTACTAGTAATAGCTATGGTTAGCTAGCTTTAACTTGCTCCAAAAATAGCTTAAGCTTTCTTTTTATTCACAAGACCCATTGTCAGGTTCTGATTAATAATCTTCAAGAAATGTAGAAAGATAGTTTACAACTTCGTCAATGTCAAATAAAAGCGGTACAAGTCCTAAAGTTCATTCTCAAAACAGTATCTCTCATTTACGAGTCCTATTTATATTGTGTGTATGAAGAAACGAAAGATTCTGATTAAAGTACTAATTTTAGGACTAATACCGGTACTAACCTTGAGACTCTGTGCAGAAATTGACCGCAAGTCTTTAAAATATTATTAAGCGGCCCATAAACACCTCACAAATGTGCACTGAATTGTTATGTTCTCCCAAATTTTAAAAAATTTGCAAAATTTTTGAGGAAATTTATAAAATTATAAAATCTTTAAAACTATTTTTTGATGTTAATTAGATGCTGTCCTACCCTTTCTAAGACGCAGACTTGAATCGATGTTTACCGATTTTGTTTGCTTTCATATTGGTAACTTTTCCTACAAATAGGTATTTTGTTTATAAAATTCTTAAAACCATCCTTATGTGTAAAATTGTCAAATTCGGCTTAGTTTTAGAGCTAATCCTACCAAACACAATGCCTCTTTAATTTCTCTAATTTGAACAAATTCGTAATTTACGAATAAAAACCAGAAGAAAAGAAAGACTTTTGACCAAATTTTTGAATGTATCTCCTAAACGGTAAATTTTAGGACAAAAAATTTAATATTTTTGTGCAAAACATCAAAAGATCTACAAAAGTTATTAGAAACACATTCCGATAACATTTATACCTAATAAGTTTTTCCAAAAAAACTGATATTTTCGTCAATTTACTTTTTTTTGAAATAGCTACCTAGCTATATTTTTTTAACTAAAGATCTTACGAAAAAAGTGTCTCAATATTTTTTGTAGAAAATTGCATGATCTATAAGACTTCTTTAAAATATTTTTCAATAACATTCACCGTTTGAAAGTTATAGGCCAACCACCTTTTTCGACACTTGACCTTTTAGGTATAACTTTTTAAGCTCGAAAAGAGGATTAACAAGAGGAATTTTCGCAGTTGATTTGTGCCAAACGGTATAGGTCTATACCAATTTAAAAAATAACTGGACTTTAATAATTATGAGCCCGATTCTCAAAAGCATTTACATAAATGCAAATAAATATTAGCAACTGCCTCATAGGTATTTAAGAAGAAAGAAGACACCTGCTTTGCCTTTAATAGACACAAATCTTAAATAGTTTTTTAAAGTTCCCGTTTTCTTGTTTTTTAGTTAAATAAAACACTTAGGTATAAAACTTTTATACCTCTGCATACATTGGTAAGGTAGTATCTTTTCATTAGAGTTTCACTTTCTTAGCCTAAAAACCTCGATAAATTTGTCATTTCTATTCCTCTCATTTCACACCATTCGAAACATAACTAATTATACTACAAACCTGGCTGGCAATTATCCACCAGAAAAAAAAAACTAAACACACTAACGGATTTGCATTTAAAAATACAAAAATAAACTGCCTTCCTACTACCTACCTTACCTATTCCAACTCCAAATTACCTACAAACAGCAAAATACCGTTGACAGACAGTCCTCAATTAAAAAATAAATAAAAACGAGACACGACACACGAGCATTTACTTGTTTTTTAAAAGTAAATTGCGCTCACCGAAATTAGCTATGAAAATTGCAAACACTAAAAAAACACGCACTTGGTGTAGCTGGCGGTTGGTGTCAGTGTCGTTGTCGTCAGACAGTTCGTCGGCCACTCTAATCATTCACAGACATTTTGCCAAAGAACAAGAAAGAGGAGTCGGTCAGTCACTGTAAATAAAAATTAAAAAAAAAAACAAACTAACGAGTAAACCGATAGACAGACATGCAAATTAGTTTGCAGAAAAAACGCACAACTATAACCATGGAAACAACAACAACAATCGAAAAACAGTCAGTGAATTTGTAGTGGGGTTGAGGTGGGTTCGTTTCGTCTTCTATTTAGCAAAGCAGCAACAACAACAACTGACACACACTACACAGGCAAAAACAACAAACTATTTTGCTATCATTTTGCTTTGCTACCGCGCCTGTTTTTTTTTTTTTTTTTGTAAAATCGCGCCTATCTAAGATCAATGACTTCTTGACGTTTGTTCCCGTTTTTGTTTATCATTTGTTGCAACATGCAGATTTATATTTTGTCTATTTTTAATAAATTAACAACAAAATAAAAAAATTGATTAAATTACACTCAAAAATTTGTAGCACCAGAAATTAATTCAAACACGAAAAAGAAAACACTCGTTTTATTGAAAAACACAAACAACAAACACCACTTTAACTTTGAGTGTGTTCTTGATTTTTTTTTTTATTTCTTAACACGATTAACTGAATACTTAATTTGTTTATACTTTATTTATGAGTAGGTAAGTATGTAGATATTGTTTAATTATTTTTTTTTATGAAATTAAGCTTTTTCTTTAAATCGCGAATTAGCAGACGAAGACGAACAGTAAATTTCAAACTTACTGACCGGCGTATGACGAACAACTGATTGTGTTTGAGCATTTGCAGCGGATAGAAACGAATGTTGTTTGAATGAATTTTTAATGTTGATTTAGTTTTGTTGCTGGCTGGAAAGAAGTTGGAGTGGAATTATTTGCTGTATCAACATGTTGAGAAGATATTTTTCAGTATTTTTTTTTTTTTTGCTGAAAAGAAATGAGTTTGTTGAGTTGTAAATTGTTAATACAGTTTGTTGCTTTGAGTGGTGAAGTTGGTGGCTATATTCTGTTGATATCAGACAAAAATTGAACCCTGGAAGCAACTGCGTGGCTTGCAAAGAAAATCAATTACATAATTTCATCCTATAGAAAATATATTGAGTTTCAAAATTGTTGAGCTTTGTAGTCTAAATCTAAATTAAAAATCTGATAGTTAAGTAATTAAAAAAGTCCAGAAGAAAAACAATTCTGGTCGCATACGAAACGGTCTAAGACATATCGTTTCTGGTACATTTTGTCGAAAATAAATTAATTTCTTGCTTAATGATTAAATCCCCACTCAAACTGAAGAACTCATCGAGATATATCAAGAAATATAGGGTTACTACCTTATTGTGAAAGGTTTCAAAAGGTTCAATAAGGTAGCGTCGATGTTAGGTAAGGTTAGGTTGATGGGCTGAGGGTGGATCTTGTTCCCGTCACACTAAGATCAATGTTAATCCATTGTGGTACTAGTATGGGAGCCGACCGTAAAATTTCCTACCTCATCGAGTCAATGGAAAATTTTACCATTAACGAATGGTAAATGTCACGAAATTTACAAAACTGCTGGTCGGACAGACTTTTTCCGGGAATTTTAGCGGAAAAATGGGCACTTCCGGTTACATTTTTCGGTGTTAGGTTATACCTAAGAGTCAATGGAAAATTTAAGTACAAGGTAATAGAGATTTGATAGTAGATTTCAAATCATATGGTCGGACAGACAAAATCCGGGCCCAACCCTTTGTCCGACCAACTCAAAAAACGGTATTTTTGGTGTTGGCCTACCTCATCGGGTCAATGGACAAATGGGGTATCAAATGAAAGCTTAGACCGTCTACATTAAGAATCTACTGGTCGGACAAACTTATGATGGGCCAAACATGCGTCCGACCGCTTTTTCAAAAAAATGTATTTTAAATTTCTTTAATCTTTTTTATATGAATATCAAAATTTTGTAAGCCAAATTTAAAGAAAATTAGTACCAAATAAAAGTTTTAACTGTAAAATAAATGAAAAAAATAACTGAAGTGCAAAAAACCTTACAAAAACTGATCATCAAAGTTTTTGAACATTTATTTCACAGACAAAAAACATACTTACCAACGAACTAACTTCTTTCAGCAGGAAAATCTCAATCCGAATTAGTAAACAAATATTACACATTTACAGGTATATAGTTTATTTTTTAAACATGAGATCAATTCATTTTTTTCAAACAAAATATAAAATATACTACAAATCATAATACATAGAATACAAAATTAAACTTAGCATATTAGCCCAGTCAATTTAGTAAAAAAAGGGAATGAAATCGCATTTTTCGGCGGACAAAATTTTTTGTGGAATCAGTTCGGGTAGGTACGTCTCCTTATTATAAAACCGAGTTTTCGGGATTTTTGGCGCTAGGGAAGAGCCACCATCTTGAAAAAGCGATTGGTTTTGATTTTATGCAATAGCTCGTTCGCCTTTCACTTTACAGAAAAACGTTCAACAACAACTATGTACAGAAATAAATTACCTATAAAATAAGCTATTAACGACCTCTGTAGGTTGTTTCATCTTTGAGTAATAGCGGGTCAATGTTCCCCTATGGGTTGTGTTTTGGGGGTGGTATAACTTTTCTTGAGATATCTCGGATACCTTTGATTTTGTTGAAAAATGCTTTTTGAATAATTTATAGTTCTTATAACCACCCATAAAAGGAGCCTTCAATTGTGTGAATAATCCAACTTATAAGTACACACTTTATGAGTCAACAAAATAAAGTAATTTTTTTCCGACAATTTGATGAATTTCCTTATTTAATGAAAAGAAAGTTTAAAGAAAATTCAGTTGGCCAACTCGGTTTGCAGCAAAATGATTTAATAGTTTTTGTGCGTCGGTTTTGCATGATTTGGTTCGGTTTGCTTCAAGTCGTATTATAAGGCTGTGTATCAAAAGCAAATCGAGTTTGCAAACTGAGTTGTTCAGCTGGATATCCATAGCATTAGGAAAACTGTAAACATTTCTGATTTTTGTAAGGGTGTTTTCAATCCATCGAAATTTTAGCCATCCTTCAATGGAACTTGAAAGTTCATGACTTGGCACCTTTTTCCGGAGGAAGTTTTTCAACGTCGCGGACATTCTTCAATAAAATTTGACAGTTGTTGATGGCCTGACAGATGAAGGAAGAACTTTTTTTTGATATAAATTGTGTAATTTGTTCCAAATGTCACCCAATTGCCCTTACATAACATTTTTCCGGAGCAGTAAATAATCTCTTCAAACGCAAATACATACAAAACTTATTGTTAAATACACTTCACCTCTTTTTTTATCATTTGAAAACGTATGCAGTACCTTCAGTTTACATTTGGAGTGAAATCATAAAACTTAGTTTTCAACAACAAGTAACGTCGGTGTTTTGACCTTCATGGCTGCCCTACGACTTTCTGTGTCGTGGATGCAACTCCACGTACCATATAAATGTTAAATTTAATCATTACTGCACTGTATATATAATTGAAGGTAATACTTTTTTATACAATGTATCGGATACAAATTTTTGAAAAAAAATTATTTATTTTGTTCAAGAGAACAAAATAAATTATTTTTTTTTTATAAAGTGTGTACTTCAGTTATTTCAGTGGATAATTCACAAAATTCGATTGAAGGCTCATTTTATATTATAAGAACTATAAATAATTCAAAAAGCATTTTTCAACAAAATCAAAGGTATCCGAGATATCTCAAGAAAAGTTATACCACCCCCAAAACACAACCCATAGGGGAACATTGACCCGCTATTACTCAAAGATGAAACAACCTACAGAGGTCGTTAATAGCTCATTTTATAGGTAATTTATTTCTGTACATAGTTGTTGTTGAACGTTTTTCTGTAAAGTGAAAGGCGAACGAGCTATTGCATAAAATCAAAACCAATCGCTTTTTCAAGATGGTGGCTCTTCCCTAGCGCCAAAAATCCCGAAAACTCGGTCTTATAATAAGGAGACGTACCTACCCGAACTGATTCCACAAAAAATTTTGTCCGCCGAAAAATGCGATTTCATTCCCTTTTTTTACTAAATTGACTGGGCTAATATGCTAAGTTTAATTTTGTATTCTATGTATTATGATTTGTAGTATATTTTATATTTTGTTTGAAAAAAATGAATTGATCTCATGTTTAAAAAATAAACTATATACCTGTAAATGTGTAATATTTGTTTACTAATTCGGATTGAGATTTTCCTGCTGAAAGAAGTTAGTTCGTTGGTAAGTATGTTTTTTGTCTGTGAAATAAATGTTCAAAAACTTTGATGATCAGTTTTTGTAAGGTTTTTTGCACTTCAGTTATTTTTTTCATTTATTTTACAGTTAAAACTTTTATTTGGTACTAATTTTCTTTAAATTTGGCTTACAAAATTTTGATATTCATATAAAAAAGATTAAAGAAATTTAAAATACATTTTTTTGAAAAAGCGGTCGGACGCATGTTTGGCCCATCATAAGTTTGTCCGACCAGTAGATTCTTAATGTAGACGGTCTAAGCTTTCATTTGATACCCCATTTGTCCATTGACCCGATGAGGTAGGCCAACACCAAAAATACCGTTTTTTGAGTTGGTCGGACAAAGGGTTGGGCCCGGATTTTGTCTGTCCGACCATATGATTTGAAATCTACTATCAAATCTCTATTACCTTGTACTTAAATTTTCCATTGACTCTATGGTATAACCTAACACCGAAAAATGTAACCGGAAGTGCCCATTTTTCCGCTAAAATTCCCGGAAAAGGTCTGTCCGACCAGCAGTTTTGTAAATTTCGTGACATTTACCATTCGTTAATGGCAAAATTTTCCATTGACTCGATGAGGTAGGTAATTTTACGGTTGCCTCCTGGACTATACCCTGATGGATTAGATAATACCTCTAAAAATATAAAACCCATGAAATCCTATGGAGCATCGAGCCATTTGGAGCCGTTGATGGAGTTCATTAAACTTGAGATGTTATCGCCTGTAGACTTCGAGATTTCTGCTAGATCGTTGTAGAAATAGCTATACCCAAACATTTTTTCCTTATTTGCAGAATGTCAGACGTTGACCTAGGTAGTGAAGGGTGTCCTCCTCTAATCCTTCATCTCTACAGCCCCTGCGAAGGTCTTCAGTACTCAGTCTCAACTTCTTTGTATGGCACCCTAAGAGATTATGTCCTATGAAAATTCCTATCAAAAGATTCAGGGATCTCTTTTTTATAAGGGCTGACCACGATACCAGAAAAGTCTCGGTATCGTTTGGTATCGGTATCGGAAGCCGAAACCATACCGAGACCAAACCAGCTTCAAAGCACCCAAAACGATACCGAGACCAAACCCAGACCATACCGAACCTTAAGTACCGAAATTTACCGAGACTCTCGGTGGTATCGTTTGGTATCGGCAGAAAAAATGGATTTTTGAATATTAGTTAATGACTTTTTGTTCTTGGTGTCTCGAAAACGACTCTAACGATTTGCATGATATTCTCAAAGTTACTTATTTTTAGCTAGAGGAAGACTAAGGAAGCAATTTGAGTTAAATGCACCCACTGCCACGCCTATTTTTAATTATATCTTGGTTTCTCGGGAGCTGCTTATACGATTGGGATGAAATTTTCAATTTCAACTGAAAGTGAACGAGACCGATACCGATACCGATGCCAAACTTAGTCACACGATACCGAGACGAGACCTAGTAATACGAGACCGAGACCGATACCAGGACGATACTGACATTTTTCAATTTAAACGATACCGAGACAATACCAATAAAAGTCTCGTTTAGTTTGGTATCGTGGCCAGCCCTACTTTCTTATGTTTATGATATATAGTGATTTTTTTTTCTTATTGTAGATGGGCCATAAATTCTTTGTAGTGGTACAAGTTGCGAGTGAGTTCCATCTGTCATTTGTAAGTTCCACTCTCTTCTTACCAGTTGTCAATTTAATGGCACATTGTTGAACGTTAACACTGGAGTCTGTTAGGCTTAGCCAGTTCATCTGCTTTTTCACTTCCTAGAATTCCACAGTGTTCAGGGACCCAGCAGAGTCTGATGTTGAGCTGCGTGGCAAGAACCCTTAGTTCTTCGCGACAGCATGAAACCAGCTTCAATTTTATTCCTGTTAGAAGAGTGACATCAGCCCGTGGTATTGCCATCATTGAGATCTGTTCGGCAGCCTAAATCACTGCCAGAACCTTCGCTTGGAAGACTGCTGTAATCAGGTAGTCTATAAGAGTTGGTAAAATTGAGGGATTCTGTGAAGAACCTACTCCCGTATCCATCTTCGATCAGTCGGTGTAAATTTCTACCATTGGTTTATCTGATTGTTATAAACCAGCATTCCATTCTTTCCTTGTGAGGATGGAGACAGAAACGGATTTTCAAAATTTTTACGGAATGTTGCTCCATATGCCCAATCTTCAAAAAAGGCGATCCTATGTCCTGCTAGAACTACAGAGGCATATCCCTGCTTAATGTTGCCTACAAGATCCTATCCAACGTACTATGTGAGCGTCTAAAACCTTTCTGCAACACTATGATCGGCACGTACCAGTGTGGCTTCAGGCCAGGCAGATCAACGATAGACCAAATCTTCACATTGAGGCAAATCCTGGAAAAGACCAACGAATTTCAAGTCGAGACCCACCACCTATTCATTGACTTCAAAGCCGCATATGATAGCATAAGTCGCCAAGAGCTTCTATTGGCGATGTCGGAGCTCGGGATCCCGAAAAAACTGATCCAGCTATGCCACATGACGTTACAAACTACACGGTGCAACGTTGAAATGGGTAACAGCTCATCCGAGTTATTCCAGACGTGTACAGGGCTCAGACAAGGAGATGCGCTATCATGTGATTTCTTCAACCTAGTCCTGGAGCAGATAGTGTGCAAGAGTGGTGTTAACATGGATGGAAGGCACTATCTTCAATAGGTCCTCTCAACTGCTTGGCTATGCGGAAGACATCGACATCATCGGCCGCTCCAAGAGAGCTGTACTTGAAGCATTCACAGCTATTAATGAACAGGCGAAACGCGTTGGTCTTGAAGTGAATGAGGACAAAACAAAGTATATGCTATCAACAAACAAATCCTCATCTGTCCATCGCCTAGGACAAAACGTCACTGCTGGTAGCAGTAATTCCGAGGTAGTCAAGGAGGTCACCTACCTCGGAACAAACATCAATTCCACGAACGACACCTTACTGGAAATCCGACGAAGAATTACCCTATTGAACCGCTGCTATTTCGGTTTGGCCAAACAAATGGGTTCAAAACTCCTTTCTCGAAAGACAAAGTGCACGCTATACAAAACGCTAATTTTACCAGTTCTACTCTACGAGCGACGCCGAGTGTTGGATGATAAGTAAAAAAGGGGAATTGATACTGGGCACTTTCGAGAGAAAAAATTCTTCGGCGGATATTTGGTCCTATATGCGAAGAGGGCGATTGGAGGAGAAGATTCAATCGTGAACTGGACGAGCTGTACCCAGATGTGGATGTAGTCCAAAGAGCCAAAACACGTCGACCACATAGAGCGAATGGACAACAACGCTCCAACCAAGAAAATCTTCGAGTCCCAGCCCCCAGGTTCGAGACGACCAGGAAGACCGAACCTCCACTATACGGACCAGGTGGTCACAGAAGCAAGAGTGCTTGGTCTCGACGACTGGAGGAAGCGTGCGAGGGACCGCAACCAATGGAAGACCGCAGTATCTCAGGCAGAGACCCTTCATGGATCAGGAGCCGGATAAGGTAAATAAGTTGTGTAATATGTGCATTAATACCCCTTCGTAAATTTTTTGATAATTTGCGTATGACAAATGGGGTTCCAGCTATCAGTCAGGCTTAGTCCACACTATGCCAATCAACATTTTTGGTTAACTTTGTCGATTAACATGCTAGTGTATACGTCAAAAACTTTCGTACAACAATTTGTGTGGATTGGAAATTTTGATAGATGCGTCAGGATCCAACCATCCAACCGAAGGGTTCAGGGTTTGAATCCCGGGGGTACCCAATTTTTTTTAATATTCTTATTTTTGTAAACAATAAATTTAAAACGATATTATTAATATTAAATACTTATTCACAACAAATATTGCATTTTTCATCTAATAAACATTGATTTTTAACAAACAAAACCAATAAATTATGTTCATGAAATTAAAACCCTACAAACGTTTTTAATAAAATTGAATTTGTTGAACAACTTTGTCGATTGCTATCCATTTGCAACTTTACGAGCATTGTAAACAAACTCAATTTTGTCTAAAAATCTTTATTTTTTTTCTCAAGTGCGGTCTAATTTTCAAGTGGACAACAGTGTTGCCCTCCCAACTGATTGAAAGTGTAGTGTTTAGGAAAAAAATGTGTAGTAAAAACGTAGTAAAAAAAGAACAAAATAATTTTACAATTTTTAATCCTTTTATTCACTTTTAAATATACATAGGTATAATAAATTATTAAATTAGCACCCGATTTTGGCAACTCCATAAAATATTCGAGAATAGTTTAGAAAACAGTTCACATTCCAACTTCAAAACGGTACATTGTAAAACTGAAGTAGAAATGTGAAGAATATATATTTATTTTATAAAGAGAAAACCAATATGATCTGTCAAACTGTGGATTCCATTCTGGAAGTGGATTGTGAAATTGGGGATGTTGTGTTCTGGGCTTACACAGAAAGTATTGGTTAAGATTTAAAGCTACAAACACACTATTTTTGATGTAAAAAAAATGTAGTGTTTGGAGGACTGTGCGTAGTGGGTGCTTTTGAGAAAAAAGTGTAGTAAAAACACTACAATTGTAGTAGGGGGGCAACGCTGGTGGACAATGAAGATAAATCAAATTTACCTCCAACAGCGGGTGATGTTAAAAAATTTTGTATTGTAAATACAAATGTTGCGACAATATTGTAGGTACGTCTAATCATAGTGGGAGATTATTTGTAAACAAAATATTATGAGACTGTAAACATTATGTTCATATGCATGTACCTACCCTACATTGGTAGATTAATTTTAGGATTCCACGCAAGTGAAGGTGGTAAGTTTTACCCCTTGTGCGAAATGCTATAGGATCTTATCTTTAAGAAAATAAAGAAAACCCTTGACAATGATATTTATCTGCATGTAGGTAACGATAGCCTTTTTTGTTTAAAGGATCGCCAAGAATAAAAACACACCCGCAGAGGTAATTTTTTGATAAAAGTAGGTACCTACATACATTCAGATACCCAGACTGCATCGCTGCTTAAAAAAAATAATCTCACAAGGTGAGAAGAGATTGATGATTTTGTGAGAGTTTCTGCTTCTTACTATGTATCAAAATTATGATTGCACTAATTGCGGGGGCCTAAAATAGGATTTTACCGATGACTCTTATAAGGAAAAGTTTGAAATTTTTAAGGATAAAAAAGTTTTAATATCGTAAATAATTAAATTAAACAATAAAATTTGAGTGGAGGGACATACAAGAATGTTCACTATAGGAGGGTTTAGGCGAGAGTAGCAATTTTGTTACAAATTATGTAAGAACTTTAGATAAAAAAAAGTAAAACATACAACGAGGACAAATATGATTAGCTCTTGTATAGTGTTTCCTTGGTTCCATTAGAGGGTTTAACTACTCAAAAAATGCCTTCTTAGGCCGAAGAAACAGCGGTTGACAAGAGTAATTCTTCGCTTGATCTCTGCGTTGATTTAAATTCAAAAATTTGAGATCCCGGGTAGAAAAAGTGCTTGACAACTTCCAAGTTATATCTATCCATCATTGTGACGGTTTTTTTCAAGTTGATGATATTTTCGACACCTGTTCGTTTCGTTCTGCCGGCAATGTCTATGTCATCTGCATATGCAAGTACCTAGTTGAACGGACTTTTGATAAATTGTACCATTATTGTTGTTGGTCTGCAATTGACGTGCAGCAATTGCTTCATGAACAAAGTTAAACAATGCCTTAGAGCTATCTCAACATCGAACAGTTCAGTGGTGACTTTTACGGAGCAGCGAGATATCTCCATCGTCATTCTCTACAAACGGACGAGCTTGAAAGTAATGGCGGGATAAGACATGGCGCTGTATAATTAATCTCTGTCCACGCATGACTCTTAAATAAAAAAAACAGATGGTGTGTATCGATCTGGTATTCCTGGATTTTTCCAAAATGTCGGAGTGTTTCGACGATTGACGCCTGAGTTACCTGGCCAAAACCACGCTAATGATCAGGTCGATGACAAGATGATATTCACGACAATATTTGGAAACTTATTTTTCTGTACTTTGGAATAGGTCAGAGCATCTCATTGGATGAGGCACCACTATGCCAAAGTTCAACAGGTATACTTTCCTCCGGCCAGTTTTGTAGATGACTTGGCACATGCTCCTTACAAAGTCATCTACCACTGGTTTGAATAGTTGGATGAGAGTCCATCCACACCATCAGCTATGTACGATTTAATTTTGGAAATCGCTAACTGCACTTCATGATAAAGTTGGGTAAACGGAAATGTTGGACATCATTGACCGAATTGAAATTGAATGAAAGTGTTTTGCCCTGCAGCGGAATGTTGGCCATTTTACAATCTGAAAAAGTATGTATTTTTTCCAGATCTTAAGCATTCATTGTACCACTAACATATGCTCATCTCGACAGGCTTACGTTTATTCCTTGTAGTCTGGTAGACCTGTAAGTACAATACTCAATAGACTGAACCCCCCTCTTCTTGTGATCTCTTTTTCTTCCTGAGAAGTCGGCGTGCTTCCCTCTTTTTTTCTCTTATGGAGCTCAGCAGCTCAATAACTTCTCTGCAGCATTGGCCTCATTCTTAGGTGCATAAGCCGTAAAGACCATTGATAAGCTGCTTCTCTTCACGCCATAGAGTAGCACGTGCTGGCTTTGCACAAAAAAAAAAAACTGGTCTGTTGACCCAAGCCAGATGACAGGCGAGGAAAAGTTTATAGACGATCAGTTGAGCAAAATGCACATTACAACTTCGTTCTACGAATTGCTTATACAATGGAGGTTCCTTAATGGGCTGGGATAGCATACCTTTTGGAGCCCACACGAAGTTCCATTGGTTTGAAATTTAGTCCCTGACAGAATTAACGGTAAGAGATATGAATGAAGAATATCTGTCCAAAGTATCGGCCTAATGCAAGGTAACGCTCGTCCCCACACTGCAAAAAGATTTTCTGCGTATCTTCTACTTCCTGGATCTGATCGCATTGAAATTGTCTGAGACGTGCTTAACCTGGCAGCCAAAAAGTGACTAATCTAATGGTAGCGGAAATGCCTCCAGATGCCATACACTTATTGGAAAAATAAACGTTTGTCTCTTAGAAGATAGTTTTTGAGTAGACGCACCTTCGAGTAAAATGTCAGCGCTGCCACTATTCGGGAACACATTTTTTGTATGAAAAATGGTGGAATTTACATCATCATCATCAAGTTTTGTAACCCCGATTGGGGCATAGGGCGTCAACAAATCATTTCCATCCTTCACGGTCTGCAGATAGAAATTTTAACTGTGGCCACGTCTTTCTCTGGGAGTCTGCTTCTGCTATAAATGTTGATTTCCATGTTGTTCTTGCTCCTCCAACCCACCGTGCACCCTGAGGATTCCATGCAAAGGACTGTTTTGCAATTTCATCGTTTGGTTTACTCAGTGTGTGACCAATCCATTGCCATTTACGCTTTCTTATGTCAACGTCCAGCCGCTCTTGATTTGTCCTGCGCCGCAATTCTTCGTTTGATATAATTTCTGGCCAGGGAATCTTTAGAACATGGCGTATACACAGTTCACAAACGCCGGCAATTTCTTTGAGATGGTAGTCGTGACTTTCCTGGTTTCAAAAGCACAGCATGGAGTTGACATTGGATTCGAAGAATCTCAACTTAGTGCGTAAGGAGATTTGACTGGATTTCCAAATTTGGGACAGAGAACCGAAGGTTGCGCGAGCTTTATTTATTCTACTTTGAACGTCCAGATCAGTACCACCATTTGCTGAAACAATACTTCCAAGGTAGTTAAATTGTTCAACCTCTTAAACTGGCGTCTCCTGTATCAAAATACGCTGATGTGTGGAGTGCCCTGTGAGCATTATTTTTGTCTTTTTGTTATTTATTTAAAGACCACTCGACTCTCCTTTCACCTTCAGAGCTTTACACATCCCGTTCAGCCCGCTGATGTTATTTTGACAAGAGACATATATAATCGGCATAGTCTAAGTGACTAAGCATGCCCTTTCTTTCTGCTGTTCCAACGCTGGCCGTCAAAACATCGTCTATTGCCAGTAGAAAGAGAATTGGCGATAGAACATCCTCTTGTCTCACACCCTGCCGCACTTCGAAAAGGTCGGATAGCTGCCCATTGTATTAAACAAAACATCTTGCGTTGTTATAGGACTCTCTTATAATGGCAACCATTTTTGGGGTAATTCCCCTACCACTAAGTGATCTCCATATATGTAAATTAACGGTTGACTCGGTCAAAGACCTTCTCAAAATCCACGAACATGAGGTAAAGCGGTGATTAAAACTCCGCAGACTGCTCAAGAACGATACGCAGCTTGCTGATATGGTCGACACACGACAACCCACTGCGGAAACCAGCTTGATGACTCTTGAGTGTAGACCCGATTCTAACCTTTATCCGCTCCAGAATGAAGGTTGCCATTAGTTTTGGAAAAACGGAAAAACTGTAATACCTCGCCAATTGTTGCAATTCTTAAGATCACCTTTCTTTGGCAACTTAACAATTACACCATCATTCCAGTTTCTGGGATAGATTTCGTTTTCCCACACAGCTTGTATCAACTGGTGTAGAATACTAGCCGTTCTGACGAGGTCAGCTTTCAGGAATTCGGATGGTATTCCATCAAGTCCAGCTGCTTTGTTGTTTTAAGAAGAGTTATCGAAGATTGGATTTCCAGTACTGTTGGGGGTTCGATGTCAATACCCCTAGGTGCTAGGTGATGCTCTCTTCGCAATTCAGCCTTTCGTTGAGCGTCTGTTTCGGCATTTATTTGCATCTTCAACGATTTGCGAAGCTCGATTTTATCCTTGGTGTCTCGAGATATCCAAGAATCTTTAACTCTCGTCTGCTTTGGTACATGCTTTGTTGGGATCACTTAAGGCATTTGTATTAAACTTCGAATTCCATGCTGCACCCTGTGATTTTCGTTGTACAGCTGCAGTTCATACCTTGAGACCCATGAGAACCAAATGGTTTCCCATGTCGGCATTTCAAATGCTTCGAACATCGCACATTGACTTCTTCCATCGCTGCTGAATAATGATGTGGTAAAGAACAAGACGATTAGCGTTACAAAAATCGACCAAAAATGAAAAAAGTTGCGAAAACGCCTCCAGATACCAAACGTGATGTCTAACTTTGAAGATAGATGTCTTAAAAGATAGGTGTTGAGTAGACGCACCTTTGGATAAAGTGCCAGTGTTGCCACTTTTCAGGAATATACATTGTTTTTATGCCAAATGGTGGGACCTCAACTTTTTGGGTAATTTTTAATATTTCGAACATGAAAAAAGTTGCTTAAGCGCCGCCAGATGCCAAAAAAAAAAACATTAAGGGTAGGAACGCACTTGCGACTTTAATCATATGATTGTTTAGTCGCAAAAAATAGAACACATGAACCACAACGTAAATGAGCACACATGCGATCAAGAAATTGTAGGTATTTAGTTGTGACCGTTTTTTTATTCGCGGCGACAGAAAATCGCAAGTGCGTTTCCAGCTCAAAAGAAATTTGTTTTTCTTACATATTTCGTTTCTATTGGATGTCAAAGTGTTGGTTTTATCATGCATTTTTAACGATCGCCTTAGGCCCTGGTCACGAAGTGAGCCGCAAGTTCTAGTTGTGAAAACTCCGTTGCCAATTAACAAAATATAAAAACATCAAACAATCATTTTATTTTATTATTTCGTTCAAAAAACTCAAAAAATTGCAGATCAGGATTAAATAATAAAAAAAAAAGAGACTCTATCAGAGCGACGAAAAAATGGCCCTAAATGAAAAAAAAACTTTATTTTTACTTTTTGCTATAGCGTTCCTCTAATATTGTCCAGCGTTGTATATGTATAAAGTATGATAAAATCACAGTCTTTGAATCATCATTGATAAATGATAACTAAGTAGTAGATACACACGTAATAAAATAAATTAGTTAACACTCAATTGCCCTTTTAGTTACAAAAACGTATGTATCGTAAAAATGTCCTACCAAGCTGAACCCTTTTTTAATGGCCAATGTTTTACGATTAAGACAATGATTCTTAATGAAATTTTTTAACATCGATATAACCCTTATCTTTATGAGCTCTTTTTTGGGCCCCCTTTTCTGAGAATATGTACAAAAAAAAAAACGATAAAAAAGTAAATTGCCTCTTCACATTACAGACAATTTGTTCAACCAATCTCTCATTGTTAAAATAATTAAATTTCTGTGTAGTAGGCAAAGTAGGTAAGGTAAGGTAGGCATAGTTTTTTTCTCTTTAAATAAGGTCCACAAAGTATATTCTCTCAATGGAGACCCTTTATTTATTTTTGTTTTATTATTTTTTTTTGTTGAAAAGAACCATGAGAATTTTCCGGTTTATTATTTAAAATAATTTAAAACCTCACAGAACCTCTACATATATCTATAGTCTTCCCCTCAACACATCCCCTACCTCAACTTTCTGACAGGTTAAAGTGCAGACAAAGAAAAATCTATTCCTCCCGATAATAGACTTCCCTTCCTTTTATCTCTCTCTGTAAGCATCCATCCAGAAATTCAGATTCCACATTAAGGTGAGACTTACAAACAATACGAAGATGGCTCAGAATATTTACAAAAAAAAAAAAAACAACAACAAAAAATAATAATAATAATCTGTGAAATACAATAGAGGGCGACCGACAGTCACTTTACACACAAAACTTTAATACGCGTTACCTGGAGATGCTCAATCTCAAAAAGGTAAACCCGAAAATCTGCTTCTTCTAATTGGGAGGATTCCCTGATGTGTGCGTCTTCGTTGTCGTCGTCGCTGAAGGGTCATTGAGAAAAAATTCTCGGAAACCATTATATAACAGGTTTGTTGTTTGTACATAGATTCGACACACAAATGATGATGGGAAGATCTTACGTCTCGTTTCTCCGGCTCCACTGCACTGTTATCATTAGCCGGGGTATAAAGTGTAAACCGCTTTGGATATATAGAAATGACGATGACGCCTCGTCCGATTGATGATGCAGACGCATGTTGTTTGACACCTTCTACCTACCTACTATGAAAGTGGCTATAATGCGCAGGTGTAGTGTTATTTGTTATTTGAGGATCAGCACGAGGACAAAGGTGCAATTGATAGTTATAGCTTACAGGTAGCAAACTCTTGTATTATAGCTGCCGGTGTTAGAATATAATAAGCATCATTTAAGGATCAGAAGGTCAATTGAAAAATTAGTTTGACACACAAATAGAAAAGTGCGGGAGAAAATTTAAAATCTATTTTCACCATGTGGGATATAGAAAATGACTTTTATACAAGAAGATCAGTTAATCCTTTTATGAACCAACTTTCAAACATCTACGAAGGTGGCCATTAGCCCAATCATATATGTATGGAAAGAGATTTATGTACTTAAGATTAATAAATTGTAAAGTAATCTTTTTTTTCTTAATTTCAAATGAAGCTTTCAGCCATCACATAATAACTTCCAGACTGGAGATCCCCGATAACGATGTAGTGATAGCGGTGACGATGGTTCTGGCGGCAACTAGACCGCACGTACCTGCTCTTATGATCAAGTTTCTTGGAAGCATGAAAAGCATAAAAACCCTTCTTTTAATTGCTTAAACAACAAAATATAGCTTTAGTAACTTTGAACAGAGCTATAATACCAGGATTGCTTGGCTTGGCATTTGGATCTTAATCCAGATAATTCGAGTCTCAAAAGGTTTTTGTGATTTAGTTGTTTCATTATCTTTTTGCATGCTTCATATAGTCCAGTGCAATTAGACATTGACCCCAGCAAAATTTTGTAAAAGCTGATTTTTGTTGGATATTGTTCAGAACAGTTCCCTTTATCATATCTGAAAGTTCCCAAGCATCCCGAGGTGGGGTTTGGCCGCCATCTTGCAAAAAAAACCGCCGCCATCTTGGATTTTTCGGGTTTTGACTGTATTTTGAAAACTAACTGTCGTAGAGAGTTAATTTAAGTGTCAAATTGCACGTTTCGACTGCCAAAATCGGAGAAAAATTACAAAGGCAACAAAAGAGGGGCGCAAATGGGGCCTTGTCACTCCTTAACTCTTGGCAATAACACTCTGCCAACATATTCTAAATGTGTGGTGCTTTTGACGAAAGCTTACTCCTTTTAATTATGATTTTGAAGAAAATTTAAAATGATATTCTTCTGTTTTAGTGGAGCGAATGAATTAAGTTCAAATAAGGAAGTGAGCTCTACTCCATATATTGCGTTTCGCCCAGGTTCAACAGTTGGGCTCATCAGTTAGATGCTGTTGTACCCTTCTAAGACGCAAATTTTGGTCGATGTTTACCTTCTAACTGATGAGCCCAACTGTTGTACCTGATGGGCGAAACGCAATATATGGAGTAGAGCTCACTTAAAATTCTGTATTTGAGCTTATTCCTTTTGTTAGAAATTCATGGTTTGACTCCTCCCTGAAAGATTTCATTGAGGTCTGCGTTGTCGAAAATAAACTGTTCATAAGCGTTATCGCCTACCACCAGTGGTGTATTTTCAACAACTGACTAATGTCTCGAAATAATTCGTTTCCTTGTACGTAGCACTGACTCCACATTTTTATAACACATCCAGAAGAAGTTTTGAGCTGAATTTTCCATGAAGATCGACTCCTAGGCCAAGCTGTAATGCCGAAACAAACCATATTGGTCGGGCAGTTGCAATAATTGAATGACCGATATTAATTGCCTTTCTCTTGGTAAATTCTTCATTTTTGAATTTCTTTCTCTAGTAATAAGTCTTTTCTACTAGATGCAATATCTTCAGATGAAGGATAAAAAGAGCAGTCGTGTAGACGATATCTGATGTTCCGTCAAATAATATTGGCTGCAGTCTGGACTATTCTCATTTAGACCAGGAAAAATAGCACAAATCGTATGGGGAACCTTGAAAAAATTAGTTCATAAAATATTAAAATTGGAATCGACGTAGAATTGCAACCTCTATAACATATCCAAAGTCCCCCAAAATCCCCGCATTGGCTTTTTGTGTAGATGCTTTTGAAGAGCTGCAGATGGGGAGATCTTGGACGCCTATCAAACTAAAATATTTGTTTTGGTACAACCATTGAATAATTACAAATAGAAGGGGACACCGAACATTACTCAAACGACAGTCGCACCAATCAAATCCAGTGGCCGCTCATGAAGCTATAATTTCCTTTTCACACAATTATTGATTTTCTTCTCGGCTAAGTGAGTCTCAAATAAATCCTTTTGTGGATATAGATACATACGAGTAGATATGTAGATAGAGCGAAGAAAGGATACATATTTTTTTTCTTCAATTTGTGCTTTGATTTTCTTTTGTGAATGAACGCATGTAGGTATACATAGGTGCATTTTGAATATATTGGTGTTTGGTGTCCGTCTCATCGCCATACAGCAATAAAAAGATACAAAACGGTTTCACTTTTATTTGTATTATTGTGCGTTTGAAGTCCGATTACGATGCGGAGGAGAACTACCAAAAAAGGCCGAAAAAGGGTTAAAATATGGATAATTCATGAATGAATGCATTTTTTCGGGTTTTTTGGTAAAAGTACCTTTTGTTTTTTCTTCATTTCTCAAAAACTAAGAAAGATTTTTGCATTTGGTTTTCGGTAATGGACTAAATAAATGATGAGGGCATTGAATATTGAACACAAAAAAGCACTTTATAACGTAAAATTTTGAAAAATATCGACTTAAGAAAAAAAATCAAAATTTTTTTTTTTTTATTTTGACTTTGAAATTTAATTTTTCGAAACCTATTCGCTTAAACAACTTGATTTGAAATCCAAATGCAAGAATGGAGTATTATCTTTCAAAAAAAAACTATAGCACATTATTAGATGTGTTTTCGTTGACTTTTAATTTTTTTTTTTTGCCTGCCTCAGGGAGGGGAGATACAACTTTCCCCCCAAACATTTTTTTCTTAGAATAACCCCAAGAACCACATCCTAAAATACTTCCACTCAGGTCCGGGACACCCTGTATATTATCTATACTAAGATTTAAATAATTTCTTGTATTTGTTGTTTGAATTAAGCTTAACAACAAACTGCCGCTCACTTTCAAAAAGTATTCTTTATTTTTTTTATTATGTGTAGACTAAACTTTAAAATCTATAAAATAATTTAAAAACTACTTTTTGTTTTTAATTAATTAAATAAATACAATTCTAATGTTCTACTCAGACGTCAAACTTCAACCATTCAAACAAATTTAAGGAAAACAAAATGTTTGTTTTTAATTTTGTATTCATGGTACTAACTAAGTTGTGGTATAAGATGAAACACGAAGCATTTTTTTTATTTTTGAAGGTTGTCAAAGTGAGAAAATCTCCGAACTTTTTGTTCGGAACTTTAGTTTGGTGACTTGTGTATTCAGCTTTAAGTCACCTTGTTTTTGTTGTAATATTTATTTATTTAACTGAGATATCTGATCTTCAAGCTTCAATGAATAATGTTTTTTTATCACCAATATCCCAACTTATAATGATCATTTTAGACTTTGTTGAGACTATTTGTTTTTGTGGCTTTTCACCGTTATTTTAGAAAAAAGTTCAAACGACTTTTTGTGATCTCTTCGAAGGTATGTAGGTATATCTTTTGCTTCCTTCCAAATATTTATTGCATGGTTAATATACGTATGCAGATTTGAAGACTAACATATTCTTAACATTTTTGAAAATTTTCCAATTGAAAAAAATAACAAATTGTGTTTTTACTAAACATTTGTGTAATTTAGTTGTTGTGTAGTCTCCATGTTGCGTGATGATGAATTCGTTTATATACACTAGTCAACAATATTAAAGGAACACATTTTTTTTCAATTTTTGTTATCGTTTTTTGAAGAGCTGTATCTTTGTGACGAGTGGTCGTATTGAGTTGAAATAAAAAGCATTTTACAGCTTTATGTTTTTTGTTTCGAGATTTGTTTGCAAACAAATTTTTTTGAAGTACCGTTATTGCGTTATTGCAAGAAATGAGACGAGACAACTAAATTATTTTTTTTTATTTTTTTTTGAAGGTCCTCATTTCTATGGATAATTTTTTTTTGAGTCAATTAAATATCATGATCAGATACCTTGTTTATTCAGCTTTAATTCAGTTTTTTTGTTGTTGTCGTACGATTTTTTTTGACATGGTTTATCTGACTTTGAATGAAAAAAGATACTTTTAGCCTTGATTACCAATATCTCAGCAAGTAATGATGTTATAAAAAATTCAAAGACAGTTTTGGAAATTTGAAAAAGTGTTTTAAAAGATTTTTTTATGATTTTGTAGAAATTATTTTTTTTTACCGTTCACCGTTAGTTTAAAAAAAGTACTAAAAACTGACGTTTTGTGGTCTTTTCGTAAATCTTTTTTTTCTTTGTAAATATTGATTGCATGGCTTGCATTGGTATGCAAATTTATAGACTTTTAAATTATCAATATTCTTGTAAATTTTCAAATTGATTCATCGAACCGTTTTTCCTCACCAAAACTTCAAAGTCTTACAAACCAGGTAAAGGAACAAATTGTGTTGTTCCTAAACAATGCGTAGTCGTCATCAAAATGACAAGAAAACCGTAATTCCAGTGGATTTTTTTTCACAGTTTTGCATTAGTTAGATACTTTTTTGAATTAAAATGAAATAAAAAGTATATTAAAAAAAAAAAAATAATAATTTCAAAAAAATTTCAAACAAAAAAACTTGATTTTTTTAATTTTTATTTTTGGAAAAATGTACTTTTTATTTCATTTTAATTCAAAAAAGTATCTAACTAATCCAAAACTGTGAAAAAAATCCACTGGAATTACGGTTTTCTTGTAATTTTGATGACGGGCAATTCCATGGTAACTCACGTTACATTTGGGAGAGTTTCACGTTCTCTTTCATTAAAATTTCCATACTTATATAAATATAAATAAAACAAAATATAAACTCTATACATGGTAATGATTTCGACTCCTAGGAAAAAATCAAATTTTTGAGAAACATAAATTCTTTCTTAGTAAAAAATACTAAAACGTGCTGGTAACTCACGTTACCGTAATTGGACACGGGTTTTGTAGCAGTACTAAGCAAATTTTCTAAAAATTAAACAAACCAATAAAGCTTAACTGGTTAGTTGAACTAGATATAAGAATTCATCAGCCTGTTTATATCTGTACACAAATTTTAAATTATTGAAACTATTTTATACAAATTTAATAAAATACATGGTAACTCACGTTACAAAAAGTCGGTAACTCACGTTATTTCACGTTTTTAATTTAAAAATTTAGGGCTTAGCCTTTTATAATTTCATTTTATTTTCAGTCGTGTGCTTGTTACTTGTAGGATATTTTGAAATTCTAATTTTTAAACTAGCAAACAATAGACAGGAGGCCAGATAAATTTTCCATTTTTCTATCTTCATGTCCACTTTTTCATGGAATTACCCTGACGACAACGCATTGTTTAGGAACAACACAATTTGTTCCTTTACCTGGTTTGTAAGACTTTGAAGTTTTGGTGAGGAAAAACGGTTCGATGAATCAATTTAAAAATTAACCAGAATATTGATGATTTAAAAGTCTATAAATTTGCATACCAACGCAAGCCATGCAATCAATATTTACAAAGAAAAAAAAGATTTACGAAAAGACCACAAAACGTCGGTTTTTAGTACTTTTTTTAAACTAACGGTGAACGGTAAAAAAAAATAATTTCTACAAAATCTTGTAAAACGCTTTCTCAAACTTCCAAAACTGTCCTTGAATTTTTTATAACATCATTATTTGCTGAGATATTGGTAATCAAGGCTAAAAGTATCTTTTTTCATTCAAAGTCAGATAAACCATGTCAAAAAAAATCGTACGACAACAACAAAAAAACTGAATTAAAGCTGAATAAACAAGGTATCTGATCATGACATTTAATTGACTCAAAAAAAAATTATCCATAGAAATGAGGACCTTCAAAAAAAATAAAAAAAAAATAATTTAGTTGTCTCGTCTCATTTTTTGCAATAACGCAATAACGGTACTTCAAAAAAATTTGTTTACAAACAAATCTCGAAACAAAAAACATAAAGCTGTAAAATGCTTTTTATTTCAACTCAATACGACCACTCGTCACAAAGATACAGCTCTTCAAAAAACGCTAACAAAAATTGAAAAAAAATGTGTTCCTTTAATATTGTTGACTAGTGTATAAAAATGATGAAACAAAAATAAAGGAGAATTAATTAAATCAAACAAATTAAAAAGTTTTTCCTTTATTTTTGTTTCATTATTTTTATATATAAACGAATTCATTTGTGTAATCACCATAGAAATGAAAACAAAAATAACGAATTCTTTTCAACTATTTACAATTTTGTATTGGTCACGCACTACTTGGACAAGAAAAAAGATTTAAAGTTTTTTTTTTTATTTTTTTCAATATAAAAATGTTCAGCAATGTTAAGAATATGTTAATCTACAAATTTGCATACTAATATTTACCATGCAATAAATATTTGCAAAGAAGCAACAGATATACATATAGGTATGTACCTACGAAGGGATCACAAAAAGTCGTTTTTCTTTTTTTTATTATTAGGTGTGATTTTGGTGATCAAAACAAAGTTTTTTGATTAAAAGTCAGATATCGCAGGCAGAACAAAATTTTACAACAACAGCAACAACAAAAAGGTAAGTAACGTATAGTTGAATAAAGTCATAACCGATAGATTTGACTGACTCAAAAAAGCTCCGAGAAAATTACAACCTTTAAAAATTAAAAAAAAGCTTTCTGTGTCATCTCACACATACAACAAAAACCACTGACAAAAAAATACAAAATCTTGTTCCTAGAATTTTTCTTAACTAGTGTACATACATGCGATTTTTTAATTTAAATTAAATTATGGCCAAATTCAAATCAGAATATCTACCTCTCAAAAGTCCACTTAAAGTGTATCCTTCTATTTAAAAGAAAAACATAAGATAGAACCATTTTTATCGCTTAGTTACTTAAAAAAAGGGAGTTACATACCTACATACCTTCAAATGTGTTCTACACCCTGTTTCACGGTTTGAGTTTTAAATTTCAAACATTTTTCAATTGGGTACAGTAAAAACAAAACTTTAATTAAAAAAAACTACATCTTTACTATCACTGGTTGCTTTAGTTTCTTTTTTGATTTATTAAGTACATAATAATACTTATAATTTTTATTTTTCTTATCTTACAAATAACAATGTACCTATGTACCTACATTTATACCAAAATCGTTGAAAAAACAATAAATGAGAACAAATTATAAACCATTATTTAATTATTTTTATGTGACAGATGGCAGGTACCTATGTAATAAATAGGTACGAATTGAAAATTGAGTACCTACTTGATAATCTATATTAATTGATAAGGATCCGTGAAAATCAACGAAAAATTTAAAAGAAGATGGAACAGGTACCTTCCTGCATATTCCTATAAAACGACCCATTCACAGCACATAAGTGTGCACACACTCCGCCACACATATACCACCGATCGACCCACCACCACTTGAGACTTATGTTTTCAAATCAAAAAAAAAATGTATTATTCCTTGCCTATGGATCTCAAGATATAAAAAACAAAACAAAGCCATCATCGTTAACATCCCAAATTGCAAGAAAACACTAACAATTTTATTCACTGGACAACACACAACCCAGAAAAGAAAATATAATTTTTATCTCTACCCCATATTTTCATTAACCTTGAGTCCTCGAATGGCATTGAAAAAAATACCTCAAAAGCAAAACTAAAACGGCTGTTCAAATCGTTGTTGTTGTTCATTTTCATGCTCTGTGAATAAAAAAGCATTTCTTCCCTTTCTTCTTCGGCAATTAAGGAAATTTCCCAAAAGGAACAAACTTTTAAGGAACAAATTTATTAAAGGGGTGTTGTATTTGATAGAGCGATTGCAGCGACAGACTGCCAAACCAGGCCACCTAGTGGACGTTTTGCCCGGTGTCCCTTCTATTTGTAGTTATTCAATCATTCAATGGTACAACCTAACCATACGATACATGCTTTAAGGGTAGTTTTTAACGTTGAATCTAATGAAACCAAATTCAAAATGATACAACCACCCAAAAAGAAGTTATAGTCCTTTTTATGTAATGATGACTTTTTTTCAGGTACAACAAGTAAAATATACCGAAAACCCTTTGAAAATAACGGTATGTCAATGAAACTTGGAATGAATGTTTCATTTGTCATAGGAACTAAGAATCAAGAGAGTCCCGACAAATATCCATGGTGAAAGGGTGGTTTTTTTTAAGGGGGAGGGACAACATAGAATGTTAACCATAACACCCACGTAAAAACTCTTACACTCATGAAACTCGCCAAAAATATTAAACTCTTCATGGCAACCAAGAATCAAAACAGTCCATACAAATATCTTTGTTCTAATAGTGTTTTTGGTGACTTAACTTTTGACTTGTTCTATACGGAAAATACGATTTCAAAGATTAATTTTTGCTTGAAAAGGCCCATAACTTTGTTAATGGTGCTTGTATCATTTTAATTTTGCTTTTATTAGATTCAGCGTTAAAAAATACCCTTAAGTCATATATGTACCATACTTTGTGTACCTCAATTACACCAAATCGGAATTTTGGCTCAAATCTTCCAACTTCTTCCCAGATTTTCCCTCTCTTTAATACAAAAACCTCAAAACAAATATATTTATGAGGACTATTTTGATTCTTGGTTGCCATGACAAATTATATATTTTTGGCGAATTTCATGAGTGTAAGAGTTTTTTCGTGGGTGTTATGGTTAACATTCTACACTTGCCCCTCCCCCTTAAAAAAACACCCTTTCACCATGGATATTTTTAGGAACTCTCTTGATTCTTAGTTCCTATGACAAATGAAACCTTCATTCCAAGTTTCATTAACATACCGTTATTTTCAAAGGGTTTTTGGTAATATTTTACCTGTTGTACCTGAAAAAAAGTCATCATTACATAAAAAGGACTATAACTTCTTTATGGGTGGTTGCATCATTTGGAATTTGGTTTCATTAGATTCAGCGTTAAAAACTACCCTTAAAGCATGTATCGTATGGTTAGGTTGTACCAAAACAAATATCTTAGTTTGATAGACCTCCAAATTCTCCCCGTCTGCACCTCTTCAAATGCATCTACACAAAAAGTCAATGCGGGGATTTTGGGGGACTTTGGATATGTTATAGAGGTTGCAATTCTGCGTCGATTCCAATTTTAATATTTCATGAATTAATTTTTTCAACCTCGGAACCCATTTTTTCTGGCCTAATTCTTTCTTCCTGGATTGGACTTTTTTGAATTATAGCAACTCTCCATCAAGATTTTCTTTGATGTTTCGGTGAAACAAAGAATATGAACTTGGCTTGCCAACTTGTTCAGTGATAACTATTTTGTCTCCAATATCTTTCAGCTTTCTTTTAAGATGTATTTCGCTTTATGTAACTTCTTCTGGGGAACATGTTTGGATAAATTCCATCAACTCTGCAAATGTATATACTGATATTCATCGTTCGTTTCCAAATATTCACACAACTTATGGAATGCTTTTAATTTGCTATTATTCATGTGACGGCCAGCCATATTATCTGAAGAAACTCTAAACGCTGGAGGAAATTGACCTGGACTTTTAAAATAACTGTAGCATTTATGATGATATCGAGCTTCCGCTGCTACGAGATCAGCTTCGTTGCTTAACCCCGACAACTCTTTCTCTGCCCAATCGTCAGATCGTCTTGACGCTATGGAATGCACAGAGTCTATGATGTGAAGTGAAGCCACTAAACTAAACGGTTCTTTTCTTTCTGGATGCGCCTCAAAATTGACCTCGCACTCGAAAAATAGGCACTGCCATTTAACGTCAAAACTATCGAATGACGAACGGGACTTTCTGCTCATAGGCTCCTCATCCTGGTGCAAAGCACTTAATGAATGTTCAAATCGACGACGTGTGTAGTGTATGCTTTTCGACAGTTATAATGAACTATTACTGTTTTAGAGTCCCTAATTACAGCTGCGATTTCGTCATTGCGAGCATAACTAAACCGGGAAATGTTGTCGATGCCTCTTTCTACTCTAAGAATAGCACCCAGTTTTGTGCCCTCACACAAAATACACAATGCGTTATCCATTTAGAAAATGAACCCTCTGCCCCTGGGCAAAATCCCAATTTAGAACAAAAAAGCACTCAGTTCATCCTTCCTCTAAAATATTTGCGCAGACCGTAGTTTTTACCAAAATTAAATAGAAAGCTACAAGTTTTTACCACTTCAATTGTATTTTCATTCACTAAAAACACATATAATTAAGACCGTCGCACTCAGTCAACCTACGCAGAAAGTGAAAAGAAGCAATAAGGTATCTCCAAGGCCTACTGGATTTAGTCTTAAAATAAGATAACAACAGTTTTTTAAATAAAGTAAACTGTTTGTATGTGAACTTAAGTTTTGGAACAACATTTAAGTTAAGTAATCAAACTACTTTACCGATGTTGTGAGTGCGTGCTTATCAATATGTAGTTTGAATCATTTATTTTCCATGGGGAGGGGGGAGGAATCATTTAGGGGGATCAAATTATGGACTTCGAAGAAAAAAGTTTTTTATAAACCAAACATTTTAAAGTATGTTGGTCGAGTGCTATCCTATTGCCTAGAGTAAAGGGGGGGCAATGGCCCCAATTCCCCCCTCCTTCTGTGGCAATGTAATGTTTACCCAATTTTGGTAGTTAAAACGAGCAATTTGACACTTAAATGAATTCTCTACGACTGTAAGCTCCAAAAATAGAGCCAAAACACGAAAAATCCAAGATGGTGGGCAAACCCCACCTCGGGATGTTTGGGAATTTTCAGATATAATAGAGGAAATTATTATGCCCTCTAAAAGTACTTGAGAGTGCTAGGACGCCATATGGCCCTAGGCTCAATGATAGGAAAATCCCTATGCACACCTCCGCGTTGTAGAGGGCGGGTAACGCTAACGTGCAGGGGGACCGAATGGATGCCGGGATAAGCAGACAACCCAGCGATGCTGGTCAGGGCACAAAGTTGTCCTCGGGATGGTTAAAAGCCCCTTTAGGGCGGATGAACTGTAGGTGGCGGTCAACGGCATGATAGTCTGGTGGCGGAGGAGCTTTTTTTTTTTTTTTTTTTTTTTTTTTTTGTTAAAAGGCCAACGGCAGCAGCAGGTAGCGTCTGTAACCCATATTGGGCGGCTACAAAAGGCGTCTGTTTTCCCATTGTGGGCGGCCTCGAGCAGTTATGTGTTTGACCATACAAAAGGCGGGTGTGCCTGTCAAATCTGAGCTTATGTATGTTATTAATCGTATCTCGGAAAACACCATGGTGGAAGGATATATGCTAATACATGAACTATGAAAACAAATGGAAATGAGTCCCCAAGAGGTAATCTTTTTATGGAAAGTCCTTCTGCAGCTTCGGTTGCAGTAAACCGCACATCGGATTTGGGGGTGCGGCATCTTTCATGTACGAGCGCCAATCAAGACGCCATAATAATAAATGAATCGTTGACAAAAAGAAGAAATCTTTCAAGAAGCACAAATGTTACTTTTGGCTACCGCATACGTACGAAAATCGGAGCATGGAATGTTCGATCCTTGTACAGCGATGGTAGATACGAGCAGGTTGAGCGTGAAATGCTTCGCCTAAAGATCAGTATCCTGGGCATAAGCGAAACTAATTGGAGAGGAAGAGCTGAATACAGATCAGACACTGGATAGACGAGAATGCTGTATTCCGGGGAAGATGAAAGAGAGGGTGGCCAAAGACTGCATGGTGTCGGAATTATGTTGAACGAAGAAGCGAGGCGTAGTTTGATCTCCTGGGCGCCCATTTCTGCGAGATTATTGACAGCAAGGTTTCGTTAAAAAATTCGTAACGTCGCAATAATTCAGTGCTACGCCCCAACAAATGAAGCGACAGAGGAAGACAAAACCGCGTTCTACACTCATCTTAACTCGGTTTACAGTAGTGTTCCGAGAGCCGACATCATAGTCGTTATGGGAGACCTTAATGCCCAAGTCGGCTCAAACAATTACGGACTGGAACGCGTGATGGGAAGAAATGGCTTGGGGTCACGGAATGAAAATGGTGACTTGCCTGTCGATTTTTGTAACACGAATCGTCTTGTGATTGGTGGGACTGTATTTAAGCATAAGACGTGCAACAAAATTACCTGGGTACATCCAGATGGTCAAACCGAAAACCAAATTGATCATATCATAATTCAACAGCGATGGAGGAAGTCTATGTGTGATGTCCGGAGTATAAGAAATGTCGATGTTGGAAGCGACCACCATTTGGTTCTGATGAGTCTCAAACTACGAACCGCTGCCGTACAAAAACCAGCGCAGGATGCAGCAAGGAGCTCAAAATTCATTACTAATGCTTTGAATGACCCCAGCATATGTCGAAACTATGTCACCACCCTTAACGACAGAGCCTCGTCATTAAATGGAATCCAGCATTCAACAATTGATGAGATGTGGGGTGAAATTAAAAGTGTTTTTATGGAGGCTGGATCCGAAACTGTACCCAAGCGAACGAGACGTAGAGACTCTTGGATATCCCAAGACACCTGGGATAAGATCGAATTTCGCAAATCGTTGAAAATTTAAATAAATGCCGAAGCGGATATTCAACGAAAGGCTGACTTGCGAAGAGAGTACCGCATTGCACATAAGATGGTCTATCGTTGTGTGAGACGTGACAAGAGGGTGAGGTTAGATGGGCTCGCAGATAATGCGGAAATCGCTGCCAGAAGAGGAGATATCCGGGAATTGTACCAAATAGCCAAAGATGTGATCGGGAAAAAAAGCAACACCAATCATCCTGTAATGGATGTGGATGGCACACTTTTGGTATCAATTGAGGATCAGCTTCGTAGATGGAAGGACCATTTTTGTGCCCTGCTTAATGAGGTTTCAGTTGAGCAGAGTGCTGAAGTGCCCCAACTAAACGAGATGCGCAGGTCCTATATGGGTATTGACATCGAACCCCCGTCAGAATCGGAAATTCATACATCAATAAATCTCCTCAAAAACAACAAGGCAGCTGGACTGGACGGAATACCAGCTGAATTCCTAAAAGACGATCCCGTAACAGCGGCTAGTATTTTACATCCGTTGATACAAAGCATTTGGGAAAACGAATGCTATCCCAGGGATTGGAAGGATGGTGTGATTGTTAAGTTGCCAAAGAAAGGTGACTTAAAGAATTGCAACAATTGGCGTGTATCACCGTTTTATCCGTTTTTCCAAAACTAATGGCAACCATCATTCTCGAGCGAATAAAGTATAGAATCGAGTCTACACTCAAGAGGCATCAAGCTGGCTTCCACAGTGGTCGATCGTGTGTCGACCATATCAACACCCTGCGTATCGTCCTCGAGCAGTCGATGGAATTTCAATCACCGCTTTACCTCATGTTCGTGGATTTTGAGAAGGCCTTTGATCGAGTTAACCGAGAATGTACATATATGGAGATCGTTGCTTGGTAGAGGAATTCCACCAAAACTGTTGCCATTATTAAAGAGTCCTACAGCAACGCAAGGTGTTTTGTTTTGCACAATGGGCAGCTATCCGACTCCTTCGTAGTGCAACAGGGTGTGAGACAAGAGGATGTTCTATCACCTATTCTCTTCTTGCTGGCAATGGACGACGTATTGACGGCCAGTGTTGGTACAGCTGAGCGACAGGGCATTCAGTGGAGACCGTTCGAAAGGCTATGCCGATGACATATGTCTGCTGGCAAATAACATCAGTGGGCTGAACGGGATGTGCCAAACGCTGCAAGTGAAGGGAGAGTCGATTGGTCTAAGAATAAACAGCAAAAAGACAAAAATAATGCTCACAGGCCGCTCCACACAGCAGCGTATTATTCTACAGGAGACGCTAGTTGAAGTAGTGGAACAGTTCAACTACCTTGGCAGTATTGTTTCTGCAAACGGTGGTACGGATCTGGACGTTAAAAGTAGAATGAATAAAGCTCGTGCTGCCTTCGGTACCCTGTCCCCAATTTGGAAATCCAGTCAAATCTCCTTAAGCACTAAGTTGAGATTCTTCGAATCCAATGTCAAATCCGTGCTGTTATATGCTTGTGAAACCTGGAAAGTCACGTCTACTATTTCGAAGAAAACGCAGGCTTTTGTGAATCGCTGTCTTCGCCACATCCTAAGGATTCGCTGGCCACAAATAATATCAAATGAGGAATTGTGGCGCAGGACAAGTCAAGAGCGGCTGGACGTCGACATAAGAAAGTGTAAATGGCGTTGGATTGGTCACACACTGAGGAAACCAAACGATGAAATTGCAAAGCAGTCCTTTGAATGGAATCCTCAGGGTGCACGGCGGGTTGGAAGACCAAGAACAACATGGAATTCAACTGTCTTAGCGGAAGCAGAATCCCAGAGAAAGACGTGGCCACAGCTAAAGTACCTTGCAGCAGACCGTGAAGGATGGAGACGTTTTGTTGACGCCCTATGCCCCAGCCGGGGTTACAGGACACGATGATGATGATGATTATATTATAAAACCTACTCTTAGGAGAGCAATTGTCAACTGTGTTCGCAAACACATAAGTTATGGCTGAATGTAGACCTGAACGTCCAGATAGATGGAAAATGTGTTCGAATCAATTTTTTGGCTTCTCCAACATCATACTATACCAAATTTCAAAATTATAATAAAAAATACCTACGTATACATACATATACAAATCACAATCTTTTGCAGAATAAACTTTATTATTTTGGTATATACCAAGTTCATAAAGCTGTTTGCTCCATTTGAAATATTATATATGAAAATTAGGGTGGTCCTGAAAGTGGACATGGTCTAATTCGATTCAAAACATCGAAAAACTACCGTATCGAGTCTACACTCAAGAGGCATCAAGCTGGTTTCCGGAGTGGGCGGTCTTGTGTCGACCATATCAACACTCTGCGTATCGTTCTTGAGCAGTCTGCGGAGTTTCAATCACCACTTTACCTCATGTTCGTGGATTTTGAGAAGGCCTTTGACCGAGTCAACCGTGAATGCATATGGAGATCACTTCTTATAAGAGGAATTCCCCCAAAAATTGTTGCCATTATAAGAGAGTCCTATAACAACGCAAGATGCTTTGTTTTACACAATGGGCAGCTATCCGACTCTTTCGAAGTGCGGCAGGGTGTGAGACAGGGTTCTATCGCCAATTCTCTTTCTACTGGCGATTGACGATGTTTTGACGGCCAGCGTTAGAACAGCAGAGAGGCAGGGCATTCAATGGAGACCGTTTGAAAGGCTTAGCCACTTAGACTATGCCGATGATATATGTCTCTTGGCAAATAACATCAGCGGGCTGAACGGGATGTGTCAGGCTCTGAAGGTAAAAGGAGAGGCGAGTGGTCTTAAAATAAATAGCAAAAAGACAAAAATAATGCTCAGAGGCCACTCCACACATCAGCGTATTTTAATACAGGAGACGCCAGTTGAAGAGGTTGAACAATTTAACTACCTTGGAAGTATTGTTTCAGCAAATGGTGGTACTGGTACTGATCTGGACGTTCAAAGTAGAATAATTAAAGCTCGTGCAGCCCTCGGTTCTCTCTCCCAAATTTGGAAATCATGTCAAATCTCCTTGCGCACAAAGTTGAGATTCTTCGAATCCAATGTCAAATCCGTGCTTTTATATGCTTGAGAAACCTGGAAAGTCACGTCTACCATCTCAAAGAAATTGCAGGCTTTTGTGAACCGTTGTCTACGCCATATTCTAAAAATTCGCTGGCCACAAATTATATCAAACGAGGAATTGTGGCGCAGGACAAGTCAAGAGTGGCTGGACGTTGACATAAGAAAGCGTAAATGACAATGGATTGGTCACACACTGAGGAAACCAAACGATGAAATTGCAAAGCAGTCATTTGAATGGAATCCTCAGGGTGCACGGCGGGTTGGAAGACCAAGAACAACATGGAAATCAACAGTTCTAGCAGAAGCAGACTCCCAGAGAAAGACGTGGCCACAGTTAAAATATCTATCTGGAGACCGTGAAGGATGGAAACGATTTGTAGGCGCCCTATGCCCCAACCGGGGTTACAGGACTTGATGATGATGATGATAGATTAGATTCAGAAGATACAAAAATCATAATGGAGAGGGGTTCTATTTTCCCCCGTTCAGGTGGGAGGGGCAATTTTCTAATTTGACCCAAAATAGAAAAAAAAAAAAAATTAGAAAATTACCTCGCCCCCCTGAATGGGTGAAAATAGAACCAACTCCGATACGATTTTTTTTCAGGTCATAATCTAATCAATACGCTCTGATAATTTTTTCGTGTGCTATAAGAATCCCCCTTAACCCAAAATTAGTAACTTAAAGTGAAAACAGGGAAACGAAGGGGGTGAAATAAAAATCTGAACAAATTAGAAAACATTTGTTTCTACTAAGAACCATTTGATGCCTATCCAGCTCGGAATTTCAAAAAAAATATAAAAAAATATACAAGGACCACCCTAATGTACACATGAGTTGCTTACGGTTTTTGTGCAAATACACCCACATTATTTATTATTGCCTGTTGCCTCAAAATAACAGATGAGAACTTTATTTATCGATTTTTCATCCAAAGTTTTAAACACTCTTGATGCCAATATACGAGTATAGTTGTTATTATTGTTTTTGATTTGCGAGTTGCGCCGCAGTTGTTTTGGGATTTTCAAAGGTTTTGCGCGTCCAAAATAAATTCAAGTGATTTAATGTGCAACAATGTCATTTAAAATAGTTCAAGAATTTAGAAAACCAGGTTTCATAATAATCCCAGAAGGACTGGAAAAGAATGGAGTATTTTGGTTGCCGCCATTATCGTGGAGTACAAAAAAGCGACGCAATCTGTTGAGAAACAAATTTTACCTGCCTGACAAATCGCTATGGGAGGCAAGGCCATGTGTTGTGAAGAAAAGTAGAATTGCTACGTATGAACTTGCAGAGGAACAAGAAGAACTGTTGCTTGAGAATAATGATTCCAAAGCTTATAGCATGAAGAATGATGTTATTATTTTGAGATCCGACGAGAGTTGTAGTGAAGAAGAGTCTTTCGAAGGTCAAACACTCACATCATCAATATCTAAATTCCTGCAGTCATCAACATCAGAAGAATCTCATCGGCCACGCAAACATAATTCAGATAAACCCCAATCAACAGAATGTAAAAATCCAGAAGAAGATGTTAAACTACCATTGGCGAGTATCAACGATGATATATGGAATTGCTTCCAGAGAACATCGAATACTGCTAATTTCCGATGTAGGGTACAAACTATGCAAAATTCTGCATCAAATTCCGCAACAAAAATAACACAAATTCCCGCCATAAATATTTGTGAAACATCACATCAGAATACCGAGCCAGTGAATAGGATAGACAAAGATATTTCTCTTGATTATGAGAGTGAGTGTGATGACAGTTTTGGATGCAATGCAACTGAAAAATCAAATTCTGGATCATCCTCGAAAATTCTTTCAAGTATTTTAAAAAACCAACAACATCATCAAGAGGAAATGTCAAAACAACTTCATGAATTGAAAATATACATCCAAGATGGGCTTTCAACGATATTTATGGAGTTGGAGACTTTGACACAAATTCAATATTCGAATTCACTTTCGTCAGTTAATCCGGATATTTATCCGAAGAAATTTTGTATTGAAAATTTTAAGAAGGTTTCGACTTGCGAAGAAGCAAATCGGCTGGAAAAAATGCTCATGATTTCAGAGTTCAAGGCTGATATGGTAAGAAAATTAGAACATTTCATCAACTTATTCTCCTAAAGATAAGAAATGTAAGAAGTTATGTATTTTAAACACAAAGCTTTTTTTACTCAAGCCACACTAACCACGCTGCCGCCGGTCGTTGAATAATTCATACTTTTAAGAGAGAACAAATTTTTTAACTGTCATTAAAATTGAATGTCTCTCTTTCGTACTTAATATTTTTTTTATGTGTTTTAGGTTGAAAAAATGTCCAACATAATTGGCAGCAAGGGAACAAGAATCGGTGAAGGTTGGGATTGTTGCTATGATTTAATAGAAACAGTCTTTCAGCAAAAATTCTTAAAAATTTGTTCCTGGACCGGAGCATCAACGAGTCAAATGGAAGATGCAAAAATTGCATTTCTCAAATATAAAAATATCATTTCATTTTTTGCATCTGTCATACTAAATGCTGATCCAGAATTCTCTTTCGAGAGAACCAAGGGATTTTTCAAAGAAGTCTTACGGAGTTCTTCGGAATTCTTAAATCAAACAAATCGAGAAAATAGTTCTGATAAAATTACTGAAGACAATGATCAACATCAGTCTAGGAAATCTATCAAAAGGAAACTTCAAGAAGAGGATGAAAGCGAATCTACTAAGAGGCAAACATTGTTGAGAAATAAGTAAGTTATTAAAAGAGATGATGTGAATGTGAACTATATGAAGTTAATGAAAATAGCATTTTTCATTTTATTGTTTTATTAAAGTGTTTTTGGAAGAAAAATAGATGAAATATTGTTAGCTGCTAATAAAGTTTTGCACACAGCAAAGGAATTGAATATGGATGATAATGAGGATGATGATGAAAATGACAATGAGGATGACAATAGGGATGGAAATGAGGGAGACAGTGAAGATGATGGCAATGAAGCTGACAAAGAGGATGAACCAAGTTCTGTAATTGAAACTGAGTAAAACATAACTGAAAGAAAACAACTAGTTTCTTTTTAAAAACTGGTTGCACGAATTTACCTATGTGTTGTGATTTTGATGTTTATATCATATTATGTAAAGATGTCATATTAAAATATATCTAAATGTATACATAATGTCTGTTTAAAGTGAGAACAAATTATATTTACTTTTTAATGTCCTTTTTTTGAAAAACAGACAAGTCTTTTATTTAAAACTTTCATTCTACACACATAAGTATACCTCTATAAATTTTTTTTAATAATTTGTATCTGAAGTGATAGAATTTTTTACTTGTGATTAAAGGTAGGGGACAAAAGTAACACGTCACGAAAGTAACGGGTCTATTTACGGCCTGAATTAATGTGTTGAGTGAATTATTTAGTTTCTCTTGAAAAATGGAGGCATGTGTACAAAAGAAACATTATACACTAGAGTGTGTCATTTATTTCAACTCTGGAATTTCCACATCTAATACCTCCAAAAAGCTGCCTTACATATTAAAATTAAGTTCTTCATTTGAAATTTTCGTTTAAGTTATTGGCTTTGGCTCGCTAAAAAAGCTTGAAAAGAACACCAAAAACGTTTGTTTTAGGCTATTGATCATGTCCTAAGGAACTAAGACGTTCATGGGATTTTATTAAAACAATCTTCAAAGGGGTCATTGAAGATGATAAAACTGCGTAGAGCTATTAAATGAGAGGGTGCATTTTGGAGAAGGGGGTGCAATAGCACCCTTTTTGGTTTTTTACATAAAAACGGAAACGGAACAAAATTTCGATATAATTCAGTAAACCTTTTTTGTAGAGAATAAAATTTACCATCGAAATGGATTTTTGAAAAAAAATTAAAAAAATTTTTAGTTAGCTAACTTCAAAAAAAAATCATTGCAAAACCGCATTTTATGGCGAAAAACGTTTTTTAATGCTTTTTTAGATATGTTTATTTCGAAAAGGTTTCCTTACAAACAAATTTGAGTGTCATTTTCTTTTTCAGTGTCATAAAATTAGCCTTTAACATTTTTTTAGATAAGTAAAAATTGATTTTAGAAAAAAGTTATTAATATCTGTCGCACTTTTGTAAATTGTATAAAAATACATTTTTGAGTGATTTCGAATTTTTAATTCTAATTTTAATTGCCTCAAATTATTTTCTTTTTAATTGTTTGTACACTTTAAGCAAAATTATTTCAATTAGTTAAATCAGCTCAGATTAACTAGAACCATATCCTAGCAATAGACAGAAAAAGTACTAAAAACACAGTTTTCGAAAATAAACCTTGTTGTTTAGCGAGCCAAAACACCATCTATTTTCAAAAAAATTTCATATATTCTTATTCCTACGATTCTAATGCAGCTTTTGGCAGGTATTAGATTTTAAATCTGATTAGTATTTTTTTTCGCCATACCAAAGTGACACACCCTACTATACACCAAGTCCCTCGTCTCCCCTTCTGTAAATGCGTATTTACGAAAAACCAATGCGGGGATTTTTGAAAAATGGAAATCGATATTAAGTTTCAAAATCGAAACAAAGCTAAGAAAACAGATCTAGCATTGGAAAGACCAAGTGGGCAAACCAAAAAGAACGAAAACGTGATACCGCTTCTTCAAATGAAGATAAAAAAGATTATTCATGCCATATGCGCCCGCAGGGGGGGCAGAGTTGCCCCCCCCCCCCTAAAATTTCAAGTTTTTACTTTTGTTCTGTACATTAATTTAATTTTATTGTTCAGGACTACGAGGTGGTTCAATTTTTAGAATCAGAAAAAGATATAAAAACTATGTAGGTATCCTACCAACCTTCCACTAATGCAATTCAATTTTTGTCACTCAATAATTGAATATCCAACAAAAAATGTTTTTCTGCCTCTCATGAAATTATTAGCAAAAGTTGACGTAGGTAATTTTTACCTTCCTTAGCACATGCACATGTTTCAGAAAACATAAAGAAGTAATCTTCCGTGAGTTTGTTCTCTTTTATATTTCCTTCTACTCGATAAACAGATATCCTCAACAAAGACTACAAATACAAATACTTTCATAATATGTTAAGTTACCTACTTGTATTTTTTCTTTCATAATAGAAAAGAATGTTTTTGAATCATGTCTTTGGCCTTTGTATACTTTTTTCACATAGAGATCGGTTATCTACTCAAGCCGCAAGAGCATTATTTGAAAAAAAAAGTGTGCTAGACCGATTTTCTAGGGAAGCACCAAGAAGGCTACAACTTCTCTTGCAAGAAAAAGAATAAATCCAATATTTCGTGCAAGGTCTTATTTTTTAAGTCTATTTTATAAGTTTTTGTCTTATCAATTAGCCCTTAAAAACTTTTGGAAGCCCTCATTTATTTCGCCACTATTTAAAAACGGAAACAAGTGCAATATATCCAACTATAGAGGCATTGCTAAGTTATAATGTATACCAAAATTGTTCGAAAAAAATTATTCTAGAAGCCATTGAAAAAAGATACAAAAACGTTATTTCGCCACATCAACATGGATTTATGAAGGGTAAATCTACCGCAACCAACTTGATGGAGTTTTCCTCGGATGTCATTGTAAAAAACCAAAATGGATTTCAAACAGATGTCGCATACTTGGATTTTTCAAAAGCTTTTGACCCCGTTTATCATGGTTTACTTTTAAAAAAGCTAATGACCATTGGGCTCCCTAAATGGTTTATAGTTTGGTTGGAGTCATACTTATGTTGCAGATCACAGTTTGTCTATTTTAAAAACAAAACATCAAAAAAGATAATATTGTGTATTCCGGCGTTCCTCAAGGAAGCCATTTAGGTCCCTTTCTATTTATATTGTTTGTGCAATCAAATATTCAAATCGTCTTATATTCGCCGATGACGCTAAGCTTCGCTTATCTTATAAAAATAATGATGACTATAAACTCCTGCAAATGGATTTGAATAGTGTTTTCCATTGGTGTAGTGTCAATGAACTAAATGTAGCAAAGTGCAAGTGTATGTCTTTTTCACGCAAACTTGTGCCCTTCTTTAATGTCTTTTTCCTGTGTAGTCAACCACTTGAAAGGGTTGATAGTTTTGTAATCTTGGCGTTATAATGGACCCAAAATTAGACTTTAACAAATATATTGATCACATTATTAATAAAGCCAAATGCATGTTGGGATTTGTTTGTCGGTTTTCAAAAGAATTTCGAGACCCATACATAACATTTTAAAAACTTTATACTGCTATCTTGTGCGAACAAAAATCGAATACTGTAGCAGCGTTTGGAGTCTGAGTTTTCAAACTAATATAAATAGACTGGAATCTGTGCAAAAACGATTTCTCATTTATGAGCTTCGCCATCTTCCGTGGAACGTAAACACTCATCTACCACCATACAACCAGCGCCTAGCCTAAATTAATTTGCCGTCACTGACTCATCGAAGAACAGTCTCTAAAATATTATTTGTGTATGATGATTCTGAATATCTTTTAGCACAACTCAATCGAAATATTTACTCACGATCCTTAAGATCTGTAGATTTTTTAAATCAAAGATTTAATAGAACGAATTATGGAAATCATGAACCTTTGCTTGCTGCATGCTCAGCTTTTTATAAATAACGGGTGATTTTTTAGCTGGTTTGGTTTTGGCAACACTGGTTTTGACAGCTGACGTGTGTTTAGTACCTTGTGTCACTGTCAAACAGCTTCAGTTTGGTTTGCAATTTAACCATGGATCATCTTACAAATGAACAACGCTTGCAAATTATTGAATTTTACTATCAAAATTCGTGCTCGGTTCGAAATGTTCATCGCGCGCTGCTGTGTTCAGCGATGAGGCTCATTTTTGGTTGAATGGGTACGTAAATAAGCATAATTGCCGCATTTGGAGTGAAGATCAGCCAGAAGCATTGCAACAGCTACCAATGCATCCCGAAAAAGCCACTGTTTGGTGCGGTTTATGGGCCGGCGGCATTATTGGGCCATATTTCTTCAAAGATGATGCGAATCGCAGCGTTACTGTCAATGGTGAACGCTACCGAGTGATGATAACAAACTTTTTTTTGCCCGAAATGGAAGTTCTTGACTTGCATGATATGTGGTTTCAACAAGACGGTGCCACATGCCACACAGCACGCGAAACAATGGCGCAATTGCGAGGCGAGTTTGGTGAACAGTTAATTTCACGTTTCGGGCCGGTCAATTGGCCGCCTAGATCGGTGGATTTGACACCATTAGATTATTTTTTGTGGGGGTATGGGGGTATGTCAAGGCTAATGTCTATAGGGACAAGCCCGCTTCGATTGACGCACTGGAAGCCAACATCCATGCATTCATTCGTGAGATACCGGCCGATATGTGTGAAAGAGTATGCCAAAATTGGACTCAGCGGATGGGCTACCTGAGACGCAGCCGCGGTCAACATTTGCATGAAATTATCTTTAAACATTAAATTGCAAGGTTCAAACTATCGATTCAAATAAATATTTCATTCATTTTTTCGAATTTTTTGTGTTTTTTTTTTTTAAAGTTCTAAACCTCTTAAAAAATCACCCGTTATATTAATGTAATTGATTTTAATGTTTCAAAATATTGTTTAAAAGAAGAACTTTATAGATCTTTTCAATCTCAAAGCTAATAATTTGTAAATTTGTAGCTAAATAAATAAATAAATAAATTAAGTGCAGTCGTGAAAATTTGAATTTTGGCTATTTTCGTCATCGTCGCTGGGCTTTTTAGCACTTAGTTATTGCTCCATCGTATCGTATCGATTCCCTGAATGAATAATTTAATTTTTCATTACACAAATTTGAATCAGAACTCGAAAACTAAATTAGTAACAGGAACAAATATATCATGGACCCACGCGTATGCTGAAACTGATTTATGGGAGCAGCGAGCGGAACGCGTCCGTGACACTACACTCACTTCGGCTTATTATATGAAGGTACTAAGAAGTGGGAGGGAGTGGAGGTAACCGCGGCGTTTTTTAAAAGCGTTTAAAGAGAAAAAAAACTTTTTAGATAAAAAAATAATATTTTTATATATCTAACGGGTGCCTGTTTATTATATGCCATTATATTTTTTGCAACAATGCCTAATTTAGAATCTCAATTTTTAAAGGTAGGTACATTTTACTTCTGCCCCCCCCCCCTAGCAAAAATCCTGCGGGCGCCCATGATTCATGCTTGGTAGAATGGTGTAGCAGAAGTTGTGGAGGTGAAAAATCGGTTTGATGTCAACAATGTAAGGGTTGGGCCCATGAAGATTTGTGTTACTTTTTACCTGGACATTTTGGACGAAAGTAACAAGGGAAGAGTCTAGGGAAAATTATCACAGCTATAAGAATTCGTCATTTTAAGGAAAATTTGCTTCATCAGTTCTTAGTTAAATGACTCATCCATAAGATGACATTTTTCGTTTTCTAAAAATTCGTACAAACCCAAGAGCAGGAACCCCAAAAGTAAATAATGTTACTTTTGTCCTCGATCTCGCCTGCTATATGGCAAGTTATGCATTCGTAAACAAAAAAAAATTCGAGATTTTGATCAAACTGGTTATTACGAAAAACGAGAAGACGTTAAAGTGATGCTAGTGCATTTTGCCATGTATGTATGTATGTGGTTCTTTTTATCATAATTCACATTATTATCATTTTTGAAAACATGTTAAGAAACTTAAAAGACATGTAGGATGTCTTTATGAAAAAAAATTAAAAACTTCATTGGGAGCATACTCAAAAGAAAAAGGAAAACGTTTTAACTAGGACGTTATGGACTTTGAGAATAAATGTCATAACCAAGGTCAATTGAATTAAATAATGATGGGAAATCATTCTATATTGGTTTAATTTTAGAATAGCACATTCCAAAGTGTGTTTGTTGATAAAAATTACCGTTTTAATGTTGGTAACAAACATTTAACAAAACAAAAATTAAGCAAAAAAGAGTTTTTGTAATTTGCAATTTTATCAAAAATTAAAATACATACAACCATCTGGTTTTTAAATAATCACTTAAGATTGGTAAAAGCATTGAATATTAAAACAAAGAACTAACTTTTTCTCCTAAAATGAAGAAAATTTGAATTTAAGAAAAAAAATAATAATAATAATAATTTTTTTCTAGGTGTCTGAATTTAAACAAATTCCCCTGGATAAATAGAATTCACAGTGTATTCATGCTGTGATTTTTATATGAGTCAGTAAACGGCGACCGAAATTTGCGTCTTAGAAGGGTACAACAGCATCTAACTGATGTGCCCAACTGTTTTTACCTGGGCGAAACGCAATATATGGAGAAGAGCTCACTTAAAATTCCTTATTTGAACTTAATTCATTCCCTCCACTAATATAGAAGAATATTATTTTTAATTTTCTTCAAAATCATAATTAGAAAATTAAAAAATTAAGAAAATTGTATATGAAAACATGGAAATTATGAGAGAAAAATGTAGAGAAGCATTAAATACGGCATTTAAATTGGCTAAAACAACTTTTTTAACAGTTTTAGGTGAAAAAAAAATTCCATCTTAATTTTTGATTGAATATGATTAAATGGAAAACAAAAATTAAAATCGTTGGAGCGGTTTTTTCAAAAATAAATTTTTTATATATAAAATTCTTAAAACATTTTTAAGAACAAATTTTGGTATGCAAATCTAGAGAATATATTTATGTGTATATAGAAACAAAATTTGAAAAAAAATTGTCAACTCGTTTTTGAGATATCGAATTTTCAAAAAATAAATTTGAAACTTTGTTTAAAAATCCAAAAACTTTTTTTTGGAAAATTTTGATATGCAATATTATTTAATCTTATCTGAAATTTGTTTATAAAAATTTCATCAAAATCCGTTAAGCAGATAACGAGAAAATTCAAAATAAAAAAATACATTCTATGACAGGTACTTTTAATAGTTGCTAAGTGTAAAATTTTATAATTTTTTTTAGTAGTTCGTACTAATTTTAGTATATAAAAAAAAGTTTGATCAAAATCGTAAGAAACGTTTTGAAGCAAAAAAATATTTTCCTTTGCGGTTTTTCAACTTTTTTTATGGAAAGTAGGTACCGCTATTTTTTCATAGATGTAAAATTTTTTCTAAAAATATTTTAGAGAGTACTAAATAAATCTTAAGTAGCGAGTTTCAAAAAAATCGTTCACGTCGTTTTTGAAATACAGTCAAACTTCTTTATAACGAACCCTCAAGGGACCAAAAATTTGGTTCGTTATATAGAAATTTAATACAAAATTCGCAATAAGGAATTTTTCTGAAATTATTGAAAATGTTGTTTTTTTTTATATCATTTAAAAAACAACAACCTTTTTTATTTTCACAAATGGACAATTTTAACGAAAGTGCAATAACTTTTCGCTTCGACATTTTAAAACTCAGACAACGCACTTGAAATGCACAGTTGGGCTGTACTTTTTTTTGTTTTTGCAGTTATGGCACCAAAGCACCCTTATTACGAGTGTTGTTTGCTTTTGATAAATGGCGACTTTTATCGAAAGTCGATCATCGTAAAAATTAATTTCGGTGAAGTTGAAAATGTTTAACCAAATTTTTCGTTAACACGTCAAAACGAGAATTTTCGTTGACAATAATTAAAATTTTCAATACACAACAAATCTGAAGAGTTATAGAGCGTAGAGGTAGCAAAGATGTGCAAAATCGATGAATTCGCAAAAACCGAAATGATTTTATTTGCAGAAAATTGTGAAAAATATTGTTCGGAATTTCGTTATAAAGGAACAATAATTATGATGCTGGGTCCAAAAAATTATTTCTTTATAAAGAGAATTTCGTTATAAGGAAATTCGTTATATGGAAACACATTTATATAGGATATTTATTTAAGGGGACGGGGACAGAGTGGCAGTTCGCAATAAAGAAATATTCGTTATAAGGAAGTTCGTTATAAAGAAGTTTGACTGTAGTTGATTTTCCAAAAAAAATTTGAAACATTTTTTAAAAATCCAAAAAATATTTTTTCAAAAATGTTGGTACACAAAACTACTTATATTTTTTGGAATCCGTTGTATTGTTTTGAAGAAAATCAAAAATTAAAAAAATGGTTCTTTGGGAGGAACCTTTAATAACCATTTTTGAAAAGTGGTTTTGCACCCAAAGGAAGCCTTCACAAAAATAAATTTATTGATTTTTTTTTAAGAAAAGTTGTCGAGCCGTTTTTGAGCAAAATACGATTATGTAAAATTGCTAAAGAAATTGTATTACCTGCCATACAATTTTATTTAGCAATTTTACATAATCGTTATTTTTGTTTTAAAAAGAAAATGAAAAAAACATGTGGGCATAATCACCAAAAACCACTATGCACCAAGTTTGAAGAAAATCGATCCAGTCGTTTAGGTTGTAGACGAACAGACAGACAGACAGACAAACAGAATTGTGCCACACACTTTTTTGGTGTTCTCTATCATCGTTATATCATGTTTGATTGTTATCTCAAAATTTTTTTTGGCACGAATCCAAAACTTGCCTTATAGTACCTACCTATATCGCAAGTAAAAAAGTATTTGAAAGAGTGTTGCTCAATCCAAACCTAGATTTTAGCAGCATAAATCTTTCATCAAAACATAAAATCTTTAATGAAATAGTAACATTTTCGCAGATATGGCGAATGCAAGAATACGAGGAAGTTGATAAGAGTCAGAGGAATTTCATCAAGAAAATATTCAATATTCCTTTAACTTTTTAGTTCCTTAAATTTTTACTTCAACTCTTAACTTGCAAGCAGAAATTATGCCTGGCCCCGGGCAAAAAAATCTTCCAGCTTAATGATTAGGAATTCTTATATTGTTGGATATAGTTAACCATGGTTTCTTGTCAAAAAAATGCCAAGTGAGTGAGCCGGACGAAACGCCATTCTGTAGGACTAAAAGCCGTAAGAAGCTATATTGAATCAATAATTCAACAAGTCGAATACTTAATGCTAAGTCTTCTACTTAGCTGATTTATTTCAGTGGTGTATAGAATTTTTATTATAAACAAACCTTCTTGCATAGTTTAAATATTCAACCCGATTACAGAATCCGACGAATGAGCTGCGGAGGGCATCAGACTCAATTTTGACATTTTTACTATCAACCAAATGTCAACATTGAGTCTAATTCCCTCCGCAGCTCATTCGCCAGATTCTGTAATCGGGGTGATTTTAAAATTTGGATATTGCTGGGTTTTTGCAACGATTTTTCGTTTTATAGTATTCAGTAATAGTACGCATACGCCACAGTGCACCATTTTAATAACATTTTATTTAGAATAGTATTTTCAGTGAATTATTCAAAATGATATAAGGCACCTCCAACAATTTTTAAACTCTTAAAGTTTCACCATCTATTTCATCAACAGTTTCTTTTTCGGGTTGTTATCTTTAATCAACCTGTTTTGCTTTTTAAGATCATTTCTTAAACCTAGGCTATAGAACTGTTATTTTTAACACTTAAAAGTCGTTATTTCATTTTAACTAAATTGAAATGTATGTTAAATTTTATCAAATGCAAACGATCACTCTCAACAAAATACCCCAAGATAATGCTAATTAACCGACTTATTTTCTTCAAACACATTGTTTTTGGTTGTTGTTGTTCATTTAGTTCTTGGAAGACCCCTATTAGCCAGTAGCATTGGAATAAAAATATCAGAGCCCAAAGAAGTAAAAAGAGTCTTTCTTAATTGTTGCCGCAAACAAAAACATGTGAGACATGAACTTTTAATTATCTTCAATATGGCTCTTTTATTGTGGTCGGCGGCCGATACGATGTGGCTAATAGTGATACTGGGAAATTCGGTGGCTCGTTTGACTTGGCACTGAACGTGCCTTAGCCTGAGGGTCTTTAGCATGGCGTTGGTGCTGATGATGTCGATGGTGCTGAAGCTGAACCTGGACATTGACCTAAGTAATTTGGAAAGGAGCAAAACAACATTGGAGAGTCAATATATAAATGGTGAAGGTAAGAATAACAAGTGAAGTCAATTTGTTGGAAACAAGAACCTACACCAGACGATTGGCTGGCCGACAGGAGCTTCTGTAAGAACAACAACTTTACAATAGTGATTGTCGACGACTAAGAGGCGTTTGTTGTGGCTCGACTGAAGGTGGCGGCAACCGGTGGTGGCGGCGACAGCGGCGGCGCTGCGGTGCGTTAGATCAGATAAAAGCAATTTAAATGGAAATTAACTCTGCATTCTCAGTGACATGATATCGAAGGGAAGTGTCATAAATTCATTTCAAGTGACGTGCTCATTAGTGGAGCATGTTGTCACTAGATTGTTGAATAGTTTTTTTTTTTTTTAAGTAAGAAATAACAGTGTGGTAGGTAAAGGTGGTTTTTATTTGGGGAAGATGTAGTGCCTAAAAATTTGGTTTTGATTTGGAGAAACAGAGGTTAATTTTTTTTTCTGATTTAAAAACACAGCCGCTGTTACTTGTAGCATTTTAAATATTCATTGCTTTCCCTTTTATCTCAGTTGTTATCTTTAGTAGGTAGGTATTCCTACATTGACAAACAAAATTGAAATAAGAAAGGAAAATACATTTGTATGGGAAAAAAGGTGATTTTAGAAAGGAAAGATTGTGTTCCATTAAAGAAATACCAAAAAGTGTAAACATGGTTTTATAATAAAAATTCTATATATGTACTACTGAAATAAATCAGCCAAGTAGAAGACTTAGCTTTAAGGATTGGACCTGTTGAATTATTTTGAAATAGCTTTTTATGGCTTTTGGGCCAACACATTAGCTTTTCGTCCGGCTTACTCACTTGGACTCATCTGTGACATAGGTAGTAAGGGCCCGGCCTTGTCATCCGCAATTTATATAAAGTTCAGTTAAACTTACATCGATTTTTGAGCCTTGACATCTTTTTTCCACCTTAATGATTAGGAATTCTAATCTTGTTGGATATAGTTTACAGTGGTTTTTTGCTAAAAAGTCCATGTAAGTTAGACTTAACTTAATACAAATTGCGTATGACAAGGCCCTCACATTTTCGAAAAGTAGTTTTTATTAAAAATTGACAAGGATATAGCCTTTCTAAACTATAGAATTTCTGATAATTTCTTACAGCTTTTGTCTGAATCTCCATTTTTGGGTTCTATAGGTACATTGAAAAGTTCCGTTCAGCTTGTAGGTCTAGAAGTATTTAAGAAAGTCGGAAAACAAAATTTTGGGTCTTTCTACTTTTAAATATTTTCAATAATCGTAATCCTTCATACCCCTCATTTTCCTGCCTATTCAATGGCCTAATAGTGAAACCCTTATTATAGCCTATTGAATAGACCGGAAAATGAGAGGTATAAAGGAACAATTACGTGCAAGGGTTTTTATTACTGAATATGTTTGTTTTACCCATAAGCGTGCTTAAAACCGAAAATGCTACTAAATTCACCCATGCGTTTCTGAGAGAATGGTCACACTGGCCCCTTTTCAGTATTTTTGGTATAACTCGAAAACTAAGCCAAATTTGACAATTTTACGTATAATACTTTTTGTTCAAAATTAAATTTTCTATTGGAGTGGATAGTTCCAAAAATTTTACGAAAAAATTTAAGCAGGAAAAAATAACAAAAACCGACCTTAAAAAAATCAAAATATCAAGGACATCTAAATTGTTTAATAAATTGTGCATAACTTTGTTTGAAGCAAAGATAGGGTCAAGTCATGCACGGACAAAATAAAGTAGAGACTAAAGGCCTTAATATGGCATGCTCAAAATTTAATATTTGTTCAAAATTGATAGAGATATTCCCTTTCAAACCTTATCATTTCTTATAATTTTTCGCAGTTTTGGGCCGAGAGTCCCTTTTTCGGTAAAATATGGCAAATTTCGCTTTCGTAAAAATGTTCGAAATCAAAATTTTGATATAATATGACATTAGAACTATAGAGAATTCATAAAAAGGATTTAAGTTCGTAATTTCGTTTTTCGGCTGTTTTTATATGCATTCAGACCTACAGACCGAACGGCTGGTCCGATTAACATAAGATTTGGTACTAGGAGCTAGGAACGTTAAATTTGTCATAAAGTACCAAAAAAAAGGCTTTCGGGCAAAAACTTCGGAAAATGGTAAGAAATGGTAAATTTTGAATGGCTATATCTCTGTCAATTTTTAAATAATATGGCTTTTTTAACATGTCATATTAAAGCCGTAAGACTCCATTTTACTTTGTTCATGCATGTTTTGAGCGTATCTTTTCTCCGAAAAAAGTTATGCGCAATTAAGAAAAAAATTTTAAAATCTTTGATTTTTCGATTTTTTTTATGTTGGTTTTTGTTTACTTTTCCTACTTAAATTTTTTTAAGAAATTTTCCAAACTATCCATTTTGATAGAAAATTTTATTTTGAACAAAAAGTATTATATGTAAAATTGTCAAATTCGGCTTAGTTTTCGAGTTATACCAAAAATACTGAAAAGTGGCCAGTGTGACCATTCTCTCAGAAACGCATGGGTGAATTTAGTAGCATTTTCGGTTTTAAGCATGCTTATGGGCCAAACAAACATATTCAATAATAAAAACCCTTGCACGTAATTGTTCCTTTTTAAAAGGTCTATTCAATAGGCTATTATGTATAATTTTGTTTTTAAATTTGTTCCTACAATTAGTTACTATGTATCTTGAGTGAAACTATTAATACGCTCAGTTTCTAGCCTCTGTCCCCTTGCAATGTTATGACTGATTTTCTATTTGGAGGCCTCAGAAACGCCCAGTAAATGCGGATTTTTCTTGAAAATATTTGTTAAATAAAATGCATGACTTGGTCGTACGAACCTGCTCTTATTTCCAAGTAACTTAGAAATTTCAAGCTAAAGGGTGTTTTCACAAAATGTTTGAAAACAATAGGGGGCACAGGTTGGATCCAAAAAGAAACGGTGTGGGAAAGGAGTGTTTATCTCTCAATTTAGGCGAGGGGTACCGTTTTCTAAAAAAAAAATTGACTTAAGCTGGCCATCATACACGAGAGAGCCAAAGAGCAAAATGGCCCCGCACCGATCCAAAATCCGTCGTGTGTGGAGTGGATTGGATTTTCAGCCAATCTAAAATCCAAACCCAGCTAAATGGATCGAATGGATCGGTCGAACTTTAAAATAAAAAACGAACTATAAAAATGTTCAGTTCCCCGAACACCTATTTAAAAAATAAAAAAATAACCATTAAATCGTGGTTTTAATTTTTTGACTGGCCGCTTTAATTTTTCAACATATCTTTTGAGTAAAAAAAAAGGTGAAAGAAAATTGAGCTCAAAGTAAAAATGTCCATGCTTTAAACGAGTTTTTTTATTCTTTTATATTAAAGCAAGTACAAATGCCAAGCGCAATTTATGTATGGTAAAAAAAATTGTCTGAGGTGAAATACAAAATTAGATTAAAAAGAAACCATTCCTGTCTTAGAACTACAAAGCAATTGACCGGCAATTGTTTTGCGGGGTGATAAAGTGTGGTGAATACAAAATATTTGTTTGTATGGCCGGTTTACACTTAAAAAAAAAATCACCTAACAGCATTATTTGCATGAAAATAGTTTTTGCGTCCAAAATTAGTTGTTTGCCATTTTTATTATAATTTATTAATGAAGGTTTAATTAATGGGTGGTTTAAGCGCAGGCAAACACTTTTCACCTAAAATATTATACAAAATTAAGCACAGAATAGGTGAAAAATTATTTTGAAAAAATTTGAATTTTTGTTTGCATGGGAATTGTAAAGATCCATAAGGTGTTTTCTGAGTACCTTATGAATTTTGCTGACTCTGAGGACGGTGCTGTTGGAACTGACGATAGAGAGATGGCGTCTGATGAAGAAATCCGTATCCTCAATGACGAAGACTATCAATCCTTCGCCAGTTCGGACAGCTCGGACGCAGACGTCACTGTGGCTGAGAACCCTGCAAAAGGTGATGCTCTCTCAAGGCAAATCTGTGGTGAAAATACTGGTGCTGTCAGATGTCAAGACTACCTTGACTCCCTATGAACGATCTGGTGCAAGTAAACCAACCGAAGTCTGTAAGGATGGCCCAGAGTCATCCAAGACCGTGATGGCTGCCTTCTCCGAAGGTCGATGCCCGTCAAACGATGGGCCAAAACCGACCCAGGAAATAAAGGTGCATCCACACAAGCAGAAAAAGCTTGGGGATCTGAATCCAGATCTCAAAATGATAGAGAACGCCAAGAGGGCCGTACGTAGGTATGGCAGGGGTGACACGAATTTGCATAGTCTTAGGGACTGGAAGCGTTTAAGCTGGGCTCAAAAACTTCTTGCCAAGACGGGCACTGAAAGCGTCGATTCCAAAAGACAAGGCAGTAGCCCTGACGTGAGACCGATTAGTGGTCCTAAGCACTCGAGGGTCGAGCAAAGTGGCAGTCAATGAAAGAGAATGAAGCACAATGACTCAACGCCCCCTCCACCCATCTGCCAATAAGAAGCACCAGTCGACACACAGCGCTGGCTCAGGCACGCTAGCAGACGTTGTTTCACAAAGCCTTCCAGGTGGCCGTCAAAAATGAGGGGAGCCCCGAACGGCTATTGACCAACGAGCAGTGGGCTCAGGTGGAAGTAAGGATCTTGGAGTTCATCAACACTGAGATTCTTTCTTCTACTGGTTTTGTGCCCAAATTCGGGCCGTTATCGACTGCTAAGGTCTTCAAAATTTTAACATGTAGGGACGAACCCACTCTAAAATGGCTCCAGTTTGATTTTCAAATGCCTTTCCCAAAATTTTCGGGGAGGGATCAAACCACTGTGATCCCCCCCTGGGTACGGCCTTGAACATAAGTATTGTTGATCACTTGTGCATCGTTCTTTTGATAGATTTATCGATCAATTTGTAAAGATTTGTGAAGCTGTATTTTTCCAAGGTCGGCTGTTACCCCAAATGGAAGCCACCTTAGGCGGGTTAGGCACCCATCGCTCCCCCCTTGCTACGTCGAAATAAACATCATTTGCTTCCGTCGTTTGTTAAATTATCCACAAAATACAAAATTCTTTAAATATTTATTTTCAAGGAAACATTTTGTATGTTTTTATTAATTCGATTAAAAAATAAAATTTGAATAAAACATTTTGACCCCATTTTTGAGGTATCGAAGTATCGAATTTTCAAACAAAATTTTTTTGGAAATATTGTGTGTATACAGGGCCGGACAAGCTATACGTGCAAGTGGTGCAAATGCGCAGAGCGCTGAACCCACTTGGCGCCTTGAGCAGATATCAAGAAAGCCACTACCACTACCTGCCTATACTTTCTTAATTGTCAATTCTTTTTAATAGCTCACACCAATATTGATATCCATTCTTATTCTGCTTTAAACGACAGATATCTACTATCCCAAAATTAAGTCGATATTAGCTTCCTATTCGAAATCTTTGCAAATTGCACGATTTTGTTCGCCTCTTTGGGATACTTCGTTCAAAAAAATGCATACTAAAGTCTACACGATGGGTAGTGAGAAGATGAATTCTTCCACCAATAACCGCTATTGAGGGGCGCTAAACCCTAATTCTAAACTTAACCTCATGGCATAATGGAAAGTGCGAAACTTAACCTCATGGCATAATGGAAAGTGCGTTGGACTGTTATGCCGAAAGTCTGGCTACGATTCAGAGCCGCAGCCACCCAAAAAGAGAAATTCCTCTTTGCCTCCTGTGATGAACTGACAAATCTTCCAGGAGTATACTTGTCATGAAAAAGTGCTTCTCATCTAGCCGTTCGGACTCCACTAAAAATTGTAGGTCCTCTCCATTACTGCCAACAACACGCACATAGAAATCGTTGAGAGCTGCAAGTCACTAGACCCTGGTTTTCCACGAGCTGTTGCGCCACGAACTTTCTTTATATTTTTTAATGGTGAAGCTTGCGCAGAGCTCTAATTTAGCTCGGGCCGGCCCTGTGTGTATAAAATATTAATAATTTGTTTAGCCTACATCAACAGTGAGAATATTCGAAATAAAAACTATTCTAAACCGTTCTATAGAAGGTACCATTAATGAATGCTAAGAGTAAATTTTTATTATATTTGGTACAAGATCGCACCATTTTAAGCATATCAAATATTGTTTATCAAACTCATAAGAACCGTTTTTGCTAAAAATTAGATTTTTGTTAATGGTTTTTTAACATTTGTAGGTACACTTAGATCACAGATCGTTTTAATTTTTTTTTTTAATCTTATTTGCTTAATATTAAAATGACATCCCATGGAATTACAGTAGACACTCGATATAGTGAAGTAATAAAAACAAGGCTTGTTCACTCTTTCGAGATTGTTCACTTTTTCGAGCGGGAGTTTTCTGAGGCTTTCCAAAGGTGAATTTGATCCAAAAAGCACATTTCGTTCGATGAACAGAAACACTTCCTCAGAGCTCTCAAGCTATGTAAAATGCTTGCGCGAAATTTTTATACAAAATCAGTTTTAATATAAAATTTTGTGTGTTCACTATTGTGGATAGTTCACTACTTCGAGACTCACTAAATAGAACGTCTACTGTAATTCAATACTGAAAAACTAAAAGCAAGCATAAAATTCTTGATTTAAGAAAAAATAATTCGATTTGCATCTTGTCTTGAATTAAGTTCAAGAAAATCTTGATATAGAGCTTTTTGTTCATGCGAGACTTAAATATTTGTATCCTACTTAAACTCTATATGTGCTACTTTTTGATCAGTGTAAAATGTTGTATAAGTGCTTATGTAGCATTCAAATATTTAAGAAAACCCCAGTAAAAATAAGTAAAATCATTTTTTGTTTCAAATAAAATAAAACTTTATATCTACCTATATTTCAGAATGAAAATGCTGCAAAGTCCAAAAAATAACAGAATACATTAAATGCAAAATCAAAAAAATAACACAGAAAAGTAGAACTTTTTAAATGCAAGTCATTGACTTTTCTATTTATTTAAAATACGTTTCTTTTTTATTTATGCTCTCACATTCTGAAAATTATCACAAAAATTTAGTTTCAAAAACAAAATTTACTATTAAATGCAATATTTCCACCATGATGTTCTTATTCAGCCACTAGAACAATTCAATCAACAAGCTATTAAGTTAATTACGCAATTAAATTTCAAAGATAATCCTAAACCTTGCCCTTTAAAGACCTTTAAATATGCTGATCACATCACATCACGTCAAGTTTTTCAAACGATCATTTACCATCGCTAAATAACTCATAAGTCTTTTTCGACTAAACGCAAACCACAACAAAACAAATGGCCAGTTCACAGCTACAAAGAAGTATTCGGTATCAAAATTATGTATCAATTGATTTATGATTTGTATCTTAACTGCTGTCATGATGATGGCAACAATATACTAACGAGCCTTCGGATTGTGTGAATCGACTGAATAATTGTATTTTGACAGCTTGATATCTAGAATTCAGCTAACGCAGTATCATCTACGTTTTGTTTTTTTTTTTTAGTTGAGAAATTGTAATGGGCTTGACTAATTCCAAAGCTTTTTACAAAACAAGTTTACTTTGATCGATGCATTTTTGTTGGGTTGTAAGTGATTTTTTTGTATCCATAATTTCAGTTTGTTTGTTACAAGTTTCATTAATTTTGACATTTGATGTGAGTACTAAATATTATGTAGGTAATTACTTGCACATGAAGCAAAGTGGCAAGCATACGAAAATGTTTTAGTTGTAATGTCTTGAAATTTGATTATTTGACAAATGATTGATATGGCATATATCTTATATAATAAACCTTAATTTCATCAACCATTTGGATTTCGTTAAAAATAATTCAATTCGGAAAAAAAACATATTAAAATGTCTTAAAGAAAGAGGGAAATTCAAAGGGATACAGTTACAATAAGTAAAGATAATTTGGCACTTTTTTCATTTAACCTTGGTATTATAAAAGTGCATAATAACTTCATAACTTAAAGCACATAAGGCGAAGAAGAAAGAGGCAATTGGTATTGAAAAAAAAATCTAATAAATTCAATATGTTTCCAAAAATAAATTAAGGTCCTTAGAAGGAAGAAATTGATCTCTTGAGTCGAATTCTTCGAAGGAATATACTGAAAGCAACGAGATCTTTCAGCTGTGATTTGATCCAGAGGAAAGAAGATGCGACGAATTATGTCTTTGTTATTGTAATATTTTCTCAGGTTCGTTAATAAAACTTATTTACTTTATTCAAAACTTCCACTTATTTATATCACAAAATAAAACACTCTACTTTTCTTACTACAAACAAAACAATTTATTATTCACCACTGAAATTAATTCACCAACTTTACTTTTCACTTTTATTACAACCAACTTTATTCATTCACGATTAAAAACAAACTGTGTCGCTGCCGGTCAAACATGTGCCTTTTATACTTGTTTGACAAACTCTGGAAAGTAGTAGAAGGTTCTGGTCTCTGCTTCCAGAGCTTTCCGTAGGGGACAGCTGGTATATCTGCTATAATCCAGCAGATGGCACTTCTTTCGTTTGAGAGTTGCTATAATTATAGCTAATAAGGGTATATTTGCACTGTGACCGTAAGCTTTATTGTGTCCGTTTGTTTGCTTTTCGTAGTCGTTTTAGTTCAAATATGGAAAGTGTTTACATTATCAAAGAAAAGAAGAATCTACATATATGTAGATGTATAGAATGTTTGGCTAGGTACCAAAACTTTGGAAGCTGAGTGTTGAAATATTTGACTGAAAATTGCAAAATGTTAAAAATAAACAGAAAACAATTTATTATTATCAAAACTAAATTTTGATATAAACAGTGCCACGCCAACTTATTTTGAAATATTTCCCGTTAGACAGTCTTGAATTACCCCCAAAATACCTATAGACACGATCTTATCGTCTTTTGTCTACGTGTCTACCATATGCTTTTGAAACAATCTTCATTTATTTATAGTACTACTTTCATAGTATAATCAAATTAACACACAATAATTATCAACTAACTAATCTCTACATAAATTCTGACAAAACTGCAGGTGTGATACTTGCTTGTAGCCGAAACCAGTGAATGTGTGTCAATGTTTAAAGATCAGAAAATATTTTATTTTTAATCTTGAAGGTCAGACTTATCTTAGTTATGACTACCAATCTGTTTGCATACCTTAAATATACTTTATGAAAAATATACCTCGTTTGCAAAATTAACTGAGATTAAGTAGTATGATTCACAGTTGTAGATTTATTGTTTTTGTTTTTGATTTTTATGTATTTTTTTTTGATATAAACTCAAATGCTTCAAAGTTGGCATCTATTTCTAGATATAGATTGGTGCAAGACACTTGTATTCACATCCCTCACAGACTGTCTGAATAAGGCATTTTTTACTATCTATGGCAATTAGGCTTTATAAATGAATCCTTATATTAAAATAATCCACTTGAAAACACTAATTATTGATTTACACAGTGTGACAAAATTTGATTTTTATCTTTAACCTGAACCAAAATATACTTTTCTGGTGGTATTTGATGCGCTGAAATCGAATCTTACCTCAGAATTTTGAGATATTTGAAACAAAAATTTTGAAAAAAAGTGCGTCAACAATAGATACTTTTTTCTTTAACAAAACTTTATTTGTAATTTACTAGTTTAGCATATTTTTAAATGTGATATTATGTACATGTACCTACATCTACTATAGGTACGGTGACCATCCGTCCCTGGTTTCCCGGGACTGTCCCATATTTCTATAGCCTGTCCCGGTTTATTTTTTAAGAAACCCGGGACGTACAAGTGTCCCGTATTCAGATATTTGTCGATTATTTGTCCCGTATTTGCACATTCTCTATTCAACGTTTCGTATATCCTTATTCATTTAATATTTTCCGACTCATTTTTGTTACAATGCTCTTGTGTCAAAAAGACTACGAAAAAGATAAATCTATTACGTTTAGATGTCAAACAAAAACATCCTTATGTAGTCACTACTAAACGCGTTTAGCTTGAAATGACTCTTCTTAACGTTATATAAATTGTATGAATAACATTTTGGGGTTTGGAGATAACTCCAAGTTAACTCGCCTAGTTAGATTAGTTGGCTTAGGGGCCAAACTCTCCCGCTGCTTCTTAAATAACTCAGGGTTAACTTATTTTCAGGTCTAGCAAACTCTGATTTAACTCAAAGGCAACTCTGCACTGGAAAACTGGCCCTTATTTTAATAATGAAATGTTAAGTTTATTTTTTGTTTTAAGTTTTTAGTAATGTTGTGAAGACATTATATATTATTATGGTTCCTTTATTTTTCGTTTGTTTTTTTTTGTATTATGTTTTTCTTTAATTTTTAACTTGGATAATTGCAATAATTTTTCCACGTTTTTAAAGTTTTCACTTATTGTCCCGGGTTTTGCTCCCAGAAATATGGTCACCGTAACTATAGGTCAAATTGGATTCGTGTAAAAAAAAGTTTTCAAACCTGGTACATGGTGGCTTTTAGAAATTCTGCCAACATATTTTTTTAACTAAAAATAACGGTACCTGCCATACCATTTTTTGTAATAATCATTTTTTTCTCGAAAACGGCTCCACAACTTTTCTTAAAAAAAAATTAAGTAGGTAAATTACTTTTAGTAAGGCTGAACTTTGGGTGGAAAACCATTTTAATTTTCGATTTTCTTCAAAACGATAAGACTGATTATAGTGCCAAAAAATATATGTAAGTAGTATCGTGTACGAAAATTTTTGAAAAATATTTTTTTGAATTCTTAAATAATTTTTCAACATTTTTGTTTGAAAATAAAATATTTCAAAAACAACGTGATCGATTGTTTTGAAACTCTATATAAAAACAACTTTTATGCTAAAATAATGGTACATTCCATACAAAAGTTAAAAAACCGCTAAAGACAATATTATTTCTCAACAAATGACTCCTACGATTTTCTTTAAACTTAAAAATATTTTAAAAATGTGATATTTCATAAAAATATTTATTTTTCAAAAAACCGCTGCAACGATTTTAATTAAATATAAATTAAAATAATTTAACTCTGCAAAAGCACTTGCCGTGAAGTTAGCAGGTCAGTATGAAATTTTTTTCAAAAAAAGGACTCCAAAATTATGACCTAGCCTATCGTTAAAATGCAAAAAAACTGCAAATTTGGAGCCTTACTACAAGTTCCTAGCACGCTTGGTTCCTGAGATGCACCATGTGACCTGCTAACTTCACTGTGAAGTTAGCAGGTCACTAAATTACGCCGTTATTTGGCAAACTGCAAAATCGGGAATAGAAATGCAAAAAAAATCCAAAAAAACTGCAAATTCCTGTCAAGGTCCCAATTGCGTGGGTGAAAGTTGCCCTGCTAACTTCACAGACGTATTTTTTTCTTGTGTGGGCATGATACGGACCTTATCATGTGCCAGAAAGTGTAATTGCCCATACACTATAACTCTGCACTGCACTATAACTCTTGCCGTGCACAAACTACGTCCCTAATTGTGTAACATTTTCTGACATATAATTATTAGAAAGGTCTCAATGAGTGCATAAAATAAATCTGTATCTCGTGCAGGGAAAGTTTTATAGCCCAGTAGCTGTTGTAGGTGTTATAGCGCAGTGCAAAACTTATTGGACTATAACACTTTCCTTGCACGGGGTACAGACTTATGCCCATACAAAAAATAATAGCACTCATTGATATCCTTCCAGTGATATTTGTTCAGAAAGTGTTTTGTTACAACATATGAGACGAAATGCTCTTTCTCCTTTTTCTGCCTAAATTTGTTTACGAAAAGTTATAAGTTCAAGTGAGCCCAACTCCATAATTGCGTTTCCCCCGATAGTTGAGGTCATCATTCAGTCAATCAGAAGAAATTCTTTTCAAATTTTCTTCATATTCAATTAATTGCTTACGAAATTTCTGAAACCATCCATTTCAACAGAAAACTTGATTTTGAGCAAAAACTTTTAAGGGTAATATTGTCAAATTCGGCTTAGTTTCCGAGTTAAAGCAAAAATATTTAAAAATGAATGGCCAGTGTGACCATTCTCTCAGGGGCTGGTTAATCAGCTCCAATGTTAAAATGACAAGAGTACGATAACTTAGGTGAAAGAAATAATAGCGAATTTTTGTTGAACAGATAGATACAAGATTTATTTACTAAAGAAGGGGGGGTATACCTCCCCCATTTCAGTGGGAAAGGCAATTTTCTTAATAAAAACAATTAAAATGGTTCACAGTAAAATGAACCACATTAGTTTACGATTAACTTTTATCCCACAGTGATTTGAGTTGAACTGCTATGGAAGATATTGTAGGTAATGTAAATAAATTTTAAATTTTAAAAGTTAGACCAGTTTTCATACTAAATAAATTTAATTCTTTTTTATACTAGAATGGAGCAGAACACAATCCTATTAAGCGAATAACTTTTTGCAAACACTGCTTTGAAGTAAGCTTCTATAGTAACTATTGTAGTAAATAAAAGTACATTTTCCAAATATATATTGACCCCTCTATGCCAGAAACATGAATGTGCAAAATTGAAAATATTGCAACTTCATTTTTTAAAGTTTTTCTATATTAAAACAGAGTCTTAGGCTTGGTTAGGTTAGGAAGGGTGTGCACAGCACAGAGGTAGTTGCGTACACAGGGGCCTATTGGTCCATTGTGATCCCCTTACAAAAAGAAAGCGGAGATGCTCCTTAACTAATGATTCAATTGCAAACCACCCTGTGCTCTCTATGAATTTCCTCATACTTGCCATTAAGACCTGCGCTAGATCGTCCAGTTCTCCAACAAACCTGTTTCCCAAATATTAGAGGCGATTTTTTTGGAGGTTTGGAGAGTTGCAGAGCAGGTGTTTAATGGTTTCTATTTCTTCTACATCCTGACAGCTCCTTAAAGAAGTCGGGTGCAAATTCACCCAGTCTGGTGGCCAATATGGCGCAATGACCCGTTAGTACACCTATCAAGATTCTAATATTCTTTTTACTCACCGACGACCGACAGAATATACTGATTTTCCTTTTCATTAATTCTAGGCCATAAACTTCTAGAGATAATGCAGTCGTTCCTGGTCATATAAGATTTATTGATTTGCTCTTTCGTTATTAGGTCTATTTTCGTTTTAATCACGCCGATCGGGATGTCTACTCCCATATATCTAATTGGCTTCTACTGTTTCTTTCCGATAATGACCCCTTCCTTGCCCGTTCATCTGCTTTATCATTCCCTTCTAGATGTCCAGGAACCCAGCAGAGTTTGACTCGGTTAGTGTTGCAAATTTTATTCAGTAAGTATGCCTCGACATTTTGTCACTGTTTTGGATCTTGTAGTATAACTGGCTATTGCTTTGATAGCGGCTTGTCTGTCCACGAAAAATGTGATCTCCGACGAGCTCAGTTTTTTCTTGCGCACTATTTTTGCCGCTTTTTCAATAGCATAAATCTCAGCCTGTAAGACGCTACATTCATCTGGGAGCTTATATGATTCTCTAATATCAAGGGCTTCAAACAGAGTCTTAAATCTACTAATGACTTAACTGATATTTTAAAATATAATATTTTCTTCGATAATACTGTAATGTCATGGAATACCGATTAATTTATAAAACTATCTATATAGCCACCTCTAAAAAATTTAATTTGCACATTCATGCTTCTGGCGTAAGGGGGACGATATGTCTCGTCGTTATAGGTCTTCTAGACCGTTTTGTCCTATTCTCCATTAATAGTATTAATAAAAAATATTTTCTTGATTAAAATTTCACAAACAGAAAAAAATATTTTTAATGCGCTTTCACCCTGCAACTATTTCATAGTTCCATTTAAATCTATCAACTGGCTTTTAAACCTCTTAATATCAAAAAATTCCATTTTATGAATTTTTAAAGCGCTTTGGAAGAAAGCCCACGATATTCAATCACTCAGAAGCCAGCATTCAATAAAACTTCACGCCCTATGCACATTGATATTGTTCATTGACACAGTTGATTTTTTTGGTCACGAATTTTTCAATTCAGTGCCGTGTCGCAATCGCAACCGATATGAATGAAAAAATAAGTTGTATTCCATGCTTGATTTGTTCAAAAATTAAAAAAAAAGAGAAATGTAGGTAAGTTAACCACGCAAAGTTACTTTCAATAAAACGAAAAAAAAACACCATTAACGCACTTCTAATTTTCCAATTTAATTGAATTCTTCATTTTATTTATCATTTAAGACTTTCGCTTAAAATTTGTATCTCTATCCCAACTTCCAAGTGAAAGTCCATAAAGTTATTCTTTCGTTTCTTTAATTTATGAAAGGATAAAACATAATGCACGACTGATTCAGTTCAGTAACTAATTATTGTAAATTGAACAAAAATATGCTTTTATGGTTTTAATAAGGGCACTCTAATCTGTAATTTCCCCCCAACAAAACAAAGAACATACAAAAACGGAACGAAAATGAATTGTTTATTACTTAATAATAATTTGCTACCAGTTAGTCGTTAATTAGTGTGGTGTAATGTTTTGCTTCCTGCGTTGCTAGTTTGATCAGTTAGACCCCTCAAAAAAGGTATAGCACTACTTCATAGAATACTTTATAATAATAATTATGCTACGAAAATTTTTCATGAAGGTCACTTTAAGTATTCTATAAAAGATTGCATTCAATGGAGGCCACATTAAAGTTGTAGGTATAAAGAAATTCTGGACTCAATAATCAAAGCTTCATTCGCAAAACAATACCAATAATGCATTTACCGGTTAACTATTTGGAGCTTGTTAGGAGCTAGCATATACCTACATATATCTCACTATTAATGGCATCTTAACCATTCTATAGTATACATACGTCCTCGTGCATATTGATGCATCTTCTTTCAACGCTCAGTCATAAGATGCAATGCCCAGAAGGTGCAACGGCATGTGGCCTAAAAGTGAAAATCGATAAGAAAATCGTGATATGCCATTGGGACACCAGAGTTCCAGCTCATAGTTCTCAAAGCATCAGCTCACGATAGCTGCAATAGCAACAATACTTGAAGATGCAAAAGGTAAGTAATTTTTCTTTAGTTAAGTTTGGATATTTTGGCTTTGCATGCGAAGCTTACAATGGACGAAGTATACCTATACTATATTCTTATGGTTGGCGTCATGGCGGCGGGCGGCGGCTGCGAGGCGGCGTAACATCTTAAATCTGGTTGATGATGAAGTAGTGATAGGTATTTGAACCTTTAATGCTGATGGCCTTCTAGTGTGACTTACGTCATAAAAATATATTAGCGACTTGAAAAGCGATGCATTTTGAATAATTTATTGCATCAGATCTCCTTGAATTGTATAAGTATGCATCGAACTTGAAGTATATTCTGTATATACGAAGCTTCTCTAATGGAACTTACAGAGACAGTGAGTTTGGAAAGTAAGTATTTTTTTAAGATATGATTTTGGGTATTTGTAAGCATTTCATAACAAGGCACTGTATACAAAAATTGTTAAATTCCATTCACTTAAGAGTAGAGTCACCTGGAGAAACAAATAACCAAAAGTGGATAGTTAAGTATCCAAAAGTAGTGAAAAACGCAAATCAGTCTTTTAATATTCAGAGGATTTTCTTTAAATTTTTGTCATTAGTACGTGCACAATTCAAAATGGTTCTTTTTTCGGTACCTACTACAACCTTTATTGCCAAATATTTGATAGGTATCCTAGCTTCCGGATGTTGTTGTTAGTTTAACATCGTTCTCATTATACTTCATTAGTTTTCATTATTCTGGAAGAGGTGTTCTTTTCCATCTGTCCTACTCTACTAGTCTCTTCCCGAGTGGATGAAAAACAGCTTTTGTCCATCCTGTCCCTAAAAATGGTGAATCTTCGATTCCCTCCAACTATCGATTAATTGCACTTACGTCCCCTCTTTCCCAAGTAATGGAAACGCTGATTAACCATCAGCTCAAGAAATATCTTGAAGAACGGAAGCTTCTTAATGACTGGCGGTACGGCTTCCCTAGCAATAGGTCCACTCAGTGGCGTAGCGTGAGTTTCTGCCGCCCGGGGCGGTGGAAAATTTTGCCGCCCCTTCCAAATTTGTAAATATTCAAATTTAAAAAAAATCTACTAATATAAACCAACAAAAAATAAATAAAATTTTTCGGCAAAGCTAAATCTATTATTTATAAATATCCGCTTTTTGTTTATGAAAAAAATATCCCAAGTGATTTCTCATCGTCGAACTCGATATTTTAATTTATAGGGAAGACGAAAAAGTGGGTCTCACAATTCTGTCTGTCTGTTTGTCCCTTCCGCTACAACCTAAACGGCTGGAAGGATTTTCTTTACACTTGGTATATATTATTTTTTGGTCATTCCCCTCATATATTTTTTACTTTTTTTTTAAACCAAAAGTAACGCTACCTGCCACTTGTCACACAATTTCCTTGAAAATAAGTCAAAATGTTGGTTTCAAAATTCTGCTTTTCAAAACTGTGTTGTTTAGAGAAAGAAACTGCTTTCCAAAATTCAGCTTTTTTTATCCTGCCTAACAAAATTTTAAGAAAAAGTAAATTCTTTGGACACAAGAATTCATGAACAAAATTAACCTAGTCGTTTTTAAGCCAAATAAGTTTGTCTTATACAACAGTTTTATGAAAGATACCGTTATTTTTGGAGCTAAAAACATAAATATTCCTTCTAGTCAAACCTTAAAAATCAGAATTCCAAGTTTGAAGAGAATCTTTTCAAGGGCTTAAGCTAGGTCGAAATACAGAACAGTTTTGTGTTACTAAATTTGTATATATAATGTTCTATTTAGTAGTTCGGCCATGCAGAGTTATTGATTGAGGGTTTTAATGATTTTTTAGGGAAAGGTCATAATATTTTGCTTAAGTAAATATTGACGTTTACCATCATACATGGCATGTGACATAAAACAAATTGTCGCCTTACAGAGAAAAACTGGTAACTCCTTTTTTCATTAAAAAAAATTGAAATTTGAAAAGCTTAGTTATGAAAAATTGAATTTTGAAACGAGAATTATTCCTCAGACAGAATTTTGACCCCAACCCAATTTTTTTTAGCAATTTTACCAAATCTTATTTTTCTGAAAAACAGCTCAACAACAATGATTTTTGGTTTTCTTGAAAACTTTGTGACTGATTTTAATCAAAAATTCAAAAGAAAAAGTTCAAAAAGTACATTTTCCTTGAAATCATTTTAATTTGAATAAGTGTTTTCTTTTTATTGAATGGTTGTTTTATATATACCCGCCGTAATAGCTGCCAAGTTCTTAAGAACACCTTAATATTTTGAATATTCAATCATTATTTTCTTACTTTCTACCTTTGTACCTATCCATTGTTCAAAAGAATTTTGGTAATAATTTTCTGTTTATGAAAAAACTTTTGGTTTCAGTACCGCCCCTGACAGACAGAATTTTCTAGGGACGCTTAAATTTAATAACTATGCGAACAGCAGGGCACCTTCGTTAATCAGCAATATAGTTTCGCGAATCGGTATTTCAATTTATGGAGTCGTGAATACGGTCCCTGAAATTCAAGGCGTAGCCTTTCTGATCGCGTAAGCTCCTGCCTGGATTGCAACAGGGCCGTAGCTACGGTAGGGCATTATGGGGCAATGCCCTACCTTTAAATACAATTGCCCTACCTTAAAAATACCATCAACAAAAATTGTGCCGATTTTCTTTAATAATTGAATATGAAGAAAATTTGAACAGAAATTCTTCTGTTTAAGTGGAGTGACCGAATATATAATTTATTGCGAAACGCAATCATGGAGTTGAGCTCACTTGAACTTTTAACTTTGAATTATATTTTCTTTAATTTTCAAAACAGACAAAAACTGATTTGAAGGAAATGGCTCATAAATAATAATTTTTTTTTTCAAATCTAACATTACGATGTTGGAATAAACAAACATAAAGTGGTTTTGTCAAGACGTCCGTCGGTATTTGCGTCTGTTAGTCTTTGAGTATATGCGTCCATGGTACATCGAGCTAGATCCTAATCGATGGATCAATTTGTTTCAAATTTGGTACAAGGCATTTTTGAGGTTTATGAGGTTTCCTATAGAGGAGAAACTCAAATCTTTGTTTTAGCTCATCTCTATAACGATAAGCTGCCATATAGTCCAGTCAATTTGTGCTCAAAAAGGCTTTTTGCGAGCAAACTGCGGGGTAGTTTTAATTGTTTCCCTCTTACATGTTTTCGGGGGTGCTGAATCCGAATCTATGGTTTGCCAACAAAATTTCGTGACGCAACATGGAAAAAAAGCAAAAAATTATGCAAAAATGCATTTTTTTTTAAGTTTTTCACTAATGGCTCGAAAACTACCTACCAATTATTCGAAAATTATTTCAAAGTACAATTGAAAGTATACACAATTTCCAATAAATCTCTAAAAAAGGTTTTGTTCTGCGATAACCCATTTGGACTCAAGCGCGAGTCGAAAATTGACGTATCTTTACTGTTTTCGAAAATTTACTCGAAAGCACTAAGAAATTGCTTTGTGTTACAAAATTTGAATGTTTGTCTGTAAGATGAACCAAGATATACTTTTCTGATAATCTTTGATGCGTTAAGTTTGAATCTGTCCTTGAAATCGCTCTATCACATCACGTTTTTGAGATATTCGAATCTAAAGATTTAAAAAAAAAATACATTTCCTATGCTTTGGGGTAATATTTGTTCTCGAGGTAATGTTTTTTCGAAAAAATACTTAGAATCATTCTGAGGTATTAACATTTTACTTCAAAATTATTTTTGAAACTTTCAAATACCTCCATTCATCTTCGAGAAATCGTTCGTTTTCAGCTTAAACTCCCACATTCGAAAAATCCCACAATTTGCTCACTAAGTTCCCTTTTGAGCACAAATTGACTGGATATTTCGAATAAGGTAGTAAGACGAAAATTAACGAATTCTGTAAGATGAATGGAGGTATTTGAAAGATTCAGAAGGAGTTTTGAAGTAAAATGTTCATACCTCAGAATGACCATAAGCATTTTTTCGAAAAAAATTACCTCAAGAATAAATATTTACCCAAATTTGCATACAAAATGCATTCTTTTTTTAATTTTTAGATTCGAATATCTCAAAAACGTAACGTGATAGAGCGATTTCAAGGTCAGATTCAAACTGAACGCATCAAATACTATCAGAAAAGTATATCCTGGTTCATCTTACAGACAAATTTCAAGGCCAGATTCGAGCTCAGCGCATGAAAGATCATCAGAAAAGTATATCCAGGTGCATGTTACAGACAAAAATTCAAATTTTGTCACGCAAAGTAATTTCTTAGTGCGTCAATTTTGGACTAACGCTTGAGTCCAAATGGCTTGTCGCAGAAAAAAAAAACCTTAAATAGAAATTTTTTGGAAATTGTATATATGTACTTTCAATGGTACTTTGATGTTATTTTCGAATAATTGGTAGTTTTCGAGCCATTAGTGAAAAACTCACAAAGAATTGCATTTTTGCATAATTTTTTGCATTTTTTTCCATTTTGCGTCACGAAATTTTGTTGGAAAACCTCAGATTTGGATTCAGCACGCCCGAAAACATAAAAGAGCAAAAGGATTTCGTTTAAAATTAGTTTGTGTTATGTCACGAAATAAGGATACATAGTTTAGGGTTTTTGATATAAAATTCACATAAATAGGTGAAGAAGTACCTATTCAGCCTTTTTTATTAGATTTTTTCTCCCGAAAAAAAAATACCTAAAAACTAAAACTAAAACTATTTCCTTAAGTTGATCATTGAAAGTTCGTAAAAAAAAAATGATGCAGATTTTATACTTGCTAGTGTGTTTGTGACACTTACAAATTAAAATCAGGTTTTGACTTTAACTTTAACTTTTAACTTAAACGCAAGAGCTTAAAAATAAAATAACTTTGACATCGTGTATCATTAATATCGATCAATTACCCTCTCCTGACAAGCACAATTTTTAATTCTGCCCCACCTGTTTCCACCGCTGCCCTACCTAAAGTTCGACTCTAGCTACGGCCCTGGATTGCAAATTCAGTAATTCACATGAATACATTTGCTGAGGGCGGCAAAACTTTACAGTCAATACCTATTAGTTATTTAATTTCTCCGCCCCGTATATAGTGCCGCAAAATTTGCCACCCCCCATAAAGTGCCGCCCGGGGCGGACCGCCCCCTCCGCCCTACCCACGCTACGCCACTGGGTCCACTGGTGATCTGATGGTATATCTCAACGAACATTGGAACCAAACTTCACATCGTTTTGGAGAAAGTAAGATTATTGAACTTGATATTTCAAAAGCGTTTGATAGAGCTTGGCATCAAGCTCTCTTATCGAAAATGCATGCATTTGGTATCGATGAATCTCTTCCTAGTGTGCTTAGAAATTACCTTTCGGACTGATCAATACAAGTTGTAGTGGACGGTTTCAAGTCCTTTATTTATTAAATAAATGCTGGTGTGCCCCAGGGCTCCGTTTTGTCTCCTACCCTCTTTCTTGTTTTCATTAATGATCTCTTATCTGAAACTTCTAATTTATTAAACTGATTTGCTGACGATAGCACCCTCAGCTTTTCATATTCGTTTCTAGATTCACATCCCTGCATTACGGATGTGGAACTTCAACGGCAGCATATGATATGCTCAATAAATTCTGGTCTTGACAGCATTGCCCAATGGGGAACAAAAAACCGCGTAGAATTTAAAGCAAACCCACCCCCAATGCCACTATCCAAGCAGTACTTGCATCGAGGAAACTGAAAAGCTCTCGGTGCTGGGTATGTGCACCACAGATAACCTTCTGAGGAATGACACACACATTCAACGTCACCAAAAACGCTGCAAAGTATTTAGGTTTTCTTCAAAGGTGCAAGACATTTTTGTCCCCTTCTGTTATCTATAAAGTCTTCATTTGAAGCTTGAATACAATTCTAACATTTGGGCAGGTGCTTCAATAACCCATTTAAGTCTCTTGGATCGTATCCAAAAAAGAGCTTTCTAATAGGTGATAGCAATTTAATGGAAACATTCGAATCTCTTGAACATCGATGTAATGTTTCACGCCTCGCTTTATTTGATCGCTATTCTTACAAATAGTATTGCAGTGAAATAGCCAGATGTGTTCCTTCCCTTAAACAACTACACCGCAATACTCGAATGAAACCCAGTGCATATCTTCATAATTTTGCCTTCGAATATTTTCATCTTCTTCATAGCTGCTTTGGAGATGGTGAACCGCTATAACAGATGACTGATCTCAGGAGTTGATTATTGCTTTGCCCAGTTCTCTTTTTCTTCAGTGGGTAGAGGCGATGGAAGGCACAACTGCGTTAGGGTTATACTTCTGCAGCTTCCAGCTGAGTGACCTCATCCGCCCCCTGATCTTCTGAAGCAGATAAGGTCCAATTTGGATGAGTTGATCAGGATTCCCCATTTGGGGTAAAACTTGAAGAATTTGTGAATGTGTGCCGAGACTGCTCGGACATATGTCAATGGAGATAATGATGAATAATATGTGAGCGAGTCATCAGCGAAAAGAAGGTTCTAGTAGTCACTTGAGATTGATCGGTCAGAGGTTATGATGTTATAGGGGAGTGGTTTAAGCTTCGACCCTTAGGGCACTCCAGCTCTGATGGCCTTTATACTATCGATTTGCAGTTCTCCAGTTACACGAAAAAGTTCCTGGAAGAAAGAAAGGAGAAAATAATTTGTATTAATGTTCAAGGAAAGCCTAGTATGTGGAGTTTATGGATAAGGGCTTCAATCCATACACTGCCGAATACTTTTTCAACATTCAGGAAGCTTCTGATGGTAGTTGGATGGTTGTTTAAAGCTGTGGTGATGTTATGATGAAAGTTTAGGAGCAAATGCAGAGTGGAATGCTTTTCCCGAAACCTGACCTGCATGTCTGTTCTCGACGCAGAACTTCTTGAGCTTCCTGAGTAGGTATCAGTTCTTCCAACAGCTTACTTAGGTTATTGCTACTCAACCTGAGACCCCTAGATCAATTAGTGCAATAATCAGCAGCATATTGTGCCTTGCGGCTAAGCCACACTAACTGCTGTAAACAAAGCACAACCGGCCATACTCAAATTCTTCAGAGATATGCGGGAATTGATGGGGGGGGGGGGGGGGGTGACTTTCATTAAAATGCCGACTTATTTAAGGAATTTGCCGACTTATTTTAAAAATTTGCCGACTGTATAGATTTAGCATTTTTCGGGTGAAACTCAAAATAAGGGAAAATAAAAAAGGGATTTTTTCTGAGTGGAATGACATTCGGGCGAAACTCCTGATAGGGCTGATTGATTTTAGCTCAAATCTTCACTTCGCCACATAAACTTTTGAGATTTCAAAATGCGAGATTTATCAATGAAACCGCCTTCAGCTGATGTAAGAGATTAAAGAAACTTAGGAGCAATGATTTTCCATGAAACAATTTTAAAATCTTGGGAACTATTATTTGGTAGAAAAATAAGATATCAATTAGTTTTGGAATTATGTATTTATTTATAATAAATAATTAATAACAATGGAATAAATAAATTAATATTATTATTGCAACGATTAATCTAAATAAGAAATAATTTTTAACAACGAATTAGATTCATGAACATTTATGTTATTATTGCAGCAATTTTTTTTGTTTAGGTATAGGTATTAAACAATCTTTATAAAAAAATTAAAGTAACGCATTATTCTTTCAGCATCAGCAGTTTAGTCATTTATAATAATAAAATACATTAAGCAGCAGTTTATTTATTTAAAATAAACAATTTTTAAAAATATAGCTAATTATTTATAATAAATTAATTTTAATAATAAAATTTATTAATTTATATTTATTATTATTTTATTGCAGCAACTTAATAAGTTGTAATGAAAATTTAATATTTAAATTTAACATTGTACTATCTAGATTTTAATTGGGCGGTGTTTTAATAAGGACCATTCTTCAACGACCTCATTAAGAATAATTTCGTCCACTTTATCTTACGAAGAATAAAGCAGCATCAAATTATTCAAACGATCATCACCCATTGTTGTGCGCAAGTAGTTTAAGACTAATTTTAATTTACTAAATGATCCTTCACAAGAAGCTGATGTCACAGGAGCAGTTAAAATGAAGCAAATGAGTTTGAGCACTAAGGGAATTACCACTTTCAACTTGAACACAACTTTGGTAATGTCTTCGAAATTTATACAATTTGTGGATGAATCAAGAAGAATTTGCAACTCAGAAAGCAAACACTCTGGATCTTCTTTAAAAAATAGGGGCTCCAATTCCATTATGGATTCCACTGATTCTATTGTGACATTGCCTCTGTCGGCTGGAACTTCAAAAATCTTTTAAAAAGGTTCGAAAGATGAAAAATTATCTTTTTTTTAAATAATCGTTTATACACGTCGTAAAAACTAGCAAAACCGTTCTTAATTCTTTTCGATAAAATGTTTGGAAATCGAAGTCGAAAGCTGTTTCTGGATTTTCACCGGTTCTTCTTAGTTCTATGATGTTTAGTCGGCATATTTGCGAAATTCGCAATCGGCAAAAATGTTTTTTTTTTAATAATTTTTTTCAAATTAAGCTTTGTTGATTTGCCGACTCTTGAATTTGTCGGCATATTTGCGAAATCCGCAATCAGTAAAGATGCTCGTTTTATTAAATTTTTTTTTAATGAAGCTTCGTTGATATGCTGACTTTTGAATTAGACGGCATATTTGCGAAATTCGCAATCGGCAAAAATGCTCGTTTTATTATTTTTTTTCAAATTAAGCTTCGTTGATCTGCCGACTCTTGAATTAGTCGGCATATTTGCGAAATTCGAAATCGGCAAAAATGCTCGTTTTATTAACTTTTTTTTAAACTAAGCTTCGTTGATTTGCCGACTCTTGAATAAGTCGGCAAATTTCCGACATCCGCAATAGGCAAAAATGCTTAGGCTCGTTTTATTCATAATTGTTGGCAAATGAAGCTTCGTTGATTTGCCGACTCTTTAATTATTCGGCATATTTCCAAAATCTGCAATCGGCAAAAATGTCGATTTGCATAGGTACATTTAAAAGTTTAAGAACCTAAATATAATGAAAATACAAACTTACTTTTTTTTAACTTTTTCCGAAAAATATTGTAAAATTTCTGGTTTTATTATTTTTTTTTAATTGCTTGAATTATTAAATCTAGATTCCTGAATTTGCCGACTCTTGAAAAGCATGGGGGTGGTACACCTCCCCACACCCCCCCCCTCGCTACACCCCTGCTTCACAACTACCTTTTCCTAATAGATAAGAATGGGAAAACAACCAACCTTTTAGGTATGAATCTACAATAACTGTCTTCACTGATGGTTCTAAGAAGAACACTGGAATTAGTGGTAACAGTGATGTACAGGGAAACGAAAGACCTGATGAGCTGGCAAGAACGGAATCGTCGCTTAATCCAAGTGAAGCCGTACGACGTATTAAAGTACCAACCTGTAGCATCAAACAGGATATTGTTAGTAAAATATTAGAAAAAACAATGAGAGATGGAAGCTGCTCGAAACTTGTGGTACAACTAAAAAGTTATGGCCAAATTTTAATAAGAAGGGGACAGACAAAATTATGCAAAGGGACAAGAGGCATCTTCGTTCGCTTGTCAGCATAATCACCGAACACAACCTACTGAGATACCAAAAAAAAAAAAATGAGGCTCAGTACTGATGACCTTTGCAGACGGTGCAGCGATTGAGAAGCACTCCTTTGTCACTGTCCAGCACGCCTTCTGAACTTCGTCAATAACGCCTCTGAACGGCTTGACTGCTAACAGAACACTTGAACACACATATTTTTACATAAAGTGGAATACAACTTCCTAGGGTTTCACAACGGACCTACATAGATCTACTCGTAACTGTGACAGTAACAAGATCAACTGTCATGGCTTCTACCTAAGCTAACCTAACCTAGGATAGGTTCCTTGAACCTTTCTTGGGAATCACCACGATTTTTGCAGTTTTCCATTTCTGGGAGATATTATTGTTCTTGATGCAAATGTTGAGGATGATGGCCGCAAAAAAGCCATTACTCTTTGTGAAAGCTTCTTTAAGATGAAGTTGGGTACCACATCCTACCCAGCTGACTTCTTTAGTTTGGAGTTGTTAATAATCTCAGGGGTACTCAGGTTTTGGCTATCGACTGGGTCAATCACAGGATTGGTGTCACTAAACGTTGCTCTATCCAAGTTGGGCATCCACCCATCTGAATGGATGGGTGGATGGGCTGGTCGTGAAGTTTCCTTCGAAATGCGTAACAAAGGCTTCAACTTCACACTGTATCGGTGTTGCTTCTCCCTTACTGGTTATTATCTTATCTGGAAATGGTAATTTTTGACCAATCAGTATGTTGATGTCAGGTCAAGGTTTGATTGAATGCAGTCCCTTTTGGAACTTGTTGTTTTGATTTTGGATGGAACATCGTGTAGACGCATTGAATTCATTCCACACTGTCTTTTAGTTGCTGTTGGTTGTTCTAAGTTCTCATGTGCGTGAAGTTAGCAACGCCATTTTCGATTTTCAAAAAAAAAAATTTGCTGTATTGTGCTCAACTTGTGCTGCCTTGTGCCGTAAATATTTTTTTTTTTTTTAATTCTCAAATTTGCAAATATTGCGGATGAAAGTTTTTCAAATTTTGCAATTTTGTAAGAAATTAAAATTGTGCTGTTTCATGCTCAGTTTGTGCTGCCATATTCCGAAGAGATAAAATAAAATCGCAAATTTGTAACTTTTTCGGCCAAAATCAGTTTTGCGAAGCGTGAAGTTAGGACCGCCACTTTTGATTTTCAAAAAAAAAAAAAACAGTTGTGCTGTATTGTGCTCAACTTGTGCTGCATTGTGCCTTAAATGTTTTTTAAAAATTCACAAATTTGCCAATTTTACGGATGAAAACTTTTCAGATTGCAACTTTTTTTTTTTAAATCGAAAATGGCGTTGCTAATTTCACGGTTTGCAAAACTGTTTTTTGGCCGTAAAAGTTACAATTCTTTTCGGAATATGGCAGCACAAACTGAGAGAAAAATAGAATATGTTAGTTTTTAAGAAAAATGTACATAAAACTTTTAAGAAAATTATACATTTATTTTTGGCATAAAAGTTACACATTTGCGAAATTTTGTTATCTCTTTGGAATATGGCAGTATAAATTTGGCACAAAACAGCACAACTTTCAGTTTTTAGTAATTACGAAATTTAAAAAAAATTTCATTCGTAAAATTTGGGATTTTTTTTTAGTATTAACGGCACAAGGCGGCAAAAATGGAGCACAATGTAGCAGAACTTTCTTTTGAAAATCGAAAATGGTGGTGCTAACTTCACGCTACAGCCCGTCGCAAAGTTTTTTTTTTCATAACAGTTGAATATATGCGATTTGTTTTTTCTTTTTGGTTCTTAGTAGCATTTTTTGAACTAAAAGCAGCACAACTCTTTTTTAAAGAAATTTTAAAATTTCGCAAAAATTTCATTCTTAAAATTTTGCAAATTTGCGAATTTTTCAAAAATATTTACGGCTCAAGCCAGCACAAGTTGAACACAATACAGTACAAGGTTTTTTTTTGAAAATTGAAAATGGTGGTGCTAGCTTCACGCTACAAAAATGGGTACCCTCTAAATCCAAAACGTTAGTACGATTTTTTTTTAAATACGGCACATGGCAGCACAAGTAAGGCACATTACAGCACAACCTTTTTTATTTGAAAATCCAAAATGGCGGTGCGAACTTCACGCATATTAAGTTCTCGCTGGCATATAGGTTTTGTATATACTGGGTATAAGGTGCTGTTATCTATCCTTTGACATCTTAGCTTACTTTTGATTATCCAATGCATTCGCAACTGCCAGTTTCAGACATTCGATGGCTGTGTCAATTTCAATGTTGGCCAAGTTCCCGTTTTCGGGTAGAAGCATTATGGTATCTTCAACGTCTCTACTCAGCCTGTTTATACCCAGTTCCCTGTATTTTATGAAATTTTCCACTGGTTCTGCCACCCAGGAAGATGTGATTATAGAGTTTGATACTTAGTTGGACAGCTTCATGGTCCTAGTAGCTGGGTATTATTGTAGAAGTGCAGTTTCTGGAAGAATATGAATAAAATTAAAATTAAATCAAGAAATGAAGGAATCTTATGTAGATGATGTTCTGGGGAAGGTTGGTTGGTTTGGGTTGTGAAATAGCAACCAATAAATGCTGATCGCTGTTGATATCCAGCCAGTCCGCAATCGCCTTGCGCTTGCCGTCAGTGGTGATAGCAGTAAGCAGCCAAAGGCGATGCCTTGTGTTGAAATCACCACCGAAGAGTCCAAAAGTGCTTCCGTTAAGTATGCTGTTGAGAACGTGAAGATCGCTGTGGATGCAGCGATTGCATTTGAAGTACACGTGAGTCTCCCATTCTAGAAGAATGGTGACAGCAGCGGTGGCTTCTCTGGTTTGGAGGCGGGTGACGATGGTTTCGCTTTTGTAGATTGCCGTCTCTCTTTGACCTTTACCCTTTTCCTTACAGAAGGTTTGTTCTCTCGTTGGCCTCGCGATATGCGGGTAATTGCTCTTCATGAAAAAGTCAAATGACGTCCTTTCCTTTCTACTTTGAAGGTGTTAGCCATTTATGTACAATGTAACCTTCATTCTTGAATCATAAATCGTGAAAATATTTGACTCCTAACTTTAGTTTTAACAAAACTCACTGCGCGTTATTTTAAGAGTGTTAAGAATTTGAATCAAATTACATAATTAAAAATTTATTTTTCAAAAAAAAAATAGTAATCAAAAGCCACAAGTGAGTTGGTTATAAAGTTTTTACAAAGGGCACTTCATAATTTCCGTGTTATTCAGGAAAACTAAAATCACATTCGATTCAACATAAATTGCTTCCTACCCATAGTAGCTGTCATTAAAATAAAACTACCTATTAAATACTTTGATAGCTTCACGCATTTCAGTATACAGTATACCTCCTGCTTGATGTAAAAAAAAAAAATATTTTTATTTTATTTCGAACCTACCTCAATACAAGTGCGGATTTGTTGCCAGGTTAGTATATGCAATTAACTATACTAAAAACAAGTTAACTAGGTGAGAATTGTATAACTTTCACCTATTCGTATAAGGTGCGTGTACTCCCGAAATGGGCAAAGGAAGTTTCACTTTTTACACAAATTTGTCCAGCTGCGCGATGTGCGTCCAAATGCTATACCTAGGTATAGGTATACAAAAAAGTAAAATAAATCAAGTCACGTCTAATGGATTTTATCCAAAGCAGGAACACATTTCTGTGCTGAAATGAGAAACGGGAAGCTATACATACTTTGTGCTGTCTGCGATGTATTTTGATAACTTAACTATTGGACTTTAAATTTAAAGTTTACCTTCTTTAAGTCCTAGTTTTTAAGGTTAATGACAGAGCAAACGTTTAAAATTGCGCAGATAAATAAAATAATTATGTACAATATACCTGTGTCTAACCATGTTATTTGTTTTTGTTCGAAATACCTACCCATGAAATGATCCTTATCAAGAGCTTGAATCCAAACACCGATAACCAAATGGATTTTCTATCGTGCACATATCTGGTTTCCATCACATAATTCGAAACAGCAAAAAAAGGCACTTTGGCTTTCTCGGTATTTTGACACAAGGAAACGACAAAATTTAACGCAACTTATTTTATTATTATTGTCATTTTGACATCATGAGCTCTTGTAACGAAATGTTACACTTTTCACTCCCCCCCCACACCAAGCGTTCAACGATCCGTCACCGTCCATTTATAAATACACCCACCGCCAGCAACATCAGCTATCAGCACCCTACAGTTTTCAGCCGTCTACATCAACTACCAGCACCCTATATCAGCATAAAATACGCCCACCACCACCCATCGAATGATCAACAGCCACAGCACACAGAATACCATTGTATACACTCTGATAAGCAAAATCGGTGCTGCCGACGCCATACCATTTTACATTTCACCTTCTTACAATTCACACTGTCTTGTGGAACAAAAACCACTATGAAGAGGTACAAAAATCCAGAAAAGCCGAAGCTTGGTACCTCAAATTAATTCCTAATTATTATTTAATAATTTTGAATTTATGGAGAGTTACGTTTCCAGCGGTTCATCGTTTCTAGCAACTTTTATAAGCTTAGGTCCTTAACTTGGTGCATCCGTGTATCATTTAAAGAAAACCTTTTTGGCATCAACCGTTAAATACCCGTTGTTCTCCCTTGAACTATCCTTGGGCTGGAATCAGATTCCTACCGTTGTTCTCCCTGCTTGCTCTTTGGAGTTGGTTCAGGGCTATACCCGCTGTTCTCCCTTGTACTATCCTTGGGCTGGAATCAGATTCCTACCGTTGTTCTCCCTGCTTGCTCTTTGGAGTTGGTCCAGGGCTATACCCTTTTTTAGGTATCAAGGGGGGGTTAGTTTAAAGTTAATTCCAAGTTTGTTGGGTGGCAATCTTGTCCCGCGGCCGCTAGCTTAGAAAAATATTAAGATTTTCGACATGACTAAGTAAGAGTCAATCTAAAGGTAGTTTGTCTCGCTTAACTCAAATCCGTTATCCGTTTTTCGCTATCAGCACTGGCTTTAGAGATATTACCGTTAGAAAGTGCAAAAAAAACCTTTTTCGCCAAATTTTCATGGATTTTCGCTTATAACTTTTTTATTTTTGGTTCTACGACAAAATGTCATTTGACAAAAGTTGTAGATCTTATTTGCCACAAAAATTTTTAACTGGGGCCTTATACTGAATTCAACACAGAGAATCAACGGTGTCTGGAGGACAAAGACCTTACATGAGCTAGCTTCTCTAGCATACTTAGAGATGAGTCCAGTAAGGATTTTCAGGACTTGCAAGGGTGCTTGAAAAAAAGATTGTGGCGGGCGGAGGTTTGGCTTTCTTCACCCTAGGGTCTGACACTCTAAGACTTTCTTGGCTGGAGCATTATTGTCCATTCACTCCATGTGGCTGAGCCAATGTAGTCGAAGTGTTTCGATTTTCTGGACTACATCCACATCTTGATAGAGATAGGTTGTATCTTCACTTATTCCCCTCCTCACACACAGGATCAATTATCCATCGAAGAATACTCAGCCACAGTCATATATAGCTTCAGACTATTAATGCTATTGCTATCATAATTTGCGGCTTTGAAGACAATGTATAGATGATTCGTTTCGAAACTCGTAAGCCTTTTCCAGGAATCTCCTGAGAGTCAATATTTGGTTTATAGTCAACTGTCTGGTTGAAAGGCACACTGATACTAGTGTTGCAGAGCGGCTTAAGACGTTAACAGATTACCTTGGATGGGATATTTTATGCGACGTTTATCAGGGATATGCGATATGCCTCGATTAATCTTGCAGCACATACCTTTTTTGTAGATGGGCTATGTAGAGCTTATAGGCTTGTCATCGGATATGCTTCCTTCCAACCAGATTTGGTTGATGAGTTGATGCATGTACCCTTTTAACACATCCCCTCCGTGCTTCAAGAGCTCCGCTGGTAAACCATCAGATCCAGCTACCTTCTTGATCTTGAGCTTTTTATAGCTAACTGAACCTCTTGGTGGTGGTGGTGGTACTGGAGGTGGGTTTTTTTTCTTGTCCTATTTCTAAATCTACCTGATACCCATTTCCCATGACGCATCCATATCCTAACAAGTGTAGAGTGTAGTCTTTCATCACAGCTGTAACAGATGTCGCAGTATTTTTTTTTAATCATACCTGATCCCATCCATCGCATACCCTGGGGGTTGATTCTGGCTCTGCGATGTAGTGAATCGAATAAATCGTTTCCCCATTATTTGCTATCAAGCTTTTAATTCTTCGATTCATTTGGCACAAAAGAGCGATTCTGGTTCTGTGAATGAAAGCTAATCAATGCTAGAACCAACTTACCTACCATTTCCCCTGAAATGATTCTCTTAATTTCCTTGTTTTTTTGAAGAGAAAAGAGACTTGCATGAGATAGAACCACATTTTTCGTTATGGATTTAACAGGGAAAGATATAATGGTTAATTTGTCATTGTTTGTTCGTATTCACGCTTACATTTTGGATAATTACTTCCAAATTTCAAATGATGCCGTGAAGACAATTATTTATATGAAAGTTTTTGGTGTTTGGTTTCACATTTTCGCAGAACAAGAATCGGAATTAATGTGAGAGCATGGGGCCGATTTTGGTTCTGTGATAAAGTGAAACGAAATGTTTTCAATGCTTTCATAATAATTCGGAATCATTATAAGGCGCGAGGACAGCCTCCAGGTTTTGAGTTGTAACTGGGGTGTGCAAAGGCTTCTCACGTTGACGTGCCGGGTCTTGTTGCTATTTAAGGGTTATCATTATCCGAGGCTCCTCGTGTTTCCCTTAACCGAATTTATTTATATGGAAGGGAGGTTAACCCAATGACACAACCCCCAAGCTCGGAGGGCCAGGTCCTTGCCTTTGGACAGCAGACCTGATAATCTGATGACAGAAGCCCAGTACGGCTATATAAGCGCTGCCGTTGGCCCGTAAAGGGTTCATCTGCCACCTCCGGGTTAAAGACCTAGCCATTGCGAATGCCAGAAACCTTGATTGCGTAATCGGGATCGTAGAGGATGGAAGGTTGGTTGGCGTGTCCAAGGCTGCGATTCTTTATGGATTGGGAGCCTGATAAGTGAGTACCTACATTAGATGCTTCCAAAATATGCTTCAAGTGAGTGCTCCTCTAACAAAGTTTTTGATTTGGTTCGTTATAGTTTCGTTTGACTTTCGCTTCATCAAAGTCCAGAAATGTTTTCTTACAATTTCAAAAGAATGTTAAGAATATGAAGGCTATCGAAAATGTAAAATTATTGCTGTGAAAAATACAAAATTACTTTCTTGTATGATTGGCTTACAGTTTCATGAAAAAAAAACCATTGCTTTCAAAACAATTGACCAGCAATTTTTTTTCGTTGTGAATAAAAAATATTTTTTGGTATGGTGGGTTTACACTTCTAAAAAAAAAATATACACCCCAATTACAGAATCCGACGAATGAGCTGCGGAGGGAATCTGACTCAATTTTGACATTCGGCTCATAGTAAAAATGTCAAAATTGATCCTGATTCCCTCCGCAGCTCATTCGTCGGATTCTGTAATCGGGGTGATAATGTCCTCACAGCATTATTTGCATGCATGCAATGCAAATGGTTTTTGCATTCGAAAATAATTGTTTTCCATATTTAGACATATATTATAATGGGTTGCTTAGTCCAGGACAAACATTTTTTGCCTTGAATATTATACAAAATTATGCACAGAATAGGAGAAAAATGGTTTTGAAAACTCACTCCGATAAGAAATACTTCTCATAAGATAGTTTTATCAGTGTTAGTCTCAATTTGTCGATGAATTGTCATTAACTCCAACCATGTAAGTCTATTTTCAACGGTAGAATTTCTTTGGTTTAACTGGCTGAACAGAATGCAAAACGGAGCTGGAATAGATGTCAAAAATGCTGCAGCCGGAGCTGCAAGAGTTGAACAATTTTTAACTTTTACTGCAGCATTTTTGACATCTACTGCAGCTTTTTTGACATCTATTCCAGTTGCGTCTTGCATTCTGTTCAGCCAGTAACTGTCGAAAAATTTCTTTCCAGTGTGAATGTTGAAACCGCTAAGGTCGCCAAAATTTTAAGAAGCTTGTGTATCTAAATATTTATGACATTTTGCCTACCATAGCATGAATTCAGACTTTATACTTTAAATTGTCCAAGAATTTTTTTTTAAATTGCAGATTTCTTCGTTAAAATTTTGTTCAGTTTTACAAAGAACTGAAGAAATCAGAATGCACAAGGAGCCATAAATAAGCCCGTTAGCCGATGAACTGCAAGAAGAACCCTCAACGAAGTTGGTGCGGTTAAAAAAACAAAAGCCTGCATTGTCGGTAAAAATGGTAAGGTGCTCTTCACACTTCACTGCATAGGAACAGAAATAGTTTAATAAGTGCACAAATTACAAACATGTACTCATTTTTGCTCCCAACTGTAGGTACTGCGTGAGTTTAATTCTAAAGTCAGAAAGTCTTGAACACAATTAATAACTGTCACAAAAGTTTGAGTATACATAGGTGGTTAGGTTTTAGGTAGAAGGGCTGATAGGTGATCTTATTACCGTCACACTTAGATTTATGTAGATCCGTTGTGATACCCTAGGAAATTGTTCCACTTAATGTAAAAACCTTTGTGTTCTGTTAGCAGTCAAACCCCTTTGATCCCCCCCTACCAACGGCCTTGGGTGTACCAGAAGAGATATTCCAGTGGACATCCACGCTATCATGACCACCTTTGTTGAGGATACTGCAATATTGGTGCCAGATAAATCCTTTATGAAGGCTACACAAAAATTTAAAAATACAGTCGATAAAGAAAGTGATTTGACGCATAAATGGCGGATCAAATTAAACGAAACAAAATCGACGCATATAAACAAAAACATAAACAATTTTCACATTTTTATAAACAGTACAGCAGTACCTTACTCTAATACAGCAAATACCTCGGAATGACTTTGGACGCAAAGCTTAAATTGAAAGAGCGATTTTTGCTTTGTTTTTAATCTGAAAAGAGCATATAAAAAAAAACTTGTTGCTAAATTGACAGTTCTCTTTTATTGCGAAATTCATTGTTGCGGTTTGTACTGTCTGTATACGAAAAATTCGAAAATACGGATAATGCTAAAGAGAAACGTCAAGAAGAGTCTCGGAAGCCTTGGTCCACGACACACAGGGCAAGTGGTCTTCCGCCTCATCTTTTCTTCACTTTCGCACTCATTATATTATATGTTCGAAAAGAGTCAGACGCACAGAATCATCGTGTAATAGGGGACATACCAACTCCCAAATGGAGACCGTCTTAAATATACGAGACAAAGCTTGGAGATTAAGAAGAACCAAGCCTCATGAGCTGATGGTCTAACAGCTGTGGGGAAGTGTTATAACTTTAAACTGCCTCCAATGTTATATATGAATTAAGAAAGAAAAATCATTTGGGTCGATCATTCATGAATTGGTCCTGATTCACAGGTGGTTTAACTGCGGTAAGTACTTGGTACCGATCAATAAACAATACTCATACATAGTTGCACACATATTTTCATAAATAAACTCTTATTAAGTAAAGCAATTTCATGTAGCAATATCCATAAGTAGAGCTTTAACCTACGTTTGCAGCAATATAAATTCCATATTAAACAGAATTGCGAATGCATTTTTCATAATATCTTCTGACTGTCAGTATTTATAGACAACTCTCGGTTTTCTTAAGAACTTTATTAATAAAAAGCCAAATGAATTAAGAGTATTGTGACGTCAAATCAAAATCAATTTCTTCCACAGATGGAGCTATATAATGTGACAGGAAGTTCATTTAAAACTGTTGTTGTCGTCTTAAAATAAATATTATTCTTTTCATTGTGAGTTCTGACGTACCATATATGGTGCTGCGTTCCATAACTGATGGTGCTTATGAGAATTTTAAAACTTAAAAAATGCAATTTATTTAATTTTGTTTTAATCTGAAAAACATAACCAAATATGGTTGGAATAGGGTCAACTGCTTCCCAAGAAGCAAACACTATTGTTCTATACTTCCTTTTATTAATAAGAAAATGATTGGGTAGATTGTGACTTCGGAAATAAATAGGCTGGGGTGGTAGATAATGGAAAAATTGAAGGTGAGTCAGTTTTGAAGAAGTTAATGTGAAATTATTAAGGCAGGTAGAATTAGAAGTGATAGGTTTATTTATAGGAATATTGCACCCAAATTTTAAGCAACTCAAAGTTTCCAAAATTTTAATTAGAGATTTTTGGAGGACGAATTTGGTAAAGAATTTCGAATGTATGAGGATACAATCGTAAACTCCACATGAAAAAAAGTAAAGTAAGTTTTCAGGGCACCTATTATAAGATGAAAAACAAAAAAAAAAACAGATGTTTTGCAGTGCATTAACCACAATATTTTAATCCTCATCAGCCCTGGAGCTATAAGACACGACAAACTTGTATCTTTTATGACAGACATTCTGCGTGCGAGTACAATGAGTCGATCGTATATGTCGTGTCGTGACTATCTTCACATCGCTTTGCGGTTGCGTAAGCCTTTAAGATGCCGGCATTATTTCTGTTTGTTTCATAGAGCCGTGGTGGGTCGTATACGGCCGTAGTATACCTACTTTGCAATTACCATCTGGGGAACTTAAATTACGTAATTCAGTGATGCAGAGGTGCACTTAGGTACTACTTTTTTTTTGTCATATTTTATTGAGTTGTTTCTGTAACGCAGAAATGTTTTGTGTTTTTTTTTTTTATTTTTTTGATGAAGTGGAGGTGGCATTGTCGGTAAATCATACCTACAATTAAAGCTAATTAAGGTTGACGTTTTGATTATGTTGCATACCTGCCTGTATAACATTTTGTACCAACTGTTGTCGTTAAAACTAAAGTATAATAATATATTAGGTACAAGGAAATGAGCCCAGCAGTTAATGGTGGATTTTTTTATGTTGTTGCTTGTTTTTATATATTTTAGTGACAATTATTACGAAGAGTTTAGACATTTGGTAGACAATTGACTGTATAATGATTCAGTCTACTGAATTGGAACAAAATATTTCCCATGTCAGTAACTACATATAACCTTGGGCATATTATGTAGATCATGATTTCTGCCTTGATGTTATATGTTTTATAGGTACCTACCTTTTATGGAAGAAAGTATTGAAAAGTCTGCACGCATTATAAACTTAATTATTTCTGGTTTGATAACGTCTTAGAGAAAATATGTGAAGACTTTAAAATTGAAAAAAAAAATGAGATTTGATCGGGAGTCTATAGGGACTGCCCAAATACTTGGTTTGACCTGGAACACATTATCTAAGGAAGGGTTGGAAAACCAATTTAAGTGAATACACAATAAAATCGTTGATTATTTTTTGGGTTTTCGACTTATTGTTTACTCTTAAAAAAAACTGTTTACATTTCTTCAACAAGTTAATCTCATCATGCTTTTGACCCAAAGATTTTGCTGTGCTTAGACTAGAGGTTCATCATACTGCTTCTGTACGCAGAAAAAACAGAAAAGTATAGCAAAGAGTAAAATCACTTGATATACTTATTACGAAAATTAACAATTTATAGATTTCTTACAGCCCTATTATTGACACGATTCAAGACTAGTTTTAACGTAAAACTAGTTCTATATAGTCTGGGAGTCCACCGTAAGATTACCTATCTCATCGCGGCCACGCAAAAATTGAATGCCAACCGATAGCTTTAGTCCACACATTTACAAAACTGCTGGTCGGACAAGCTTTATCTGGTCGCGATGGCTAGAAAATGCACTTTTCAGGTTGCATTTTCCGCTAAATGTACCTAGAATACAAGCAACTTATATAAATGGGGTATCAAATGAAAGCTAGGACTGTCCTCTACATCCTCGGTTCCCAAACTGTGTTCCGCGGAACCCTAGGGTTCCGTTGAACACTCTCCAGGGTTCCGCTTTCCGCAAAATTCTTATACAAAAATAACTTTGGTAATATCAAAAATTAAAATTTTCAAAAGACGTTTGGTTAATCTTCAAAGCTTTTGATTTTAATGATGCAAGAACATGGCGCCAGGAAAAAAATTTAGTCCCGCAAATCCTGCTTCACAAAAAGAAAATCTCGCTTTCAAAATCTCTCATGTACAAATCGCAAACACAAAAATAAACCAAATATCGCAAATTATTATTTTGCCAATTCAAATCTCATAGTAAAGTATCGTTCTCAGTTCCCAGGAACTAGAAAACGAAAAACTTTTTCTCTAAATTTTTTCAGCTTTCCGAAACGAATATTTAACAATTCAAAAATCTGCTGCAAAACTCTAATTTTCGGGTTTTTAGTGTCTGGTATTTCGTCATTATGGGGTTGTTAAAAGCAAGATTTTCGTTTCTGCAGGATTTCCTTATGCAAAATTGTAAATGCAAGATTTTAAGAGATTTTTGAGAGATTTTGTACTCAATCCAATTTTTATCCAGATTATTCAAACTTCGTCATGAGCTTAAAGTTTTTCATCTACAAACGTTTTCAAGTTAAGCATTATGTGACAAGCATCTTGTAAACATTTTGAGGAAATGCAACAAAACTGCTGAAGCTTTGCAATAAAAATCATAAATCAGAAACAAAACCTATTATTCCCGAAAGACAAACTGGCAGCTTAAAAAATAAAAATTAATGCCTGGCTTTCTTGTGTACAGAACGACAATGGTGAATGTTTTTCAATTTTATATGAATTTTTGCAAAGAAGCATGCTGGGGCTCAGAGCTGATATTCTGAATCTGATGGCTCGACATTTGTACACCAAGAAAGATCTTCGTTAAACTAATTACCAGACAAAAATACTGACATCGAGTTGGTACAAAATTAATATTTTTTAATGTTTTGCCTTTCAATTTTGGTATCGTTAAGTGTTCGGGTTCCGGAATATTTTTGGACCCTGTTTGGGGTTCCACACCCAAAAAAGTTTGGGAACCGCTGCTCTACATGATAGCAATGGTCGGACAGAGTTTTTGGCTGTTACGTTATTCAAGGTTTAAACCTTGTAGGTGGCTGATGTGAAACGAGATTTGCAGTTGGTTCCGAACAAGATAACTTACTTAGGGGGCGGTACAGTCTAGGGTGGACAAGGGCTTCAATTAATAAGCTTTTTTCAGCAATCACGGTTTATAGCTCGCTGTCTCCAGTTTCTCATAATTATCATAATTAGAGTTGTCTATAGTGACGTTCTGTCAATAAGTCGGTGGTGGATGTCCTTTCTTGTACACAACATAAATTTCGGCTTGCCTTCATTCACCGTCAAACCTTTTCTCTCGGCTTCCTCCTCAATACTCACGACAGCACCAATGACATAACAATTTGTTCGTCCGATTATGTCAATATCGTTGGCGTAAGCGAGTAACTGGACGGACTTTTGAAAGATTGTTACTCTAGTGTTGACGTGAGAGTTTTGTACTATTCTATCAAGAACGATGTTGAAGAAGTCGCATGAGAGCTAGTTGCCTTGTCTAAAACCTTTTTTGACATTAGTGAGGTCTTTGTCGACCTTGATGGAGCAGCAGCAGCGTGCATTCTCCATCGTCATCCTGCACAAATGGACGAATTTGGCAGGGATGCCAAAACTAGACATTGCTCTATATAGCTCGTCTCTATAGATGCTGTCATTCGCGGCCTTAAAATCGATAAAAAGGTGGTGGGTATCGATTTGAAACTCCTGGGTTTTCTCCAAGATATACCGTAGTGTGAATATTTGGTCGATGGTAGACTTTCTTGGCCTAAGGCCATACTGATAAAGACCTATCTGGTTGTTGACGAATGGCTTCAGGCGTTCACAAAGTATGGCAGAGAAGATCTTGTAGGTGATATTAAGAAGAATTATGTATCTTTAGGTGTTGATGTAATCTGCATGGTAGCGGAATTCCGTTCGTCATCTCCGTTGTATAATTTGCAGAAATGATTTTTCCATATCCTCAGTACCGACTGCGATTCTACCATGATGCTCCCCTGATTATCCTTGCCGGCTTCGGTTCGGGCCTTGTAATCCTGGGAGGTTCTTTTTACTTTTTGGTAAAACTTCAGAACTTCATTCCTGCAATAGCATCCCTCTAATTCCTCAATCGTTAGTTTCTCATGCTCTTTCTTTTTCCTTCTTAGAAGCTTTTGTTCCTCTCTCCTCTTCTGCTCGTTGAGCATCCGAGCAGCTCTGCTTGTTTGACTGCATGTAGGTAATTGCTGGCATTCTTCGTCGGATCAGGAGTTTCACTGTGGTGGTCGTGCGATGCCCAGCACTTCAGGGGCGGCATCTCTGATGGCTTCCTGGCAGTTCTTCCAATGGTTATCGATACTTGCAGTTGGTGGCAAAGGACTATTTAAGAGGGCATGAGGGACTCGATCGGAAAGGACCTGGTGATTTCTTGCGACTGTAGCCGTTTGACGTTGAACTTCCTCACAGTATTTCCTTGTTTGGGCTTTGGTCTGGATATCCGTAGCACAACCTTGGCTTGTCCCTTTGTGTATATCGAGATGCGGGAACTGCGTATTAGCTACCACAAAGTTTCGCCCCGCAGCAAAGTCGATTAGTCTGAGTCTGTTATCAGAGGTGGTGTCGTGCAGGCTATATCTTCCGATTGTGCCACCAAAGATGTCTTCTTTTCTTAGCTTGGCATTAAAATCACCCAAGACAATTTTAGTATCATAGCTAGGGCATTTTGCTCATATGCCTTATCCAGGAGCTCGTGGAACTCATCCTTGGTGTCGTCATCTTTCTTCTCTGTGGGGGCATGCATGCATATGAGGCTGATGTTGGCGAATTTAGCCTGGATGCGAATTTTCGTGAGGCACTCGTTCACATAGTTGAAACTCAAGACTTCTTGTCTAAGTCTGCCTCTAACAACAAATCCACATCCAAAAAGACGCTGCCCTTGTGGTCGGTAACAGTCACCGTAGTAGATATCGCAGTCTTTCAGTTTTCTTTTGCCTGGCCCATCCTATCGCACTTCTTGGATGGCGGTGATGCTGCTTGTAGCAGTCTAGGGCTTCCGCTAAATATTCGACTGCACGTGAGAGACAGAACATTGCACGTGCAGATCCGAAATTCGTTGTCCTTATTTCGTTTCCTTGGTTCGTCAACAGTAAATCCGTCCGTATCCGAGGCTTGTTGTTGCTTCGCAACTTAAGAGCTTTACGTGGCCGGGAAGTCACCCCGACAGCACGACCCCCCACCTGGAGGACCAGGCCCTTACAATATAGCTCCAAGGGCGGGGAGCCGGATTAATCGCTCCGCTCCTTATAGGCCTGAGCTCCGAATATGTCGTAGTAGCTCGTATGAGGTGTTCACTAAGTAGTTCAACCTAACTGAAACTGTAGACGCCACCGCTGATTCCATCTGGAGAATTCTTCCGCTGCTGCCTGGATAAATGAAAAGTGCTCTGTGGGAACACATCTCTCCCCTTTCTCGTTTGCTACCGCCTAAAATCATCCATAGGAATTGGAACCCCATCATCAGTTAGGTATTAGGCACCCGATGTTCACCATGGGAAGGTGAGAGTAGGAGTTGATAGACAGAGGTTCACTTTGAAAATAAAGCTTTTGGAGCCTTCATTCTGCATTTGTTATGTACATTTTACGGCAAACGTTGTTCTGTCATATAAATCATCAAATAAATCAAAAGTTTAATATTAAAGGAGAATGGGCAAATTAGTATGAAACATGGGCGTGGGCGGCCAAGAATGGTTTTGTTATTTTTGGATGTGTTTTAGTCCTACAATCAGCGTGCAGAAATTTTTTCATTGTGGTGTACTTCAAAACCGAAAAAAATGCATTTTTAAAAGTTTTGCTAAGTTTCTGGCTTCTGACCAATTCAAAAATAGAAAAAGAAAATGGAACAAGGATTCTAGACAGTCTCAAGAATATTTTGTGTATAAAAATGGCCATATAACATCATTAATAAGAACATTTACCATAAAACTATAATATTAAAATCCTCACAATATCAAAAAATCCTGAGTAAAATAATATGCTTAAAAAATTACAAAGTTGTTGAAATACGTACTGGGTCTGTTTAAACCCGTAATGCGTCCTTGGGATATTCTGAAACCCCGTTAAACACACAACTACAGTGTCAGTAGACGTTATGAAGTTAGAATAAAGTATTGCACCCACTAAAAATATAATCACTATGCAATATTGCTCAATGCAATTGCATTATATTAACATTGAAATATCTTCTTTTCTAAATGAAATGCAATGTAATGTCCATAGTGAAAGTTGCTCCTGAGTAGCATACCTTTCAGTTGACACTAATTTCATCAATGGCCGCTAACGCCTAAAAATGCCCATTCTCCTTTGAAACTGAAAGTGTGCTATAGTGTTGTGTGTCGCAGTTATGTTCCAAGTACGACGATAGTGGACGCATCTTATTTGCCGTTAAAGTGAGATTTCACGGGGACATCGAGCAAATACGTTAAGGTTTGACCGTGATTACGTTCGATTTATTTGATAATTTAAAAAGCATTTCACCGGTTGATACACAACAAAAGCAGAATGAAAAGTCAAAGCAACGTGACACTTTCGTCAATAGTTTTGTCCGATGGCGAATGTTATTCAAATGTCAAAAATTGGTGGCTGCTCGGGTTTTGTTATCAGGAATCTCTCCTCAACGAATAATTTATGTCCATCATCGTTCTTGAGGTAACCAACCCGGTACAGCTTCCTCCGACATAAGGCCCAAAAAATACCTCGCAGAGAACTGATGCAATCCACAATACAATAACAGTACACTTTCAATAATTTCAAATTCAATATTTCACGATTTATGTATATTTATTTTTCAATTGATTTGATATACTTATGTGGCAGAACAGCGTTTGCCGGGTAAGCTAGAATTATCTTCTTATACAGGGTGTCCTGTAAATAATGGATAACCTTGCAACTGGTTATAGCAGGCCTTATGACCTTTCCAGACAAAAAATATAAAAAAAATATTTTCCCAGTGGTTACTTTGTTATGATGTTTTTTCCAAAAGTTGTTAACAAGTACTACTTTCCTCAAATACGTGAACGCTACGACCATAGATGAACAATGTTTCGTATTTTTTTATTTTTGTAATATTCTAGAATAACTGTTGTAATAGATAGGTGGTAAAATTTAATAGTAGTTATTGCATTTTTCTTATTATGATTTTCTAAAATATTTTTGTCAGTATAAAAATTTATTTTCCAAAAAGTTTGACCACCTCTAATAAATTAAAATTGTATGAGAACATGAATGGCCAATTACTTAAAAAAGTTGTCCATTTAATGCACTTTTCCAAAATGGTATAACACATGCTTGTGTTTCAACGAAATAACCAAGAATATTTGTCAATCAACTAATAAAATACCTTTTAACATTTTCGCAAAATGTCTATTAAAATGTTATAATAACTTCCACATTTGGGTTGGACAAATATTTTCTCTTTTGATGTGTAAGGGGGTTCAGTGCAAGTATAAAACTCGATTTTAGGTGTTGAAAGCCTCACCATTTGGCCACCATATTGAAAAACGAGTTCTGAAAAGTTTTCCGTGGCAACTTAAATTTAATTAGTCTTAGAAAAAAACTTTGGTACAAATTTGTAGCAAATTCAATTCTCTTCAATTTATGTTAATGCACTTTTTACTCTGAAGTTATAAATAAAAAAGTTATAATCAAAAACATATGAATTTTTTCAATGTTTAAATACTTTTTTATTTATAACTTTAGGGTAAAAAGTATGTTAACATAAATTGAAGAGAATTGAATTTGCTACAAATTTGTACCAATTTTTTTTTTCTTAGATTAATAAAATTTAAGTTGCCATGGAAAACATTTTAGAACTCGTTTTCCAATATGGTGGCCAAATGGTTTGGCTTTCAACACCTAAAATCGAGTTTTATACTTGCACTGAACCCCCTTACACATCAAAAGAGAAAATATTTGTCCAACCCAAATTTGGAGGTTATTGTAACATTTTGATAGATATTTTGCCAAAATGTTAAAAGCAGCTTTATTAGATGATTAACAAATTTTCTTGGTTATTTCGTTAAAACACAAGCATGTGTTATACCATTTTGAAAAGTGCATTAAATAGACAACTTTTTTAAGCAATTGGCCACTCATGTTCTCATACAATTTTAATTTATTAGAGGTGGTCAAACTTTTTCGAAAATAAATTTTTGTACTGAAAAAAAATATTTTAAAAAAATATAATAAAAAAAATGCAATAACTACTGTTAAATTTTACCACCCATCTATTACAACAGTTATTCTAGAATATTACAAAAATATAAAAATAGTAAAAATTGTTCATCCATGGTCGTAGCGTTCACGTATTTGAGGAAAGAAGTACTTGTTAACAACTTTTGGAAAAAACATCATAACAAAGTAACCACTGGGAAAATATTTTTTTTATATTTTTTGTCTGGAAAGGTCATAAGGCCTGCTCCAGTTGCAAGGTTATCCATTATTTACAGGACACCCTGTATATAAAAATCTATCGTTGTGCGTTAGTCCTGCAAAAGATCAAAAACGGCTGAACCGATTTGGATGATTCTTTTCAAAAAGTGTTTGGTATGAACCGGTGGGTGTTTAAATGAAGTTTGGTCTAAATGCGGTCTTGCGGTTTGCCAGTAACATGCAAAAATGCAATTTGAGTGCCTGTTTTACATAAAAAAAATAAATAAATCAATTTGAGTTTGAAAACATCAATCAATCAATTATTATGAAATTTTTGTTTGACAAAATAAAATTAAAAAATTAATATTACAGTCGAGTCTCCCTTATCCGGAATTCCGTTAATCGAGGACCGGATTTTAAAAACGAGAATTTAAAGTGTGGCCAAAGTTATACTTAACCCATAAGAAAATGCCTTGGGATCGGTTTGGTAAAATGCAAATAAACTGTTGATACGGGGTATTTTTACTATCCAAGATGTTTTTAGGGGGATCAAAGACATACATTTTGAGTATTGTAATTTTAGTGCATTTTGCAAAATTTCTAAAAAAAGTCTAAAATGGTACCTATAGTCCATTGAACTACATTCATAGTTGAAGACCATGAACATGATATGACTTTTGGTAGCTACGAGGTACTAAATATCCGTGGCGGTCGTGAAGAACCAGGTAACTCAAACTCTTAAAAAGTTTATAAGGTCGGGGTTTATGTTGAATATCATACACAAGCCCATGCTAATGTGGAAAAAAGTGTTCATAATGTATTTTCAGATGCATTAGGAAAATATTACATAAGGGTAAAACTAAATAAAATTTCGTAAAATGTTATCAACAATAATTCACTTCAGGTATCTCGACTTACCTGGTTCTTCACGACTGCCACGGATATATAAAGGTTTACTTCATGAGAAAATTTAAACTATGTTCTCAGGTGCTAAACGCGGATTGGTGATGGAATTAGTCTAAAAGGTCAGAATCAAGGGATGAAGGTCTATGTGCATATAATTTGTTTCGTTTGTTTTTTTCCTTTTGAAAAGTAAAAATAAGAAGAATAAACTAGAAACATAGCGGGATGAATACGTATGTATACACCAAAAAAAGTAAGCGAGATGCACTCTGAGAAGCGAAAGGGGTATAGCTTGAAGGTAAGTCGAATCTTGATCGCAAGGGCCAGAATATCAAAACGAGATTTTTAAGTGCGGTCTGTTTCATTCACTTACAATATAAAATTACTAAGGATTAGGATCGGTTTGGTATAACTAATGTAAATAAATTGTTAATACAGAATATTTTGTATAGTCCAAGATAGTTCGTGGGGACAAAAATTGCATTTTGAAATTTCAGCGCATTATCCAAAATTAGCAAAAATTAAAAAATGATGAACCATTGAACTACAAAATATTGCCGACAGTGAAAAATGAATGGCCTTATTGATTGGAAATCTGGAAGACCTTGACTTGACTAGAAGAGGAAGAAGATCTGTCATTCTGACTCCAATCGAAAAGGCTATATGTCTTCTTATTTCCATTAACAGCCTTATCCTTTTCAACAGTTTCAAGTGACCTTCGGAATTGGTAAGAAATTGGTTTTGTGAACCAGCAATGGGGTCGGGTATCTACTATATTTGATTTTTTATTAAACTAAGAGACTTCCGGTCAGATTCTAAAAATTGATATTTGTGTTTGAAGGGTTGAAGTTATAAAATGGCCTTAAGAAATGAGTATTTTTAAATATCTAGCTTTTTTAAATGATTTTAAATAAAAAAAAATTATCACCTCACCAATTTTCAACAAGGTATAAATACAGTGAAAGCTCTATTTGCGGATAGCTACAATAAGCGGAAAATTCCCTTAAACGGACATATTTTTGCGAATCAATTCTTTTCTCGAATTTCTCATATACAAATTGCGTTCCTTTATAGTTTATAGGGACACTCCTTTACTGACTCGCGGGCCCTTATTTTTGCTCATTTCAAATAGAAAACGTCACAACAAACGGACACAATGGAAGAAGCAAAGGATCTGTTTTCTAAATAGTTTCGAATTTTTGTTTTCAATACAAAAGCAAATTTCTAATAACCAAACAGATTACTGTTGCTTTGAGAGCTAAGTACGGGATCTCCTGGGTAACTAACGGGTGATTTTTTAGCTGGTTTGGTTTTGGCAACACTGGTTTTGACAGCTGACGTGTGTTTAGTACCTTGTGTCACTGTCAAACAGCTTCAGTTTGGTTTGCAATTTAACCATGGATCGTCTTACAAATGAACAACGCTTGCAAATTATTGAATTTTACTATCAAAATTCGTGCTCGGTTCGAAATGTTCATCGCGCGTTCATTGTGTTCAGCGATGAGGCTCATTTTTGGTTGAATGGGTACGTAAATAAGCATAATTGCCGCATTTGGAGTGAAGATCAGCCAGAAGCATTGCAACAGCTACCAATGCATCCCGAAAAAGCCACTGTTTGGTGCGGTTTATGGGCCGGCGGCATTATTGGGCCATATTTCTTCAAAGATGATGCGAATCGCAGCGTTACTGTCAATGGTGAACGCTACCGAGCGATGATAACAAACTTTTTTTTGCCCGAAATGGAAGTTCTTGACTTGCAAGATATGTGGTTTCAACAAGACGGTGCCACATGCCACACAGCACGCGAAACAATGGCGCAATTGCGAGGCTAGTTTGGTGAACAGTTAATTTCACGTTTCGGGCCGGTCAATTGGCCGCCTAGATCGTGCGATTTGACACCATTAGATTATTTTTTGTGGGGGTATGTCAAGGCTAATGTCTATAGGGACAAGCCCGCTTCAATTGACGCACTGGAAGCCAACATCCATGCATTCATTCGTGAGATACCGGCCGATATGTGTGAAAGAGTATGCCAAAATTGGACTCAGCGGATGGGCTACTTGAGACGCAGCCGCGGTCAACATTTGCATGAAATTATCTTTAAACATTAAATTGCAAGGTTCAAACTATCGATTCAAATAAATATTTCATTCATTTTTTCGAATTTTTTGTGTTTTTTTTTTTTTTTTTAAGTTCTAAACCTCTTAAAAAATCACCCGTTATAAGTTAACTTTAGTTTAGAGTGTGTCATTCCTATTTCTCCACCGCGTTTCGGCATTGTAAAGCTTTACAGCTCTTATTTTCGAAGTAATTTTATTTTGCGATGCCAAAAAGAGTAGGTTGCCAATGGGCAATCTTTCTCTTTACGACAGCTATGATAACCGGACAAAAAAGAGGTGACGATGAGTGTTCGCTTATTGTACGTTCTATTGTGCGTTCACTGTGCCAGGCTATCAAGTATTTCTAAGACTCAGATTTCTATAGCCTAGCCTATTTAAGAAATATTCTATTACAAAGTGAGGTGACCACGATCTACTATACCTAATATATGAAAAAAAAAGGTTTGGTAGTGTGGCCATCGGGAGTGGAGTTGTTCAAAATTATATTCGGAGTTTGCCATCAACTGTATTTTCTAATGCGATATAACGTCCGCTGGGTTAGCCTATGGAGAGTTACACTCAATTTTTTTTTTAATTAATTTATGGTGAAACGAAGTTCACCGGGTCATCTAGTACCTATAATAATAAGCAAAAACTTAATCTGATAATGTTTTATCGTGCAATTTTATTCAAATTTTTAGTAATAAAATAGTTTTGATTTTACAACATTAACTTTCTTGAGACTACAATTGTAAGATGTTCAAAAATAAACGCCAACGACGCAAGCATCAAGCCGCTGACCAAGCAAATCCAGGTGAACTTGAAATGATATAATGTCAGAGGATGTGGTGAGCTTTCCATATTGAAAGCTTCTGTTTTATTAACCAAATGATAGTTTGTTACTTCGGCTCGAACATCATTTTTCCATTTCTCCATTAAGCCTGTAGAAAAAGCATCAATAATGAATTCATTTAAAATTTCCAAAAAAGGAGAATGTTTGATCAATAGAAACCCCAAATGGAAATACTTTAAGCTCCCTTCAACTATGCGCATGGATTTATGATACTCCATTAGAAATTTAGCTTTATCAGATCCCATTACTAGCCCATGTTGTGTATTCGTCGATGAATATGCTTCTCTCAGGAAGTCTCCATAATCAACTAGTTTTACAATTCTTTCAAAATTTGCTGGATGATCTGCAGGATGCGATATCGTAGGCCAATCGTACTCAACCAACAGAACAGGGAAATTGTGTTCAATCAAATCATCAATCGACCGAAATTGAGGGATTTTTATTTCAGCTGTTAAACGATGTCACATAAACCAGATAAAGGTTAACCAGGACAAATGATAGAAATTGAGTCTGCATTTGAATTCTGTATTCATGAATGCTAGGTCTCTCAGTTGAATGACCAAGCATGGTCAGATATATTTCGCTAAAGCACTGCCAAATGTTCGCAGGCCTGCCGCAGCATACGTTCTTCAACAAATGCATCCCAATAACGTAGAGTAAAGTTATCCCAAAGAACAGCCAAACAGTTGATGAAAATGGTCTCAAAAAATATTCATTCGCATCTAGGTGTGTATTTATTGGTGTCAAAATGACCCAGTTTACCACACCCCAAGGATAACTGATATCAAGTCCACTGACATGGCTGTAGGGATTCATGCTTGTATCGATTTCGTTGTTTATCAAGGCTCGAGTAATTGTAGGTAAGAAACGAGTCTCAATATTTTTAATTCTAACTTCGGTGACAGTGGCATTGTGTTGTTTCACAAACATTTTAAACAGACTTGCTGCATAACCTCCAATTTTTGGTTTGCCATTTTTGTCGGTAAATCTATAAACTTTAAGAATATCTTGTATAAATGCAATTCGAAATTTAAAGCCATTCAAGTCGCTAAGTGCATTCGGAATTTGTTCTGTAGGGAGTACTTCTTGAATTGAATTACTTGCGTAGGGGAAGAAAGCAAACATTTTAGTTCCAGTTGATCCAAAAATCCTTGTGAATTTTTCTTTAAAAAAGAATTCAAAGCTGCGCCTTAGTTTTTCAAGGCTCTTTGCAAATATTAACACAAATTTCCGAGTTCGAATTTCTGCAATCAGCAATTTCAGACGACTTTCCTTACATTCACAAGTTTGGTTAACAACTAATATAGCATTCGAATTAAATAAATGTTTATTGATAATTTCCAATTGTGAGGTTTTGAAAATGACTACTAGAATATCACTCCGGTTTTTCATCAAAAAACTAATTAACTCATTTTCAATGCCAATTAAGAACAATGTCGCCGAAGAACTTTCCTCTTGTATTCTTTCGATAGCTTCACTCATTCCAATGTACTCGCTGCCTAATATTGATGAAGCAAGAACCAGAAATATTAATGAAGAAGTGTAGAGTAATTTTTTCTTAGACATTTTGCTCTGAGTGTAATATTTGAACTATTGCAATGGTTACCATATTCTTAATATCGAACAAACTGAAAATGAAAAAATATTCAGATTGATGAATTGATTGATTGAATTTAGCAGCAATTTTTGTTTAAACACAATTACAAGATATCTCACTCAAGATTAAAGCCCCTTACCTGATAGGCACTTTTAATATTCATAAATTAATAATTACATTTATTCTACAAACGATGCAACATGCCTGTCCTTTTTGAAGAACTAAAGAGTTGCCAGAATAATGATATTAATAATTTTTTTAAATAAAAGAAATATATCGCTTTTGCAAAAAGAGGGCGCTATTAACTTAATAATAATAATAATGGTTTAGAAATAATAATCAATTTGAACATACAAAATATTGGGTATGTACTTTGACTTTTTGATATGTCTCACCTTTTTAATATTTTAGTCCAATAATATTGTATTTTTACCATGCAAATTGCGAGGTAATTTTGATTTGTTCGCTCCTTTATGTTTCGGGGGTGCTGAATCCGAATTTGAGGTTTGCCAACAAAATTTCGTGACGCAACATGGAATTTTCTCTCTCAACTCATAGTATAAGGCCGTTTTCGAAAACATCAAATCAAAGTCAATTTGATCGTCAAATGATCGTCATTTTCTGACGCAGATTGCAATCGTCATATGCAATCGTCCTGTCTGTCACAAAATCGGTTTTATGAACGTTATTCAATTTATTCGCAAACGCATTTTATATTAACGAACACGATCTCTGGTTTTTCAATTTTTTTATCGTCAACTCGATTTTTTTTACTGCGCAGCTGCACCGCAGATGATGTTTTCGAACATGTAACTTAAGCAGTTTGCGTTAAAGAACATTCTGCAAATGCATTTTTGACGCAGATGACGTTTTCGAAAACGGCCTAAGTTTTTGGAAAGATTGCTTCGCGCTTCGAACCACTCGCGATTGTTTTAGAGTAACTATAGGAGAATGCCTAGAAGAAAATTTTTCTCGATTTTAGTTCTTTTAAATTTTCTCGAAAAATTTAGTTGAACTCTGCCATTTGGATTCGACAAGTTTTGGAAAGACATCTAACAACTTGCTGAATCGTTGAATGTGTGTTTGAGGGTAAGGTTTCGATGAGATTTGACAACGGAGGAACGGAGGTTTTCGAGCAGAGCACGTATATGTAGCTTTCCAGGAAGCCGTGATCCCGTTACTGAAAACTATTGGCTGGTTGTATGAATGTGTGAGAGACTGGAATGGCCAAGCTATTCAAAAGGTTTTGCATAGAAAGTTCACTTTTTGGAGAACTTTGCAAGCAACAAGTTAGTTTTTTGAAAAGTCGAGTAAAATCTTAGAAGAAATTGAAAAATTGAGAAAAAAGTAGTGGTAGACATTGAGAAAAAAGGTTTGGAGGAAATTTGGAGAAAGAAACTAGTGGTTCGAGGCGGAGAAGGAAAAAGCGGATAGGAGATCCGCAGGCATTTTGAAAAGCTAAGTAAGAATGTTGTTTTATAATTCGATTTCGTGTCAATTTTGCTAGATTTTTAATTTGCATTTATTAACTTCGAATTTCATCCTGGTTTTGTGGGACACGGTTTTTTGCTTGTAAACGGTCCATTTTCATTATCTTTCTTTGCTTTCGACTTAAAGTTTTCACAGTAAGCCCCTTTAAATTTTTGAAATCCTTATCCACTTACATATGTATCGAACAAAATTTTAGGTTTTAATCAGTGGGCTTCGGTTCAAAGGTTTCCCAAATAAAATCTATTAAAATTCCCATCTGGGTATATAAAAACTTTTCTTTGATTCTTTAATTTGCTTTCTTTCTTTTTTCTTTTTGTGAGATTCAACAAAATTAGTTCAGGAATTTTCTAATTTTTGTATACAAAAATTCCTGGCGCCCACTTTAAGTACAAGTACACCCTGTACTTATACCTAACATTTTATCCATTCTTTAAATTAATTTATTTAATCCAATTCGTCTAGTAAAAAAATAATTTTGAGCTACTGGTTGGCAGCACTTTATGTGTTGTCAGTTATGAAAGTTGTTAAACTCACCCATAGTTTGACACTTCATCTTATTTTCTGTGTTTCTTGCCGCGGCGGCGCACGCAGATTTCGTGCTCGGGTTGTTTTATCGATTTATTAAATTATTTCGTTTATTTGGATTAATATACATTCATTGAGTTTGCGGATTGAAGTTCCGCCATCGTAAACTTTATTTCACGTTTAATAATTTCACAACAATACCGATGGTTATGGAAAGTTTAATTTGCGTAACTAAAAATCTTTTTTAATTAAATTAAAAAGTTGAGGTTTCGGTTTCTCAAAAATAAATTATGGACAGTTGCCCTTTTAGAACCAAGGTACAGAAATTGAATTTGTAAACAAATAGACCAAATACCGACAATTGTCTTAACTTTTAATTTTATCTAAAGACTGCTGTACCAAATATATGACTATGGTTTTTTTTCTCCGCTCGTCGCCAAATGATATGTTCTAAGCAGAGACCAAAAGATAATACGACACGTCTTGATAGATGGAGATTTAATTAAAGAGTGCTCGCATAATATATTGAACATATTTTAATGATAACAAATTCAAGTTATGATGAGGTGGTCAGAGATTTTGTCTACCTTGTAATGAAGTATTACACTTTTCACTTTCCCCCCGCCACACCAAACGTTCAACAATTAATCACCGATCGGTCACCGTCCATTTATAAATACATCACAGCCAGCAATATCAGCTATCACCATAGACCAGTTATCAGCCATCAACATCAACTACCAGCACCCTATATCAACATAACATACGCACGCCACCACCCACCGAATGATCAACAGCCACAGCACACAGAATACCATTGTGTACACTCTGAAAAGCAACATCAACTGCACACTGAATTCGGAGCTGCCGACGACATACGATTTTACATTTGACCTCCTTACAATTCACACTGTCTTGTGGCACAAAATTCATAATGAGGAGGTGCAAATTTCCGAAAAAGTGGAAGCTTGTTATCTCGAATTAATTCCCAATTATTAATTAATTCATCGTTGATAGCAACCTTGATAAGCTTAGGTCCTTTATTTGGTGCATCCGTGTATCATTTAAAGAAAACCTTTTTGGCTTCCGCCGTTCTCCCTTGGACTAGCCTCAGGCTGGATTCAGAATCCTACCGTTGTTCTCCCTACCTGCTTTTGGAGTTGGTTCAGGGCTATACCCGCTGTTCTCCCTTGGACTAGCCTTGGGCTGGAATCAGATTCCTACCGTTGTTCTCCCTGCCTGCTCTTTGAATTAGGTTCACTGCTCTTTGGAGTTGGTTCAGGGCTATACCCGCTGTTCTCCCTTGGACTGGAATCAGATTCCTACCGTTTAATCCCCGGTTCGCTTCTTCTAGGTGGATTTTGTGGGCAGAGTCTACTCCTGTAGCTCAACAAAACCCAGCCTAGATTCATATGAAACACCATGTTAGTTATTTTAAGACAAAACAACCAAAATTGTAAGATTTATATGAAATACCGTGTTAGTTACCTTAAGACAAAAAGAACCAAAGTTGTAAAATTGTAATACTCTTCTTATTAATAAAGAGAAATTATTATACAGCTAGTGTTTAACCCGAGTTCTTTCCTTTTTAGCCCGAGTTTTATCTGATTTTCATTGGGAAAGCCCTGGACTACGACGCACGAGCCTACCTCAGCCTCAAGTAAAAAGCATCACAACCTTAGTATCCGCTATAAGCTCCAGTGAACGATACCAGTGCTGAGACCAAACGAAGAATTACTCTTGCCAAACGCTGTTTTTTGGGCTAAGAAGGCAATTGAGAAGCAAAGCCCTCTCTCGAGCAACTAAACTGTCACTGTTTAGATGCCTATCATCCTCGTCCTGGTGTATCGTGCAGAAGCATGTAGGCTGTTTCGAGAGAAAAATTTTCCGGGTGATTTTTGGTCCCTTCTGCATAGATTGGGAATGGAGAAGAAGATACAACAACGACCTGTACGGGCTGTATAGCAACAACGACCTAGTCACAAAAGTGAAAAGACAACAACTGCTGAGATGACTGGGTCACCTAGAGCGAATGTACATCAATGCTCCGGCCCGGAAAGTCTTTGAATCCAGCCCCATGGGACAGCGCAGTAGAGGCGGACAGCGCAAAAGGTGGCGCATGCAAGTGGAAGAGGACTTCAATCAACTTTCCGTGCGAAACTTGTGATTTGGCTATGCAGGCTGATGGTGACTGTGACTGGTCTATGTGGGTTCAATGGTGACGTAGGGTGCTGGTAGGGTAAAGTCGGGTGATATGGCACCCATTTTCAGTTTTCTTTATAACTCACAAAGTAAAAATGGTTTTTATTTTAAACTTTTATATATGTGTTCTGTAGCTAATTTTAAAACAAAAAAAATAGGCTGATTACGAAAGCTTTTTATAAAAACACATAGTGGTCGGTGTGGGGGGATTGAAAAGTGTAAAAATTCATTACAATGCTTTAAGAAATAGACTTTGATAAATTATATAATAGCGAATATAAATAAGAATTGGATTTTCGTTGAAAAATTCATGTAAGTTGAACTGAACTTAATATAAATTGCGTATGACAAAGCCCTCACTATGTCACTGATGAGTTCAAGTGAGTAAGCCGAACGAAACGCCAATTTATAGGACTAAAGGCCATAAAAAGCTATTTTGAATAAATAAGAATTGTTATAATCTTAATTCTATTATTTTTAGTAGCTTTTGTGGCGATTTTAGAGGCAGGAACATTGTTAGAAAAATGTTTGGCTTTTCAAAAGAAACATTTATTTTTATAATAAAAAAAAACATCAAAAAAGAATTGTTTCCACTTACAGATTTTTCTTGCACTAAGCATACCCTGTCTGAGCCAGAGAGAGTATCGATATACAAATTTATTTTATATATGGAGGGCTCACAGCTGTACCGTACCAAGTCACAAAAAGTGAATTCGAAGATAATAAGAGGTTTAGTAAATAAACTGCCATTAATTACTAAAATTAATATTTTACTCCTAATAAGGAAAATTCTTAAGTTTATTCTCCAAATTATCTTCTTATTTAAAAATGGAAAAGCTAGACTTGAAAAATGTTCACAAAAATTTGCAAAGAAAACAAAATTTCTGACTTGGTTCATTTTAGCCTCGAAAAATCGTCATTCAAGATAGTAAAAATCTGAATAGTTTTTGAAAAAAGTAACAAAGCAATAAATTAATTTATTTCAAAAGAAGTAAAGGGTGTTTTTCAGACGTGTGGTTTTCAAGAAGAAATAAAACGCATATAATTTAATGTTATGGGCAAGAATTTAGCTATATTATAAAGATAAGCGTTTGCCATTATGTTTTAAAAATGATTTCGGACAAGTGGCCACCACGGCTGACTCGAATAAATTTCAGCCGATAGGCCTAATTTTCGACCACTTTTTGCGGCGATTGGGGCCGTATGTCATAAATAACGCGTTGTTGATTTTTTCGTTAGCTGTATGGCATGTAGCACCGTCTTGTTGGAGCCAAAGGTCGTCAACATCAATATCCTCGAATTCAGGCACGGAGAAGTCATTAATCACGGCTCTATAGCGTTCCCCATTGGCTTTACCATTATGGCCGGCTTCGTTTTTCATCATTTTTCATCGCAACGCGCGAACCGAACCATTATTATGGTAATAAATTATTAAATTTGCACGATTTGCAAACGTTGTTCAGGAGTAAGTCTATTAATATGAAATGGCAAACCAAACTGAGCATCAATCAAGTAACAGCTTTCAAAAAGATCAACTGCGAAAAAAGTATGGCCAGGTTGAAGTCCACAGGTCTAGAAAAAAAATATTATCGAATTTTTTGGAAAATAAAAACATATATTAGACATACAAAATTTCGTCAGTTTCATCGTCTTCGCTACTTTTTGTTGGTTTTTGACATTAGCTTCAGTGGAATTCCGACAATTATAGTCAGTGGCATAACTACGGGGGGCAATTGCCCCCCAGACCATACAAAAAAAAATTAAAATGTTTGATATAATACTTATCTTTACAAAATGTTTCGAATACTAATTTTTAAAGAATAGAGCTGCAGATATGACACTATCTAATCGTAAACTTAAAATAAAACTCCTCTACATTGTACCTAATAGCTAGCCTCTAGTCCGTACTCATTTACCACCCTGATTCTCTTGCTCCTTTAAATTTGTTTTTGTTGGTACATTATACACAGGTTGATTGAGTCAGTGTGAGTAACAATAGTATAAGAAGTATGTCAATAAAATCGTCGATGTTCTAGCTGAGAAAAGAATTGTCAAACTATAGTGATAGAGTTTTCCCCATACGATTTTTTTCAAGAATCATGCCCTAAAATTAATTATTGATGAATTACCAGACACCGTTTTGTTTTATATTTTTTTCCACCTAAAAAGCATAAACTGCTTCCCCCAGAACAAAATCCTAACTACGCCACTGATTATAGTTCTATCTTAAAACTTAAAAACACTGCATAAATAAATTTGTATTAGCTGAAACACTGCAAAAAATACAAATACTGCATAATCATCGACTTGGTTCGTTTCTGCTTCGAAAGAAATCGAAAATGCAAGTTACTGACTTAGTTTTTTTTTACAGTTAGCTTAGGAACTAAACACTTTCTGACTTAGTTCATTACAGACATGAAAAGAGTTTAGGTTTGAGCAGAGCATAGCAGTAATTTTGGAAGAAAAAAAAATTTATGACTTGGTTCGGTACAGCTGTGAGCCCTCCATATTATTAATGATCGGTTCCCACAAAAAACTAATCTCTAATTGTAACAACCACACCAATACTAACACAATTCTCGTTTTTATACTTTTCACCCCTGTCCTTAAAGTTCTATAGCCTACGAGAAAATTATAATCAGTGAAAACTATCATGAAAGAAAAAAAAAAATAATTACATTCGGAATAAGGCAAAACTTAATCTGATTTTTGTCGTGCAATTTTATTTAAATTTTTATCAATACAATAATTTGATCTTACAACATCAACTTTCTGGAGAATACAATAAATTATATGATATGTTCAAAAATAAACGCCAACGACGCAAGCATCAAGCCGCTGACCAAGCAAATCCAGGCGAACTTGAAATGATATAATGTCAGAGGATGTGGTGAGCTTTCCATATTGAAAGCTTCTGTTTTATTAACCAAATGATAGTTTGTTACTTCGGCTCGAACATCATTTTTCCATTTCTCAATTAAGCCTGTACCAAAAACATCAGTAATGAACTCATTTAAAATTTCCAAAAAAGGAGAATGTTTAATCAATAAAAATCCCAAATGGAAATACTTTAAACTCCCTTCAACTATACGCCTGCATTTATGATACTCTAATAGAAATTCAGCCCTATCTGATCCCATTGCTAGTCCACGCTGTGTATTCGTCGATGAATATGCTTCTCTCAGGAAGTCTTCATAATCAACTAGTTTTACAATTCTTTCAAAATTTGCTGGATGATCTTCAGGATTCGATATCAGAGGCCATTCGTAGTCAACCAACAAAACAGGGAAATTATGTTCAATCAAATCATCAATTGACCGAAATTGATGGATTTTTATGGCAACTGTCAAAAACGATGTCACATAAACCAAATAAATGTTGCCTAGGAAAAATGAAAGGAGTTGAGTCTGAATTTGAATTCGGTACTCATGATTAATAGGTCTCTCAGTTGAAAAGCCAAGCATGGTCAGATATATTTCGCTTAAGCATTGCCAAATATTCACAGGTCTGCCACAGCATACATTCCTGAGCACATGCATCCCAATGATGTAGAGTAGAGTTATCCCAAAGAACAGCCAAACAGTCGATGAAAATGGTCTCAAAAAATATTCATTCGCATCTAGGTGTGTATTTATTGGTGTCAAAATGACCCAGTTTACCACACCCCAAGGATAACTGATATCAAGTCCCCTGACGTTGCAGTAGGTATTCAAGCTTATATCGATGTCGTTGTTTAGCAACGCTCGAGTAATTGCAGGTAAGAAACGGTTCTCAATATTTTTGATTCTAACTTCGGTGACAGTGGCATTGTGTTGTTTCACAAACATTTTAAACAGACTTGCTGCATAACCTCCAATTTTTGGTTTGCCATTTTTGTCGGTAAATCTATAAACTTTAAGAATATCTTGTATAAATGCAATTCGAAATTTAAAGCCATTCAAGTCGCTAAGTGCATTCGGAATTTGTTCTGTAGGGAGTACTTGTTGAATTGAATTACTTGCGTAGGGAAAGAAAGCATACATTTTAGTTCCAGTTGATCCAAAAATCCTTGTGAATTTCTCCTTAAAAAAGAATTTGAAGCTGTGCTTAAGTTTTCCAAGGCTCTCTGCAAGTATCAGCACAAATTTTCGAACTCGAATTTCTGCAATTAGCAATTTCAGACGACTTTCTTTGCATTCACAAGTATTATTAACAACTAATATAGCATTCGAATTAAATAAATGTTTATTGAAAATTTCCAATTGTGAGGTTTTGAAAGTGACCACTAGAATATCACTCCGGTTTTTCATCAAAACACTAATTAACTCATTGTCAACGCCAATTAAGAACAATGTTGCCGAAGAACTTTCTCCGTGTATTCTCTCGATAGCTTGACTCATTCCAAGGTTCTTGCTGCGTACTTTTGAAGAAGCAAGAACCAGGAATATTATTGAAGAAATGTAGAAAAAAGTTTCCTTAGACATTTTGTTTCGAAGGGTATGGATGAGCTCTTGCAATTGTGGCCTTACACTTTGCTTATATTTACCGAACTAACAAGTTTTAGATTGTATTTCGAAAAATATTTGAAATCAGTTTCTTACACACAATAATTAAACACATAAGAAATGCACTTACTTCAATATTTGCTTACGATTCCTTACACAAGATTAAAACCCCAGACCTTAAATGCATTTTCAATATTTATCAAATTAGAGTTACATTCATTCCAAAAAGGATGCATTATGACATGATAGTCTATCGTAATCAACTGAGGAGTTGCCAGAATAATAATTTAAATTGTTGATTTGATATTGGAGATTTTCAACGTGTTTTTTTCATGAAATAAATAAAAGATATTATTTTGAATAACTTAAAAACACTTATTTTATTTATTTATTTACTTAAATGCATTTCGGAAGCAATGCTTCCATCGTCAGTAAGTTTTTATTTATAAAAATGCATTTAAGTAAATAAATAAATAAAATAAGTGTTTTTAAGTTATTCAAAATAATATCTTTTATTTAATTTAAATTGTGTAAAAGCTTGGCACAAAATAAAACAGTTTTTTAAGTAACAACATAAGGATTCAGTTTAAAAATAAAAGACGGAATAATTGACACATCATCGGACTAAAACTTATCCCAGAGGTAAATTAATTGAATGGAAATGCTAGATTTAACTACATATATGGATTGTTGGGCGTTGTAGGGTGCGGGTAGTCACTGATTGGCATCAACGTGGTGACGTCCAGTGATGCAACAAACTCTACACGTCAATTTTGCTTATTTTACCTCCAAGTGGACCGGATACTGGTCTCGTTCATCCAGTCTTGCATTTGACTTGCTAAACTTATAAGCGTGAGTGTTGGACAAAAGACAAAAATAAATAAAATATAATTTTCTGTCGGAAATGACTGGCTGTATAATTCGGCTGAAGTCTTGGACGATCCTATCAGAGGCATGGTGTGCGGCGGATGAATTCAGCATAGAGAATCAACGGTGCTATCAACAGTCTTGAAGACAGAAACTGGGAGGAGTATTCCCACTCAGACACCTCTCCTTTTATCAAGGCGGCAGCGGAAGAATTCCCCAGATGGAATCAACGGTGGCGTCTACAGTTCCAGTCAGACTGAACCACTTATTGAACACCTTATACGGGCTACTACGACATATTCGGAGCTCAGGCCTATAAGGAGCGGTTAATCCGGCTCCCGATTTACTGTTGACGAACCAAGCAGAAGAAATAAGGGCAACAAACTTCGGATCTGCACGTGGAATGTTCTGTCTCTCTATAGACCCCGTGCAGCCGAACATTTAGCGGAAGCCCTAACTGCTACAAAGCAAATATCACCGCCATCCAAGAAGTGTGATGGGATGGGCCAGGCAAAAGAAAACTGAAAGACTGCAATATCTACTACCGTTACTGTTACCGACCACAAATCCACATCCAGTGTCATTTTGGATGTGAATTTGTTGTAAGAGGCAGACTTAGGCAAGAAGTCTTCAGTTTCAACTATGTGAACGAACGCCTCACGACAATTCGCATCAAGCTAAGCTCGTCAATACAGCCTCATATGCGTGCATTCCCCCACAGAGGATAAATATGACGACACCAAGGACAAGTTCTACGAGCTCCTGCACAAGACATATGAGCAATGTCCTAAATATGACATTAAAATTGTCTTGGGTGATTTTAATGCCAAACTAGGAAGAGAAGACATCTTTGGTAGCAGAATCGGAAGATACAGCCTACACGACACCACCTCCGATAACGGACTCAGGCTAATCGACTTTGCTGAGGGGTGAAACGCTGTGGTAGCTGTACGCAGTTCCCGCATCTCGATATACATAAGGGGACATGGGGAATTCCTGGCCAATCAACCGTCAACCAGATCGACCACATTGCGATCGACGCAAGGCACTCCAGCATCAAGGATGTCCGAACGTTCCGAGGAGCCAACATTGACTCGGACCACTACCTCGTTGTAGCCCTCAGTACACATATCCAAACAACAGTACACATATCTTAATATGTGTACTGTGGTTGTAGCCAAGGTAGTGCTACGAATATCCAGACCAAAGCCAAAACAGGGAAATACCTGTGAGGAAGTTCGACGTTGGACGGCTACAGTCACAATAAATCGCCAGATCCTTTTCCGATCGAGTCTCTCGCGTCCTCTTAAATAGTCCTATGCAGCCAACTGCATGTATACAGAACCAGTGGAAGAATTGCCAGGAAGCCATTAGAGATGCTGCCTCTGATGTGCTGGGCCTCGCACGACCACCACAGCAAAATCCCTGGTTCGACGAAGAATGCCGGCAAGTACATGCAGCCAAACAACAGACATACAAAGCGGCCCTGCATAGAAGGACCAGAGCGGCTCGCGAGCTCTACGTGCAGAATGGGAGAGAGGAACGCACAAGCTTTTAAGAAGGAAAAAGAAAGAGCATGAGAAGAGCGTGATCGAGGAATTAAAGGGATGCCATTGCAGGAATGTAGTTTGGAACTTTTACCAAAAAGTAAAAAGAACCTCCCAAGGTTACAAGGCCTAAACCGAAGCCTGCAAGGACGATCAAGGAAACATCGTGGTAGAATTGCAGTTGGTACTGAGGATATGGAGAAATAATTTCTGTAAATTGTATAATGGCGATGACGAACCGAATTCCACTGCCATGTAGATTGCACACTTCAACCTGGCCGACACACGAGGACCAAACATTCCGTCCACTCGATCTCGACGAAGTGAAGATAGCTTTATCTAAACTTAAGTCCAATAAAGCTGCTGGAGCTGATGGCCTTGTGACCAAGATATTCAAAGTGGCTGGGCAATGAATTGGTTAGGAGTATATGCAGCAACTCATCTGAAAAATATGGTCAGAGGAAAGCATGCCTGATGAATGGAAGATGGAACCTCAGCATTGCTTGCCCGATCTTCAAAAAACGTGAACCCAGACCTTATAGACTTTTTCGTAGTTAAAGGTATTAAACGAAACCATATAAGTGTCGAAGGTAACTACTACTTATCGTCAGATCATACTCCAGTAATATTAACACTGAGTGAAGCGGAAATAATAGAAAAAAGTAATCCTAAGCTCGTGAATAAGAGAACAAACTGGAACGAATTCAGAGATAAACTTGAAAGTTTTATAAGCCTCAGATCCCCTATGCAAACAATTGAACAAATTGACCATGAAGTAGAACAATTTATTGCTGATGTGCAACAGGCTGCAGAAGAAAGTACTCCAACTATTTCGAACTCAAGAGAAAAAGAAATAAAATATCCTGTCGAAATAAAGGAGCTGATATTGGAAAAAAGAAGAGCTCGAAGAAAATGGCAAGTTACGAGATTTCAAGGTGATAAGGCAGTTTTTAACCGTCTTAACAATGAACTTAAGAAAAGAATCTGTGAGTTTAAAAACGATCCACTGAGTAGATTCCTGAATAGTCTGACGGTGGATGTTTCTACAGAATACTCCTTATGGAAAGCAGCTAAGCGCTTAAAAAGACCACAGACACAAAACCCGCCAATAAAGTCTCAAAATGGTGAATGGGTCGGAAATCCGAAACGAAAAGCTGATCTCTTCGCTGAACATCTAGCGAATGTTTTTAAGCCATTCCCAGCAAACACAGCTACAGATCCCTTACAGTTTGTTGATAGAAACGACGAATGCGAAATACCTTTTGTCACGCTCAAAGAAGTAAGAAGCATGTGTCAGCATAAGTTGTCTAACAAAAAATCAACAGGGTACGATCTCATAACTGCTCAGGTTTTGAAAGAAATGCCTTTAATAGCCTTCAAGAAACTCCAATTTATAATAAACGCATGCCTTAAACTAAGATATGTGCCACATCACTGGAAAATTGCAGAAGTCATTGTTATACCTAAACAAGGTTAGCCACCAACAGAAGTAACATCTTACAGACCAATATCGCTTATACCAATCATGGCAAAGGTTTTTGAAAAACTGCTACTGAAAAGGCTTAGTAAAATAATAGAAGAAAGAAGACTAATTCCGAGCCATCAGTTTGGATTTAGAAATAAACATTCCACGATAGACCAAGTGCATCGAATTTCGGATGTTGTGGAAAAGGCACTTGAAGAAAAACAAGTATGCTCTGCTAAATTCTTAGATGTTGCTCAAGCCTTTGACAAGGTTTGGCACTTGGGACTTGAGTACAAACTGCATAGGAACCTTTCCAGGCAGTACTACGAAATACTGAAATCCTACGTTACGAACCGACTCTTTAGAGTACGGTACGACCAAAATTACTCGGAACTAAAGAAAATTGAAGCCGGTGTACCACAAGGAAGTGTCCTAGGACCAACCCTGTATCTGTTATATACAAGGGATATTCCAGTGGACATCAACGCTATCATGGCCACCTTTGCTGATGATACTGCAATATTGGTGCCAGATAAATCCGTTACGAAGGCTACACAAAAATTGCAAAATGCAGTCGATAAAGTTAGTGATTGAACGCAGATATGGCGCATCAAACTAAACGAAACAAAATCGACGCATATAAACTTCACAAATAAAACATAAACAATGTTCCAATTTATATAAACAGTACAGCAGTACCTTACTCCAATACCGCCAAATACCTTGGAATGACTTTGGATGCAAAGCTTAAATGGAAAGAGCACATCAAAAAGAAAAGAGAAGAACTAAACTTGAAGTACAGAAAAATGTACTGGTTACTAGGAAAGAACTCTGACCTATCTATCCAGAACAAACTAATGTTATATAAGCAAGTATTGAAACCCGTATGGCATCCAACTATGGGGCTGTACAAAGAAAACAAATGCTGAACCCATCCAAAAATTCCAAAGCAGGGTCCTTCGTGGAATAATTGATGCCCCTTGGCATATAAGAAATAGCGATCTACATCGTGACTTTCAAATTGAAATGGTTACAGAAATGGTTAAAAAACATGCTGTATCACATAATCAGCGACTGCAAAGTCATACAAACTCTGAAATGGAGTCCGTCCTAAATGTACGAAACAATGTTCGAAGATTAAGAAGAACCAAGCCTCATGAGCTGATGGTCTAAAAGCTATGGGAAAGTGTTATAACTTTAAACTTCCCCTAATGCGATTTAAAAATTAAGAAATAAAAATGATTTGTCGATCTTTCATAGATTTGTCCTGATTCACCGGTGGTTTTAGTACGGTAAGAGTCCCACACTACTTGGTACCGATTCTTACCGAGTGTCTTTTGAAGATTTACATCGGATAATAAAAAAAAAAAACGCCTTTGATATAAAGTTTGGACCTGCAGTAGCTGGATCCGATGGTCATATGGTGGTAGGTTGTAAGGATCAGCCCAAAGGAAACCCTTCAGAGCGAAGCAAATGAATTTATGTTGTATTGATTCAATACGACTTTTATGAATTTCATAGAAGGGAGACCAAACTTGAGAGGTATACTCAAGATCAGGTCGTACACGGCCATTCCAAAGTATGGGAGAAGACAATCGGACGCTTGTAGTGAGGTTTTTCTTGTTAAGGAATTAATATTTTCTTATGAAACTCAGTGGTTTTAAAGAATTCATCACAAAGTACACGACACATAAGTTTCACCAAAAAATTATGAAATTCAGTAAGTTTATACCAAAAAATAGATGGTAACGGAGAAGACACGTACGATTTAGAGATTTCCGACCAGTCATAAAGGAGCTTTCAATAGAGCGAGACGTCAAGTTGAGCAATATTTATCTCTGATCGTGATTTTTTTTTTTTGTCATTATTAGCAAACGTGCAAGATCCCCTAGTGCCGAGGACAATCTTATGTCCTCGGGTAGCAAGTTTCCGAAAACAAAGACTATGAACGTAAATAAAAGGGACTCCAGAGGCAACTACTGGAGTCCTTTGCAATGTCTGCCGGATAGTGACACCGACAATGATGGTGAAGCTGAAAAAATGGACGATTCCACATCGCCAGATAAGCCCACCAAAAGATTGCAAATTCCTCCCATAAAACTTTTACAAAAACCTTGTGAGTTTGTGCATACACTGATGGAATCAATTAAAGTTTCCGATTATTCAATAAAAAAAATGTCAATAGGTATAAAAATTATGTGCGAATCATTAAATTCTTATAACCTAGTGCTCGAAAAATTAAATGTGGACAACTGTCAGTACTTTACTCATGCACTCAAAAGTGAAAAAGCTTTTAAAGTTGTTTTGTATGGCTTAAGTGAACTAAACACTACTGTGCTAAAAAATGAACTGATTAAACTTGGACTGTTGTGCAAAGAAGTTAAGAAGATCACGAAAAAATATGATCAATATACGGATACTTTCTATATAGTATCTCTCGAAAGTGGTTCAGTAAAATTGTTCGAACTAAAGAAAAACTATCGTTCAATATTTCACACTCAAATTAACTGGTCATATCAACGAAAACAAAAAAATCGTTTAACCCAATGCAGAAATTGCCAATTGTTTGGTCATGGTGAGAGAAACTGTCATGTGAAAACATACTGCTCTATATGCGCGGCTTCTCATAAGACCGAAGAATGTACTATAGAGTTGGGTAGTTCCGGACCTGTATAGTTCCAGGAACTATATCTTCTGTCGGAACGATTCCAGTTCATTCCGGAATCTAAACTCAAACATGTCCATAGTTCCAACATCACATACCCAGAATTAAAAGAACTAAAAGACCTAAACAAACGCATACACAAAAGTTTTCATGCATAGTTCAGTTCATAGTTCCAGTTCCCACTTGACTTAAACTTCACCACAGCCAGAGCCAACGAGTTACATGTATTATCTCTCTAAAGAAAAACAAAAATGTGAACAAATAAAATACACACTACACACGTCTGCCATGGTTTGTTTATAGGTATAGGTACATGAGAACTTTGTGCACATGGAATGAGTAAAAGGGATGAAGCATAACTTCCGAACGCTCGTTTGCATTTATGAAAAGTATACTGAACGAGATACATACATACATAGATAGTGATCATTGGATATGGAACTAATATAAAATATGGAGCTGAAACCGAAAGGAACTATGAACATTCATAACAGATCCGGAACGATGATCGTTTTCGGATCTGTTATGAATGTTCATAGTTCCTTTCTGTTTGAACGATGATCGTTCTCGGATCTGTTACGAATGTTCATAGTTCCTTTCTGTTTTAGCTCCGTATTTTATACTAGTTCCATATCCATACCCTAGTTTTCTCCCTTCATAGTTCCATTCAAACAAACAGAAATGTATTTGGCTGCGAAATATTTATATAAAGGTAAATATAAATCTATTTTATTTACTTGCTATAGGTATATGTATGTATGTATGTAGGTACTATAAGGCATATAAGGCAAGTTTTGGATTCGTATAGAAAAAAGTTTGAGATAACAATCAAACATGATGTTAAGATGATAGAGAACACCAAAAAAGTGGGTGGCACACTTCTGTCTGTCTGTCTGTCTGTTCGTCTACAGCCTAAATGGCTCGATCGATGTTCTTCAAACTTGGTACATAGTGGTTTTTGGTGATTATGCCCACACGTTTTTTTCATTTTTTTCTTAAAACTAAAAATAACGGTACCTGCCATACAATTGTTTTAAGCAATTTTACATAATCGTATTTTTCTTAAGAAAATTCAATACATTTATTTCAGTAAAGGCTTCTTTTGGGTGGGAAACCAAAGAAGCAAAGAACCTTTTTTTTTAATTTTTGATTTTCTTCAAAACGGTACGACCGATTTCCATTATTTTTTTTATACAGAAGCTTCCAAAAAATATAGATAGTTTTGTGTACCAAAATTTTTGAAACAAATTTTTTTGGATTTTTAAAAAATTGTCAAACTTTTTTTGGAAAATCAAATATTTCGAAAACGAAATGATTGATTTTTTTGAAACTCGATACTTAAGAGTTGTTTTGTACTCTCTAAAATATTTTTAGAAAAAATTTTACATTTACGAAAAAATAACGGTACCTACCTTCAATACAAAAGTTAAAAAACAGCAAAGGAATATATTTTTTTGCTTAAAAATGACTCCTACTCATAAACTAAAATTAGTATGATCTACTATCAAAAGTTATAAAATTTTACACTTGGCAACTATTAATAGTACCTGTCAAAGAAAGTATTTTTTTATTTTGAATTATCTCGTTATCGGCTTAGCGGATTTATATGATTTTTATATACAAATTTCAAGTAAAATTAAATTATATTGCATATCAAAATTTTTAAAAAAAGTTTTTGAATTTTTAAAAAAAGTTTCAAATTTTTTTTTGAAAATTCGATATCTCAAAAACGGGTGGACAATTTTTTTCAAATTTTGTTCTTATATACACGTAAATATATGCTTTAGGTTTGCATGCCAAAATTTGTTCTTAAAAATGTTGTAAGAATTTTATATATAAAAAATTATTTTTTTAAAAAACCGCTCCAACGATTTGAAAATTTTGTTCCCATACATTCATATTCAATCAAGAATTAAGATGGCATTCTTTTTTTCACCCTAAACTGTCATCAAAGGAGTTGTTTTAGCTAATTTAAAAACCTTATTTCATGCTTCTCTACATTTTTTTTCATTATTTCCGTGTTTTTATATCCAATTTTCTTAGACCCGCAGTGTGTGGAACATAAGAGCAAGTACGTGCGACCCAGTCGTGCATTTTATTTTCATCTGCTGAGTCTTGTGTTGACTCATTAACTGATGTTTGATAATTTTTGTTTTATTTTATAATAATTTTGCAATTGAAGGATGATGATATGATGTATTAAGCATCCTCTAAGAGATCTGAAATTTTCAGTTTTTTACTGCCCCGGAAAAAGTTTATTTTTTGTTCAATTGGCTGACATTTGGATCAAAATAAACTTTTTCCGTCGAAATATAGTTTGTCCCCCAATGCACGAAAAGTATTCAATTATTTGGATTGAAGCTAAATTTAGTTCCAATCACGAATCATGAATATGAAATGAAAAATCTTAATAGTTCCGCGGAACTAGTTCCAGGAACTAGTTCCGATGGAAAAAAGAAACGTTCCATGTTCGTTCCGCTGTTGGAACTGTTTTGCGCAACTCTAATGTACTAATACTGAAGTTTATAAATGCGCAAATTGCAACGAGAAGCATAAATCAACAGATAGCGCATGCGCAATTAGAAAAAGGTATTTGGAAATGAGAGAGAAGCTTTCAAATAAAGCAAGTCATCGTGCTCACGCTCAGCCAAAGAATATAAACCCTGTCAACATACAGAAGTTCAACTCTTCTCATCTGTCAATGGACGATTTCCCATCTTTACCTCATCGTATGCATGGAAGGCAGGTGCAGAACAACAACACCGTTTATGTTCCTACAAGACCAAGTACATAGGATAAGACAACACCTGTGGTGGATACTCAACCAAGTACGTGTTTTATCAATAAGCCAGCGTCATCTACGTGTGGTGAGTTATTCTCAATGGAAGAATTAAATACACTTGTAATGGAGATGATTAATAAACTAAGTTCATGTAAAACAAAACAAGATCAATTTCAAGCTATCGCACAGTTAGCTACTAAGTTTCTCTACTCCAATGTCAAGTAATATGATTTCAAATAATATGCTAGATTATAATTTAAATATTATAACATGGAATGCCAAAGGCATTCGTAATAAAAATATAGAATTTTTGAATTTTTTGAATCAAAATGCAATTGATGTGGCTTTTGTAACGGAAACATGGTTAAGTTCAGATATATCTTTTTCTACACCAAATTATACATGTCATCGCGTAGATCGAATTGATCAAATCGGTGGAGGTGTAGCAATGTTAGTAAAAAAATCAATTCAGCATTCTCTATTGCCCGTTGTTAGGACTCGATATGTTGAGAATGTTGGTGTGGAAATAAAGCTAAGGAATCATACAAGTATTAAAATGTTTTGTGTGTATTTTCCAGGAAAAAATTCATCTGTAGAAAAGAGAATGCGTTTTAAAAGAGATTTAAGAAAATTGATTATTAGAAACGAAAATTATATAATTGGAGGTGACTTTAATTGTAGGCATAGAGATTGGGGATGTATTCGTGCGAACTCGTGGGGTAATGTTCTTGCTAGTATGTCTTGTTTGTTTCCGTATTCAATGTTGTTTCCGTTTAGTCCAACTTATTTTCCTTCCGGATCTAGAGGTTCACCTTCCGTCCTTGATCTTTTCATAACAAACGTTCCTTCGTTTTTCAGTCAGCCTGAAACTATTAATGAATTAAGTTCTGATCATATTCCTGTTTTTTGTAAAATGAATGAGTCAGCTGAAACAAGAAAGCATTACTTCTTGGACTTCAAAAATGCTAACTGGAGTCGTTTTAGGTCAGATATTAGATCCAAGTTAAGTTCAATTCCTACAGATTTGGATAGAGTGTCTTCAAAAGAAGATGTTGATGTTCATGTCGAGGTCTTTTCTAGAAAAATTCTGGAATCAGTACAGTCAACCAAGGTGTCCCAAAAAAAACAAAAAAACCTTTTTTTATTAAATTGCCGGATTATATACTAGAATACATTCGTATAAGAAATTCTTTTAACAGGCAATGGCAACGTTACCGCCTACCACAATACCGCATTGAAGTTGAATTTTACAACAAAAAGATTGCGGAGGAAATTAGTAAGTTGCGAAATAAAAATTGGAATGAAAAACTTAGTAAGTTGGAAAAAAATGCCAAACCGTTCTGGAACATAGCCAAAATTATTAAAAATAAAAACAGACAAGTACCTAATCTTGAAAATGGTAATGAAATAGTGTATCGAAATTCAGATAAAGCTAATGTTTTTGCATCAACATTTTTGAAAAGTCATTCTGTGTCACAACACCTTAGTGATGATTCCACCAAAAACCTTGTGAATCAAACTTTAAATACAGTTAGCTCACAAATCATTGAAACTCCTAGAGATCAGTTCATAACTAGAGGGGATGTGAAAAATATTATATCAAACTTAAAAACTAAAAAGTCAGATGGACTAGACAACATTAAAAATATTTATTTAAAAAAACTACCGAAGGCAGGGATTCAGTTCCTTGTGTTCTTGATTAACGCTTGTCTTAAAACGCAATACTTCCCAATTAGTTGGAAGTATGCTAAGGTTATTCCAATTCCTAAACCAGGAAAGCAAACGAAACTCCCTACCAGTTATAGGCCAATAAGTCTGCTTAGTTGTATAAGTAAAGTATTAGAAAAAGTTCTCAAAGTAAAAATATTACGTATCGTTGATGAGTTAAATATATTTCCAAATGAACAATTTGGATTCAGAATGCATCACAGCACTTCCCATCAAGTTTTAAGAGTCTGTGAACATGTACGAAAAAATCGTTCTCTTGGTAAATCGACTGGTCTTATTCTACTCGATATAGAAAAGGCTTTCGACTCAGTATGGCATGATGGGATTGTGCACAAGATGGTATGTTTCGGGTTTCCTATGTATCTCGTAAAAATAATTCAAAGTTTTTTATCTAACCGCTACTTTAGTGTTTTCGTCAATAACTGTCCATCAAACTGTTATCATGTCAACCAAGGTATCCCACAGGGATCAGTACTAGGACCTTTTCTGTATAATATCTTTACAGCTGATATTCCCACGTTACCGGAGTGTCAAATAGCCATATTCGCGGATGATACAGGTATCTTTTCATCGCATGAATTTAGTCTTAACATTGAGACAAATTTAAAAAATGCAATCGATTTGATGACCAACTATTATACAAAATGGAAAATAAAGCTGAATGCTGACAAACTACAAGCTATCTTTTTCAGTAGAAAAAGAAAGTCTTGTTATCTTCCAAGCAATCAGCTTAACGTAAATGGTATAAATGTCAAATGGGACTCAAGTGTTAAATATCTTGGTATTTATTTAGATCAAAAACTTACTTTTAGGGAGCATATTGCCAAAACTTTGCAAAAAGTAAGCATTGCTATTAATATATTATATCCTTTTATAAATAGGAAGTCGTGCCTTAGCAAAGACAACAAAATGATAATCCAAAAAGTTGTATTCCAAGCAATACTTCTGTATGGATGCCAGGTTTGAGGAAAATGTGCAAAAAGTCACCTTAAAAAACTGCAAGTATCACAGAACAAGCTACTCAAAATGATGCTAAACCTTCCACGATACCATTCCACCCTAGATTTACACGAGAAAGCGAATGTTGAAATGATTTCTTTAAGAATCAATAAACTAACTAGCACTTTTTTGCTGAATTGTGAAACCTCTGATAATCCACTAATTAATCAATTGATTCCTTAACCATTTTTTTGATGTAATTTGTAATTATTATTTTTTTTTTCAATATTTATTGTTTATTTATTTGTTAACTAATATCTATTACTGTTAATTTATTCATGTTGATATGTTTTACTTTATTTATATATTTGTTCATCTCTTTATTTATTTTGTTTTGTTTAATGGTCAATTTATTCATGTTCACTATGTACCTAATTATTTATTTAATTCCTTATGTATTTATTTATTGATTTATTTATTTATTTATTAACATATTTATTTATTTATTCATTCATCTATTTATTTATTTATTTATTTAATTATTTATTTATTAATTCATTAATTAATTTATTTATTTATTTATATATTCATTTATTTATTCATCTATTTATTTATTTATTTATTTATTTATTTATCTATTTATTTATTTATTTATTTATTTATTTACTTATTTATTCAAATTATTTATTTATTGATTAACTTATTTACTAACCATCTACTAATATACTAAAATAAACTATTTATTATTATTCATACTAACTTAATTTTACTAACCTGCTTCAAAACTATAGTTTTGAAGTTTTAATTTTATCCGAGTCAAAATGTACCTGCCCTTTTCAATTTGCATTGAAGGTTTTGTTTGTATTTTCCTTCAAAATTAATATTCTTACTTTATAAAATTTCAAAATAATTTAATATACTTATTCAGTAGAAAGATATCATAATGTAATATATCAAATCTCTGTATGTAAACTGTGCGGTAGCTTACCAAATGTAATTGTTAATACGAAAATAAAGATCTATCTATCTAGAGATTTCCGACCTTTGCCTTGAAGTTTAAAATTCTGCGCGGTCCATTAAGAAATGAAGTTGATTTTTTTTTGCAAACTTTCATAAAACCAATTTTTATCAAAAATCATCCTTGGTTTCCATCCAAGTACTTTAAACTTGGCATGTAAATTAAATACCATAAGGAGTATCAAAAACAAAATGTTTTCAATAATTTTGTATAATATTTAACCCATTAAAAAATAAAATTAAATATTATTTGTTTTTGTGCACTTGTTACTATTTTTAATGGATTAACTGTTGCTAAAAAATAAGCTAATGTATGGTATTTAGTATATGTGCCAAGTTTAAAAATTTTCATTCAACATTTACACTTTTACCGGCACTTTGAGTAAAAGACTATGAAAACACCATGTATTTTGAATGAAGAATTTCAAGTGGTCGCTAGCACGTGTAAACGTCAATTAATTTCAATGAAATTTAACACATATTTTTTTTTACTAACCTTAATCCATTTTAAGCATCGATATCAAAGAAATTCAGACCTTTTAAAAAAAGTTCATATGAGTCGTTGAAATTTGGATGAGAAAAGTGCATTTTTGTCTTCTCCGTTACCATGATATTAAAATCTAAAAACAATCCACGATAATCCTGTTTCAAATCTTGCTTTGTATGCGGAATAATTTTACAATCACTAATATAACGGGTGATTTTTTAGCTGGGTTGGTTTTGGCAACACTGGTTTTGACAGCTGACGTGTGCTTAGTACCTTGTGTCACTGTCAAACAGCTTAAGTTTGGTTTGCAATTTAACCATGGATCGCCAGCCGACCTACCACAACGCCGAATTTTTGGTGAATGGGCTCTTGGAAAGCTGGCCGAGGATCCGCTTTTTTATCGAAAAATTGTGTTCAGCGATGAGGCTCATTTTTGGTTGAATGGGTACGTAAATAAGCATAACTGTCGCATTTGGAGTGAAGATCAGCCAGAAGCATTGCAACAGCTACCAATGCATCCCGAAAAAGCCACTGTTTGGTGCGGTTTATGGGCCGGCGGCATTATTGGGCCATATTTCTTCAAAGATGATGCGAATCGCAGCGTTACTGTCAATGGTGAACGCTACCGAGCGATGATAACAAACTTTTTTTTGCCCGAAATGGAAGTTCTTGACTTGCATGATATGTGGTTTCAACAAGACGGTGCCACATGCCACACAGCACGCGAAACAATGGCGCAATTGTGAGGCGAGTTTGGTGAACAGTTAATTTCACGTTTCGGGCCGGTCAATTGGCCGCCTCGATCGTGCGATTTGACACCATTAGATTATTTTTTGTGGGGGTATGTCAAGGCTAATGTCTATAGGGACAAGCCCGCTTCGATTGACGCACTGGAAGCCAACATCCATGCATTCATTCGTGAGATACCGGCCGATATGTGTGAAAGAGTATGCCAAAATTGGACTCAGCGGATGGGCTACCTGAGACGCAGCCGCGGTCAACATTTGCATGAAATTATCTTTAAACATTAAATTGCAAGGTTCAAACTATCGATTCAAATAAATATTTCATTCATTTTTTCGAATTTTTGTGTTTTTTTTTTTTTTAAGTTCTAAACCTCTTAAAAAATCACCCGTTAGTTAACCATTTATAACAACTTTTATCATTTTTCGGTAACGGAGAAGACATGAAATGTTCAGTCATTTCGAAACGTATTCCTATTTTTACAGCACTCCTATCACGAAAATTGTTCCGAATTTAAGTAGTGTATTGAAAATACTTATAAAAAACCTCACTGCCATTTGTATCACAATTTATAGAGAACTGATAGCGGCGAAAATGCCGAAAAGTGCGCAGGTACGGAAGATATAGTATGAGCTTTTTTGATCACTTGCCTATTTTACAACAACACGTAAAATTTTGTATCCACAGTTTTTTTGTTAGCTCTTATATATATTCTAAATATTGGCGTATTTAAATATATTTTTTTCCTTAATTTGAAATTGAGTTGCTTGGTTTCGAATTTTTTGGAATGGCCGTACATAACAGTTATACAGAGAAAGAGTAACATACGGATCGTTAAATTCTTTTGCCTAACGTTTTATAAATCCAAGCATAGAGCTCGCTTTTTCTACAATATAATCTATGTGTTCTGTGGATTCTAAATTAGAGCTAAACTGAACACCCAAATCCTTGAAGCTAAAGACACGGCACAGTTTGTGCTGGGAAATAGAATAATTAAAAGCACTTGCAACTCGTTTTCTTGAGAAAGTAATTGTTTGGCATTTTACAGGGTTTAGGGAAAGACCGTTTTTATCATACCATAAAGTAAAGCTGTCAATATCAGCCTGCAAGAGACTGTGGTCATGGTCAGAACTTATTGTCTAACTAAATCTTCATATTATCGGCAAATATAAGAATTAAAAATGATTTTTTCCATGAGCAAGGAAACTTCCCTGATTTTACAAAAAGCTCAAATAAAGATTGAAGGGGCTGAACTAATATATGTCTACACCTTTTTAATACTATTGGGGGAATTCCATCTGGATCAGAAGAGTACTCATCATTTAAAGATGAGAGATATTCTAAAACAGTGTTCAGGTGCACAGGCATATTATTACAATTCGTTTTGCTGCGAAGCCCTCTTACAGATAATATTGGTAGTATGGGTAGCCCTACAACAAAAAACACTCGAAATTTTTTGAGTCGTTAATTGATCGAAATATGAACAGTTGAAACAATAATAGCCGCAAGTTTTTTCATAATGGGTGCGCTCTAAAAGGGTTTTGATTACCCTTAAGTTGATTAAACACAGTGCGAGCGATCAGGAAAATAATGAAGGATTTAAAAGCAGATACCAATACAATAATAAGCTTTTTTCAAATTCTATCAGCATGATAGAAGCGATGTACCGATGTTTCTTTAATCTCTCTATATTGCTCTTATGAAATGACCAAGGAGCTTTCGTCGTCATTATGTAAAATTGTTATAAAATTTTTATTTAAGTTTGTTTTAATTCATGCATTGTATTATTGAAGATGGCTTAAGTCTAGTTGGCCATTTTACAGAAGTTTTTTAGGTAAGTTTTATTGAAAAAGCCAAAAAACTGGCTGCTGGCCTTAAAAACAGTGACGGTAATGTAGTCACCGAAGCCCACGGAATAGTTGACATATTCAAGGGGGTAGGTACGGAATCCCGAATGCCAAAATCCCAAAATTTCAAAAAATCCAGAATCCCGAAAAACGAAATCCCAAATGTACAAAATCTTGAATGTACAGAATCACGAATGGCTAAAATCACAAATGCGAGAATCCCGAACGCCATAATCCCGTAATGCCTAAATCCCGAATGCCAAATTCTCGAATGGACCTGAAAAAGAACAACGAATTTAAAGTTTGAGACCCAACATCTTTTCATCGACTTCAAAGCCGCATATGAAAGCATTCATCGTCAGGAGCTCTTTATGGTGATGGCTGAATCTGGCATCCCGGGAAAAATGATTCAGTTGTGTCGCCTGACATTGCAAAACATTCCACGCAGTGTGCAAGAAGGTAATTTAAATTAAAAAAAAATAAATTTGGTGGTTGAACAGCTCGTGGAGAACCAGGGCCTAGTGACTTATAAATAATAACTCTCGACCATTCCTGTGTGGGTGTTGTTGATAGGAATGGAGAGGACCTACAATTTTTTGCCGAGTCCAAACGGCTAGATGAAAAGCACTTATTCTCGGCAGATTTGTTATTTTATTTCCTCGCAAGAGGCAGTATATCAGGAAAAACATTTTTCTGTTTTCAGGTGGCAGTGGCTGGGAATTGAACCCAGATCATCAGCATGACGTCCAACGCACTAACCATTATGCCACGAGGTACTGCGTGCGCAACTAACCAAAAGCTCTTCCGAACTGTTCCAAACATGCATCACAGAGTTTCGACAAGGAGATGCGCTAGCAAATAGTGCGCAGGGCAGGCGTCAACATTGAAGGCACTATTTTCAACAGATCAGATATCGAAATCATCGGCCGCTCTCAATCTCAACAGGCCGTCATAGAGGCCTTCATGGCTATGGAAGAAGGGATATGAAACTTGGCAAGTAAAGGAGGAAGGTGCAGGGAAAAAACTTCAACACCAGTGGGAAATAATTTCACTTTTTTGAAGTGAGGTTATATCCCACTGAAGGTTAGTAATAATTTCATCTGAAAATTGTGTGAAGTTATTTTCCACCTATGATATGATATGATAAAAATTACACAAATGTAAAATTGAGTTTCATTAAATCCTAATTCTTTAAATATGCAAAAGAAACTTTGCCCACACCCAGCCTCGCACCTTCCCCAAATCCTAAAGTGTGCCCAAGCAGGGGGATTGCAGGAGGCAAGACGATGCGTCGTCTTAGTGAAGATCCGATGAGTTCAAAAGCTCTCACACGAAAGGCGAAGTACACGCGCTTTATTAAACCCTTACACTACAAGTTTTGCTTTATGGTGCTGAGAGTTTGGCAACAAACAAAAAGGGAGAGTTGATATTCATATATTATGGGCTCCTTCAAAATAAAAATTCTTCAGCGTATATTTGGTCTGTATGCGAGGAGAACGAATGGAGGCGAAGTAAGATCTCAATGAGCACAAACTCGTATGAAACATGGGGCGAATTAAAACTATTAATGTTTTTGACTTGAGTTAATTTAATGTGGTTTTTGATTGGATGTTCGGAGTACTACTTTTCCACTCCATTTTAACTCCTACTACTCCAAAATCCTTCGATTGGCTGTTCCGAGTAATGTTTTCGGAGTCTTTTTCTGTTCTCGATTTCAAGATGAAGTAGATGTGGAACACACGCATACATATAAAGTTTTTGGTCGCACTACTTGTCAAAAGTGATGAATGCCATTTTATAATATGGCGTCATTCAGTAGTGTGTGTGTAAATTTGACAACACGATGTTTTCATATATTCTATTGGAATCAAAAAGTAGTAGAACATTCAGAAAATCCAATCGAAAACGCAAATTGTATGAATGCTTTTTGTACTAAAATTCTATTAGTTCGTGTAATGTTTGGCTATATTAGCCGTTTTCCTTTGGAGGTGGCGAAGTACTTGCGAGTAGATGAAAGCCCTAATCTAGTACTACCAACTGCACATGCTCTCATGCGCGAGTAGATACATTTTACATGGGAAAGCAGTTTGATGTGTTCCATTGAAAAAAGCTGGCAAAGTACTTGCAAGTACTTCGCCACCTCCAAAGGAAAACGCCTATTAATAGTTTTTTTACTTGCAACTAACACATTGACATTGACTAGTGACTAAGACTAGATAATATTTCAAATCTATAGGGGACACAAATTTATAATATAATTATTATGGCAACTCCTTAATTCCTTCCTAACGACAAACATCGTTCATAGAATAAAAAATGTAACTTCAATTTGAAGAATATCGAAGGCGCCTATCTCTGGTAAGGGAAGGGGTTTTAATCTTGCAATTATGTAGGTATATTTAAACAATAATTGAAGAAAGATTCTTTTAAGTGCACCTTTATCATTCAATCTGAATAATTTTCTATTTTCAGTTTGTTCGATACTAGCAAAGAATAAGGTATCCATCACAGTAGTTCAAATATTCCACTCGTTGCAGAATGTCTAAGAAAAAATTATTCAACATTTCTTCAATAATATTTTTGGGTCTTGCTTCTTCAATATTAGGCAACAAGTACATTGGAATGAGTCGAGCTATCGAAAGAATAAGCGACGAAAGTTCTTCGACGATATTGTTTTTAATTGACTTTGAAAATGATTTTACTAGATTTTTGATGAAAACCCGGAGTGATATTCAAGTGGTCTCTTACAAAACCTCACAATTGGAAATTATCAATAAGCAGTTATTTAAATCGAATGCTATATTAGTTTTGAATGATACTTGTGAGTGTAAAGAAAAATGTTTTGAATTGCTGATTGGAAAAGTTCGAGTTCGAAAATTTGTGTTAGTATTTGCAGAGAGCCTCGAAAAACTAAAGCACAGCTTCAAATTCTTTTTTAAGGAGAAATTCACAAGGATTTTTGGATCAACTGGAACTAAAATGTATGCTTTCTATCCCTACGCAAATTATTCCATTCAAGAAGTGCTTCCTACAGAACAGATTCCAAATGCACTTCGTAACTTGAATGGATTTACCTTTCGTAGTGCATTTAGACAAGATATTCCTAAAGTTTATAGATTTACCGACAAAAATGGCAAACAAAAAGTTGGAGGTTATGTTGCAAATCTGTTTAAAATGTTTTTGAAACGACACAATGCCACTGTCACCGAAGTTAGAATCAAAAATATTAACGCTCGTTTCTTACCTGCAATTACTCAAGCATTGCTTAACAACGACATTGATATAAGCATGAATCCCTACAGTCCCATTAGAGGTCTTGAGATGAGTCATCCTTTTGGTTTGTTAAACTGGGTTATTTTGGTACCAAAAAATACATACCTAGATGCGAATGAATATTTTTTGAGACCATTTTCAACGACTGTTTGGCTGTTCTTTGGGATAACTTTACTCTACGTCATTGGGATGCATGTATTGAAGAATGTATGCTGCGGCAGACCTGCGAACGTTTGGCAGTGCTTTAGCGATATATATCTGACCATGCTTGGTCATTCACCTGAGAAACATAGTAATCATGAATATCGAATTCAAATTCAGACTCAATTGCTTTCATTTGTCCTTGGGAACCTTTATTTGGTTTATGTGACATCGTTTTTGACAGCTGAAATAAAAATCCATCAATTTCGGTCGATCTATGATTTGATTGAACATAATTTCCCTGTTTTATTGGTTGATTACGAATGGCCTGAGATATCGAATCCTGCAGATCATCCAGCTAATTTTGAAAGAATTGTAAAACTAGTTGATAATGACGTCTTCCTGAGAGAAGCATATTCATCGAAAAATATACATCGTGGGGTAGCCATTGGATCGGATACAGCAACATTTCTAATAGAGCATTATAAATCCATGCGTATTGTTGAAGGAAGCTTAACATATTACCATTTTGGATTTCTACTGATTAAACATTCTCCCTTTTTGGAAATAATAAATGAATTCATTATGAATATTATACAAACAGGCTTAATTCAGAAATGGAGAAGCGATTGTCAAGCCGAAGTAAAAAATTATCACTTGGTGAATATAACAAAAGATTTGAATATGCAAAGCTCACCACATCCTCTTACATTATATCATTTCAAGTTCGCCTGGATTTGCTTGGTCAGCGGCTTGATGCTAGCGTCATTGGCGTTTATTTTTGAATATCTAATTATTGTAGTCTCAAGAAAGTTGATGTTGTAAAATCTTATTATTATACATTTTTAAACAAATTTAAATAAAATTCCAACATAAAACAGGACATCAAATCAGATTGATTTTTGCCTTATTCTATGTGTACTTAATTTTTTTCTCTCATGATAGTTTTCTCGGATGATAATTTTCTCGTATGCCTCCTTAAGACTGGTACGTTGATACTTTTCTATATATCCCTTTTAAACTGACTTAACTTACTTTTTCTTATTTGAAAGGTAAAGCCTATCGGTCTGGCAGAATTAAATTTTTATATTTATTATATGTTGCCGTTAAGACATTAAAAGAAAAAGGTCAAATTTCGACCACTGGGCGATACTAGTTTTAGTAATTTTGGCCATGTAAATAGGCTACTGATTATGTCCTAAAAAAACAGAGCAATAAGGAACTAAGACGTTTATGGGATTTTATTGTAACAATCTTCAAAAGGGTCATTAAGTGCGGAGTGCTATTAAATCGTGCCCTGTAACCCCAGCTGGAGCATAGGGCGTCAACAAAACGTCTCCATCCTTCACGGTCTGCTGCAAGGTACTTTAGCTGTGGTCACGTCTTTCTCTGGGATTTTGCTTCCGCTTACACAGTTCATTTCCGAGTTGTTCTTGGTCTTCCAACCCACTGTGCACCCTGATGATTTCATTCAAATTACTGCTTTGCAATTTCATCGTTTGGTTTCCTCAGTGTGTGACCAATCCACTGCCATTTACGCTTTCTTATGCCGACAGCCACTCGCTCTTGACTTGTCCTGTGCCACAATTCCTCATTTGATATAATTGGTGGCCACTGAATCTCAAGGATATGGCGTTGACAGCGATCCACAAAAGCCTGCAATTTTCTCGAGATGGTAGACGTGACTTTTCAGGTTTCGCAAGCATATAACAGCACGGGTTTGACATTGGATTCGAAGAATCTCAACTTAGTGCGTAGCGTAAGGAGATTTTACTGGATTTTCAAATTGGGGACAGAGCACTGAAGGCAGTACGAGCATTATTAATTGTACTTTAAATGTCCAGATCCGTACCGCCGTTTTTGCAGGAACAATACTGCCAAGGTAAATAAACCGTTCGACTTCTTCCACTGGCGTCTCCTGTAGAATAATACGCTGCTGTGTGGAGTAGCCTGTGAGCATTATTTTTGTCATTTATTCTTAGGCCACTTGGCTTCTCTTGCAGTGTTTGGCACATTCCGTTGAGCTCATTGATGTAATTTGCCAGCAAACATATGTCATTGGCATATGGCGTTTTTCTTTTTTGGCTCTGAGCAAAGCTCTGAGCAGAGGCTGAGCGATCAGAGTAAAGCTCCGAGCAGATTATGATCAGATTCCTCAGATTTAATTATGAAATACACTTGAGCACTGAACTGTCATTTCATAGGTGTTTTAGGTAAATTTCGTGAAATTTCTTGCAATTTTGTACAAATGACGGGCGACTGTCCAGGGAGTGTCCAGAGAATCCATTTTAAATTATGTAACACTAGAAAAATAAAGTGAAGTTGGCTTCGCTCGATTCGCTCGGTCATTTAATAGCCCGATAAATCTAGGAATTCAATCAAAGTTAAATGAAGTACAAAATGTTTTGATGCAGTTTTGTTCCAATGATAGATAAGAATATAAAACCACAGTTTTACACCAAAATTTGTAATGGCGTCTAGGGTAAAATGGGGTAAAACTGAAAAAGGGCCAATTCTAAACGGGAGTTTCTAGAATTTTGTTTTGTTTTTTTGTCGATAGATGTTAAAAATATAAGAAAGTCATGCATATATTTTAAAATTCTAAAAAAAATTTTGAAGGAGTTATGATTATTTAAAAGTTGAAAACAAGAAAAAAGTTATTTATAAAATAATTCACCAAAAATCAGAAGTTCAACCGATTTTGATTAAATTTCTATTTTTAGAAAGATAATAAGAAAAAAAATTAACCATATTTAAATCGGTATAGGCTATTACAAAATAGGGACAATATGGAACTTAATGTATTGATTTTAAAGGATACACCCACAAGGCCTAAAGCCCTTAATTTTTATCGGACCGGACAACCCGAGCACAAAAACAATATTTCTTTTTAATCAACTTTGTAGGTAATTATCTAGTATCTATAGTATCCACGATTTCCGTTTATTTTCTCTACGTGTTACTATTTCATTGTTCCGTCCATATATACATTATGTACATATAATATAAAAGACACTACTTACCTTCATTTTGAAAGAAACAAAACAAAAACTTAACACATTAACTGACATAAATGATAGGCCTCTCGTACTATCTGTTTCTTCCCATCGTAGAATAACTACAATACGGATTTCCATATGACAATCAATCTCTGTGGCATCTTGGCACCCATCATCATCATTATCATCAACATCAACATTATTGTTGATCAGATGCAAAGAGCAAAACTGTGCCACAACGACATATCAGTCACAACCGCACAGCCTCATATACATAGGTAGGTTAGGTATAGAAACATTAACCTAAACCTCATCCATCAGATAAATGTAGGTGAGTCATAACTTCCATTGATTTCCCTATAAATCTCACCTATATGATGCGAGCAAAGAGTGTTCATAGCGTGTACAAGATCACTTGTAAAAAGTGGTCTACCTCAAGACTCAAGAGAATAATGTATAATGAGTACAACAGGCAACTTGGTTAATATCGACTTTTGTTGGGCTGTCAAAGGAAGGAAATGGAAAATTATGGATAAACCATGGAAAACGTTAGTTATTCTGCAACACACAAAATACACAACAACTTTATGGATTTCCGTTTGCTCTAGTTAGGTTGTTTTTTGTTTTCTTCAAGTCATTATGGGAGAAGTAAAGGTTTTCAACCTGCTTCAATCAAAAATTTCTAAATTAAATGTGTTTCGTATACCAACAAATGGGTTTTTACTTTCATTTTCGTTGCCATTTCGAGGGAAAGTATTCTCTGGGTCAAGATGTCGAATTTCATAATGAGCAGCTACTGCCACTTGATCCTAGCAACAATATGATGCTTAAGTGCCACCGCACTTCACTTAAGGTCAATGTACACGACTTCTTTGCAACTATATCTTTGACTGTAATTTGTTTAAAATGACTAAACAACTCAGCAGCGTGCGCGCAGTCATCCAGAGGGTATTCAATTATGATTCCACAGATCACTGACCTACCCAGATGGATGGCTTCTAGCTTCAGCTTCAAGAGAAGAAAGCAGAGAGTGCATTCTTGATGGTGATCTTTTGTGTTCGAGGCTGACCATTGTGTTGAGAGTTTTTCATATTTTATTTCGTCTTGATGTAATAATGCTGCTGAAGCTAGTTTTGTGGTTCATGAAAACTATCAGAAACTAGGAGCTCAGAGGCAAATGGGCTAAATGTTGAAAGTAAAACTTTCAATGAGAGCTTTAATATTTTATGCGGAGCTATAGTTCAGAAAGCTAAGAGGTTGAAATGGTAGGTACTAAATATCACCATTTTTTCTGACCTTTAGAAAAAATTGATTCAACATCGAAAGCTTGAATATAATGAAGCTATACACATTTTCCTTACATTGAACCTCTTAAGTTATAAAATATTTTAAAGTGACTCAAACAAAATAATATTTAATTTTATTATGCATCATCGGAAGGTGCTTTTCCATAACCATTTAAGGAAGGTACAAATCACAACCATCAGTCATGCACTTTAATTTGTATTTTATAATTTATTTCTTGTATCAATGCATCAAAGCTTCGTAGGTAAATCACCTACACTTTAACATAAATCAAAAAATTTTCAATTTCATCATCAAACCAAAAATAAAATTTGCACTTTTGTCTGACTTATTATATTAAATGCAATAATAATAATCCACGAACGTGTTGGTCGTACCAGAGTCGCATCTCAATATAATGAAGCGATTTGTATGCAAAAAATGTGTTTGGAAACATAAAATCAATGATATTCGATGATTCTAAAATTTATTAATGTCGTTTGTGTTTTTGTGAACATCCATTAATAACTTAGCACACCTTTGAACATAATGAGCACACTTCACAGCATGATATCGATACCAAACCTACGATTATACTCAATGGGTTTGAGGTGGGAAGAAATTTTGTAAAAGATTTCCCAAAACCAAATCTAGATAGCTATTTAGATTAAATAGAGATATGTTATACGTCCAAAAAGTTAGCTCACCAACATAGGCATAAATAATTAAAAATTTTATTAGAATTTTATGCTCTTTTTGTGCTATTTTTGTGTTGTTTTCGCGATTTTTGTGCTGCAATATATTTTTTTGTATGCAATGTTGTGTCACCTTAAATTTAAGCTGGCACAACTTTGTCAATTATTAACCGATTTTAATAAGAGTGGTGTCATAATTTTGTGCTCTTTGTGTGTTATTTATCTGCATTAAAAAAAATTGATTCTAAGGTTTATTTTTCTTTTTATGCAATTCTGTGTCACCTTGAATTAAAGGTAGCACAACTTTCTCAATTACTAACTAATTTCAATCAAACCGGTTTCATAATTTTGTGCTCTTTGTGCGTTATATATCTGCATTAAAAAAAATTTATTTAAATATTTAATTTTTTTTGTATGCAATGTTGTACCACCAGTACGCCCGTAAGACGATTTTGACAATGACAAACTTTTTTGTTGTTGTTGTTGTTGTTGTTGTAATACATTGACTTTCCCCAACAAAAAACAAAAATCGCACTCGAAAAATCAGGTCGTTTAAATGCCGGCTTCTTTCTTTAAAATTAACAGCCCTATTTTGGCAAACCTCACTGATACCTCACAAGTCACAACAACCTCACAAGGTGAGGTTAATTTGATTTTGTGAGGTTTTTGTATTATGGCAGCAACCTCACACCTTGTGATCCTCACAAAAACTATCGAAACAGTGATCTCCTTCGGAGGAGGTCACAAATAAAAATGAACACTTGTGATTTCGAATATTACGACATTTACATGTTTGTTTGTGTTTTTCTTAATTGCTTCCTCCTTAAAATAAATAAATGAATGAAAAATAAACATTCTTGCATGCGCTTAGCTAATTTATTAAAAAAATTAAACAGATCATGTTTCTTTTGACGTAATAAATATATTGGTGCGTTCAACATAAATCCAGAACATTTTGAAAGTTCACTCATCTATCTTTCTATGACAGGCAGCCAATCAGAGCCCAATAAAACTAAAAATCATGAAAATCTGACATGTTTGAACGTGCCCATTCACCGCCCATTCACGAGCCCTCACAACGCCAAAATAGGGCTATAAAGGTAAGACCGCACTCGACGGAACTGCACTTCAGCGGAACAGAACTTCAAAATATTTTTTTCGACAACGAAACTGAACGGAACTTCAGTCCGCGGCATAGTTGGTCAAATTATCAAGTTTGCTGCATGGTGCTGCGCCTGTCCCGTGAAGTTCAGTTGTCGCTTAGTGCGATACAATTTCATACAAAAAATATTTTGAAGTTCTGTTCCGCTGAAGTGCAGTTCCGTCGAGTGCGGTCTTACCTTTATAGCCCTATTTTGGCGTTGTGAGGGCTCGTGAATGGGCGGTGAATGGGCACGTTCAAACATGTCAGATTTTCATGATTTTTAGTTTTATTGGGCTCTGATTGGCTGCCTGTCATAGAAAGATAGATGAGTGAACTTTCAAAATGTTCTGGATTTATGTTGAACGCACCAATATATTTATTACGTCAAAAGAAACATGATCTGTTTAATTTTTTTAATAAATTAGCTAAGCGCATGCAAGAATGTTTATTTTTCATTCATTTATTTATTTTAAGGAGGAAGCAATTAAGAAAAACACATACAAACATGTAAATGTCGTAATATTCGAAATCACAAGTGTTCATTTTTATTTGTGACCTCCTCCGAAGGAGATCACTGTTTCGATAGTTTTTGTGAGGATCACAAGGTGTGAGGTTGCTGCCATAATACAAAAACCTCACAAAATCAAATTAACCTCACCTTGTGAGGTTGTTGTGACTTGTGAGGTATCAGTGAGGTTTGCCAAAATAGGGCTGTTAATTTTAAAGAAAGAAGCCGGCATTTACACGACCTGATTTTTCCAGTGCGATTTTTGTTTTTTGTTGGGGAAAGTCAATGTATTACAACAACAACAACAACAACAACAACAACAACAAAAAAGTTTGTCATTGTCAAAATCGTCTTACGGGCGTACTGGTGGTACAACATTGCATACAAAAAAAATTAAATATTTAAATAAATTTTTTTTAATGCAGATATATAACGCACAAAGAGCACAAAATTATGAAACCGGTTTGATTGAAATTAGTTAGTAATTGAGAAAGTTGTGCTACCTTTAATTCAAGGTGACACAAAATTGCATAAAAAGAAAAATAAACCTTAGAATCAATTTTTTTTTAATGCAGATAAATAACACACAAAGAGCACAAAATTATGACACCACTCTTATTAAAATCGGTTAATAATTGACAAAGTTGTGCCAGCTTAAATTTAAGGTGACACAACATTGCATACAAAAAAATATATTGCAGCACAAAAATCGCGAAAACAACACAAAAATAGCACAAAAAGAGCATAAAATTCTAATAAAATTTTTAATTATTTATGCCTATGTTGGTGAGCTAACTTTTTGGACGTATATGTTATAATAATAATGTTACCATAATCTTAGTCACCTAATAGCTAGGAGTCTTTAGAAAACCTTTAGTTTTAAAGATTAGTTACCCCGGACACCCCAAAAACTTGGATGTGCGTGAAGTTAGCACCACCATTTTGGATTTTCAAAAAATAAAGTTTGTGCTGCCATGTGCCGTATTTTTTAAGAGGGTACCCATTTTTTTAGCTTGAAGTAAGCACCACCATTTACGATTTTCAAAAAAAGTTGTGCTCAACTTGTGCTTCCTTGCGCCATAAATATTTTTGAAAAATTCGCAAATTTGCAAATTTTGCGAATGAAATTTTTGCGAACTTTCAACATTTCTTTAAAAAAAGAGTTGTGCTGCTTTAAGCTCAAGAAATGCTACCAAGAACCAAAATGAAAAAAAGATTCGCCGTCCTATTTCAAAGCAGGGAACGCTTTTCTGGTTTCTTGGGAAAGATGATCTCCACTTGAAACCTCTTGTCATGCGGAGTGAGCAGACGGAGGCCAAAGAGGAAATCTAACATCCCACCCAAGGAACGGGACCCCTGAGGTATAAGCCCCTCAGAGAATAAACCCACAAATCCTCAAACGTGTTATGGTATCAAAACGGCGCAATCCAGTGCTTATTGGGCACAGAGCGAGTGTTACGCTCTTGCCACCATTTCTACCTACCTAGAATTTGCAAAGGCAGCACAAGTTGAGCACAAAACAGCAGATTTTTTTTGAAAATCAAAAATGGCGGTACTAACTTCACGCTACAGCCCTTCGCAAATTTTTGTTTTGGCCATAACAGTTGCAATTATGCGATTTTTTTTTTTTTTTCTTTTTGGTTCTTTGTAGCATTTTTTGAGCTTAAAGTCTAGTACGCTGCTGATGCGAAACGAAAAATCCCATACAAAAATGACACAACGAAATCATAAACGAAAAATTTAGTTTTACTTTTCGTTCTGCAGTACGCTGTTCGATGAACGAAATTGAAAATTGTTGCATATTGTAATATTTTCTCAGGTTCGTTAATAAAACTTATTTACTTTATTCAAAACGTCCACTTATTTATTTCGCAAAATAAAACACTTTACTGTTCTTACTACAAACAAAACGAATTATTATTCACCACTTAATTAATTCACAAACTTTACTTTTCACTTTTATTACAACCAACTTTATTCATTCACGATTAAAAACAAACTGTGTCGCTGCCGTTCAAACCTGTGCCTTTTATACTTGTTTTCCAAACTCTCGAAATAAGGAGAACGTTCTGGTCTCTGCTTCCAGAGCTTTCCGTAGGGGAAATTTCCCAATAATTTCCCTTCCAAAAGCTTTTATTTGACAGCTGGTAAATCTGCTATAATCCGGCAGATGGCGCTTCCTTCGTTTGAGAGTTGCTATAATTATAGCTACTAAGGGCATGTTTGCACTGTGACCGTAAGCTTTATTGTGTTCGTTTGTTTGCTTTTCGGAGTCGTTATAGTTCAAATTTGGAAAGTCATTACAATATTTTTTAGGAGAAGTCTTCACTCTTTTTTCGCACACAATTAATTACCCAGGCCATTTATTGTGTGCGGAAAAATGACATTTGTGTTTTTTCGTGTGTATTTTTGTTGTTTCTTTCATTACAGCGTGGCTGTCTGTGTTCTTTATTTTCAGTTGCATTTGTTTTGAATTTTTGAATTGGTGTAACTGTCAATGAATATTTTTTCGCTGCGTTTTCGTAAGCATTTCGTTGTCTTGTTGGAGACCAACTAAAAATTTTGTTTCGCATCAGCAGCGTACTAGGCTTAAGCAGCACAAAACTCTTTTTTTAAAGAAATTTTGAAATTTCGCAAATATTTCATTCGAAAAATTTGCAAATTTGCGAATTTTTCAAAATTACTTACGGCAGAAGCCAGCACAATACAGCACATAATTTTTTTTTTCGAAAATTGAAAATGGCGGTGCTAACTTCACGCTAAAAAAAATGGGTACCCTCTAAAAACCAAACCCTTAGTACCTATCTAAGATTTTTTTTTAAATACGGCACATGGCAGCACATGTTGGGCACATTACAGCACAACCTTTTATTGTTAAAATCCAAAATGGCGGTGCTAACTTCACGCACATAAAATACTTGGTTCTACTCGTATAATGAGGAGATGTAGCTAAACACAAATCGAACAAAACCTTTTAAGAAATTTTAATAAGTTTTTTGAAAAAAATTTGCTCCACCATTGAGTTCTCCCAGCTCAATTTTGAGGAACTTTTTAGGAAATGCTTAATGCGTCAAAATAAAGATCTCCACAAAAATTCAAATCTGTTGGAATTTTTCGAGATGAAAGTTTTATTTTCCTGGGCTAGCTGCAGCTGTAGATCGTAGCACTTTGAAAGTAGAAAGCTAGGAAAATAGTACGATAGTACCTAAGCCTGCATACTTAGGGTCTTGGTAAACGGGAATGTTTGATTATTGTTAATAGCTAGATTGCTTTAGCCCTTTTCTTGGGAAATCTCCCTCCGGGTATTTTAGGAAAGCCTGAAGAAGGTACATAGATCTGAAGAGAACATAGGAATAACATCTGTATAGAGGTGAGAGAAAATCCATTTTGGTATTAAAGGTTAAAAGCCAAAGTGGGAAATAGGATAAAGTTTTATGTCGAGAAAACAAGACATAAAAGTAAAGTTTAATATTTCCGTGAAAATTGAATAAATTCCATAAGAAGAGAGAGCTGCAGTTTGGCTGTGGAGTTGAGAGAATCATGAAATAATGAGAGAAGGAGAGTAGGATGATTGTTTAGGATGTCTGCTATGAAAGTATCGGCCAAATGATTTGGGCGCCAAATAATAAGAATGACATTCAATTGAAATAGAAACAATAGCATTTAATATTTAAATAGATACCATTTAAAAATTGGAACAAAATTGTTATCAAAAATTATCTAGAAGCCGCTAGATTTCTAAAAACTTCAATATTGACACAATTGGTGTAGGAAGCGACGGATTTATATAAGATGTGTGTCCAAATACGGGGCCAACTTTCAAAGTTATATTTTTGTATAATTATTACCCATTATGAAGAGGTAAAATATGAACAGATATATCAGTTGAACAATTTTGGTCTTGACAATATTTCAACTTAATTAAATAGCTTCGAAAATATGTATATACATTAAAGTTTTCGCAAATGGCGGATCCTACCAGGACTTCAACTTTTTTTCACTTTATTAAACGCTGTTTTTGTTTTTTGCTTAACTCCCTTGTGCCATGTTTCAATTATAATTTCTTCAAGGATCAACCTACTTTGCTTATTAATTAAATTAATGCTTTTGACAAGTCAACCCTATATAATGTTTTTTCTCTGCATTAAACAATAACGCTTAACTTTGATTGCCAAAGTCTATTCTCCGACGATTTGAGTCAAATCCGTAGGCGGAGGTTATTTCTTTCTTTTTGATCATCCAATTTTATAGACCTCCAACATTGACTGCTCATTCAACTCACATCCTACAATCCATTTAAAAGTTGACTCCTTTAAAAATTGCTTATTTCTTTGCTTCCTTTACTTGCTGGAGGTTGGACCTGCCAAATTCCAAAGAAATCCTAACGAAGTCGTAATTTATTATTTTGCCTTTCCTACTTTTGTGTACGCTTATAGCTTATACATTACAAAGAAGAACATGCACATGCGCACTATAAATTCATGATGTGCATCTTTCTATATGGGGCTCTCTCACCTCACTAGAGGTTCGAATTCGTTTTCCAATTCAATATCATCTCACTCAAAGTTTGACCCGAGGTCTAAATATGTCGAACTTCATTACTGAGTTAAAATTGGCATCAATTTCACTAGTAAGGTACAGGTACGTGTTCGTATTGCAAAAAAATGTTCTTATGTTGCGTGTTATTTCCAATTAGCTATTTAGACAAAAATGGTTAGAGGTCAAATTGCCAAAGATTCTTTGGATTGTACTTTAATTGAGTTAATTTCTCATTGAATGTAGGCACAATGTGCAGACAGAAATGATTAATAAACTAAATTAAACCTAACTAAAAAAACTCCAGGTTCAAAGTGTCTTACTAGAATATAGCAACCATTAATGTATAGCATGTGTCGCATCGAGTTGATTGAAATGGTTTATGGATGAATAATCAAAAAAAAGAAATCAACTGAGTCAGACGTATGTAGTTCGAAGGGTTTTGTATTTTCAAAGACTTGGTACATTAGGCGCCAATTTATTAAATCTCCATAATAAATTAGGTATTGCCGTTAAAAAGTGGATACAACATGTAACTTATGTAGTTATAAAACAAAAAAAAAAAAACATGGATTTAATTCGTTAAATAAACTTCAATAATATACAGTTTTAAATTAAAAACAAAGAATGTCTTTTGAAAATTAATTAAAAAAACTAAAAAAATCAGAACATATATTGAGCATGTTTCTTAATATATGTATGTACATACTTTTGAAACATAATACATATATACATTTTTTACATTTAAAAAAAATTGGCAGGCCAATTTTTTGTAGTAACTAAAGGATTTACAATCAGAAACCTTATTTTTATTAGAATCCTAACATCTGGAATGAGCGCTTCAACGGATAGTAGATGGTGATGTCAGCCAAGATCCTGAAACTGAGCACCAGCTACCAGTCTATCTGGCTAACAACCAAGAGTTTCAATCGCCCCAACTGTTGCCCTGATAAAGTTGTACAAACTTACACGTCTGTGAAGTTAGCAGGGCAACTTTCACCCACGCAATTGGGACCTTGACAGGAATTTGCAGTTTTTTTGCATTTTTTTTGCATTTCTATTCCCGATTTTGCAGTTCGCCAAATAACGGTGTAATTTAGTGACCTGCTAACTTCACAGTGGTCACATGGCGTATCTAAGCAACCAAGCGTGCTAGGAACTTGTAGTAAGGCTCCAAATTTGCAGTTTTTTTGCATTTCAAGAATAGGCTAGGTCAGAATTTTGAAGTCCTTTTTTTGAAAAAAATTTCATACTGACCTGCTAACTTCACAGTGAAGTAAGCAGGTCACATGGTGTATCTCAGGAACCAAGCGTGCTAGGAACTTGCAATAAGGCTCCAAATTTGCAGTTTTTTTGCATTTCAACGATAGGCTATGTTCAAAATTTGAAGTCCTCAATTTAAAAATTTCCCAAGTTTGACTTCAATATGAAGCAATCAGGCCACATCGTGTATCTCACGAACCAAGCATGCTAGGAACTTGCAGTAAGGCTCCAAATTTGCAGTTTTTTTGCATTTCAAGAATAGGCTAGGTCAGAATTTTGAAGTCCTTTTTTTGAAAAAAATTTCATACTGACCTGCTAACTTCACAGTGAAGTTAGCAGGTCACATGGTGTATCTCAGGAACAAAGCGTGCTAGAAACTTGTAGTAAGGCTCCAAATTTGCAGTTTTTTTGCATTTCAAGAATAGGCTAGGTCAGAATTTTGAAGTCCTTTTTTTAAAAAAAATTTCATACTGACCTGCTAACTTCACAGTGAAGTTAGCAGGTCACATGCTGTATCTCAGGAACCAAGCATGCTAGGAACTTGCTGTAAGGCTCCAAATTTGCAGTTTTTTTGCATTTCAAGAATAGGCTAGGTCAGAATTTTGAAGTCCTTTTTTTGAAAAAAATTTCATACTGACCTGCTAACTTCACAGTGAAGTTAGCAGGTCACATGGTGTATCTCAGGAACCAAGCATGCTAGGAACTTGCAATAAGGCTCCAAATTTGCAGTTTTTTTGCATTTCAACGATAGGCTATGTTCAAAATTTGAAGTCCTCAATTTAAAAATTTCCCAAGTTTGACTTCAATATGAAGCAAGTAGGCCACTCTTTTTTCGCACACAATTAATTACCCAGGCCATTTATTGTGTGCGGAAAAATGACATTTGTGTTTTTTCGTGTGTATTTTTGTTGTTTCTTTCATTACAGCGTGGCTGTCTGTGTTCTTTATTTTCAGTTGCATTTGTTTTGAATTTTTGAATTGGTGTAACTGTCAATGAATATTTTTTCGCTGCGTTTTCGTAAGCATTTCGTTGTCTTGTTGGAGACCAACTAAAAATTTTGTTTCGCATCAGCAGCGTACTAGGCTTAAGCAGCACAAAACTCTTTTTTTAAAGAAATTTTGAAATTTCGCAAATATTTCATTCGAAAAATTTGCAAATTTGCGAATTTTTCAAAATTACTTACGGCAGAAGCCAGCACAATACAGCACATAATTTTTTTTTTCGAAAATTGAAAATGGCGGTGCTAACTTCACGCTAAAAAAAATGGGTACCCTCTAAAAACCAAACCCTTAGTACCTATCTAAGATTTTTTTTTAAATACGGCACATGGCAGCACATGTTGGGCACATTACAGCACAACCTTTTATTGTTAAAATCCAAAATGGCGGTGCTAACTTCACGCACATAAAATACTTGGTTCTACTCGTATAATGAGGAGATGTAGCTAAACACAAATCGAACAAAACCTTTTAAGAAATTTTAATAAGTTTTTTGAAAAAAATTTGCTCCACCATTGAGTTCTCCCAGCTCAATTTTGAGGAACTTTTTAGGAAATGCTTAATGCGTCAAAATAAAGATCTCCACAAAAATTCAAATCTGTTGGAATTTTTCGAGATGAAAGTTTTATTTTCCTGGGCTAGCTGCAGCTGTAGATCGTAGCACTTTGAAAGTAGAAAGCTAGGAAAATAGTACGATAGTACCTAAGCCTGCATACTTAGGGTCTTGGTAAACGGGAATGTTTGATTATTGTTAATAGCTAGATTGCTTTAGCCCTCTCACGAACCAAGCATGCTAGGAACTTGCAGTAAGGCTCCAAATTTGCAATTTTTTTGCATGTCAATGATAGCCTATGCTCAAAATATACACGATGTGACCTACTTGCTTCATATTGAAGTCAAACTTGGGAAATTTTTAAATTGAGGACTTCAAATTTTGAACATAGCCTATCGTTGAAATGCAAAAAAACTGCAAATTTGGAGCCTTATTGCAAGTTCCTAGCATGCTTGGTTCCTGAGATACACCATGTGACCTGCTAACTTCACTGTGAAGTTAGCAGGTCAGTATGAAATTTTTTTCAAAAAAAGGACTTCAAAATTCTGACCTAGCCTATTCTTGAAATGCAAAAAAACTGCAAATTTGGAGCCTTACTACAAGTTCCTAGCACGTTTGGTTCCTGAGATACGCCATGTGACCTGCTAACTTCACTGTGAAGTTAGCAGGTCACTAAATTACACCGTTATTTTGCGAACTGCAAAATCGGGAATAGAAATGCAAAAAAAATGCAAAAAAACTGCAAATTCCTGTCAAGGTCCCAATTGCGTGGGTGAAAGTTGCCCTGCTAACTTCACAGACGTCAAACTTACAATTATTAGTCATACCCCATCATGTAAAAAAAAATAAGCAAATAGCTGGTACTGATGGCAAACGCTGCCAAGGGCGTACGCCGGATTTCAATCAGGGGGGGAGGGGGTCAAAGTTATAAAAAACAATTGGTACAGAAATCTTACTTTAAAATGCTTTCAAAAGAAGGCAAATTGCTTATAATCCATAGAAAATATTTTGATTAGGGGGGAGGGAGGAAACATACAGTCTAGTACGATGAAAACCCCCGATATTACCTGAGGGTTAATAAAGAAGGTTTAGGTAGTCTGTTTCTTCTTCTTGCGCTTGAAATCACAGTGCCATTACACCTAGGCCATTATCTTTATTCTTTCCCACACAATTATATTTCTTTTGTAGTCTAAAACTGAACAGCTGTTGTTTTTTTTTTAATACATAAGTTTAAATTAAATTTTTTGCTTTGTGTATCTTGTTATAGTCGATTTAAGCTTCGCAAAATTAAGCCCCAGGAAATAAAGCCTCAATAAAAGTGAAATAAGGCCCCAAATCAAAACCAAAATTCTCAAATTTTGTGGTTTTACTTATTTTTTGGGGCCTTAATTCTCTATTAATTACGTCATTGTGAAATAAGGACTCAATGAAAAAAGACCCCAACATCGATTTTGGGGCTTAATTTCATTTTATTTTGAAAAAGAAATTTGGGGCATTAATTAATTTTGCATAATTTACAGATATTGTTGACATATTGTATAAGCATTTAAGAAATTTGACTAATACAATCCAAGTGTTTGTTTGACAGTTGGAGGTGTTGTTTCATTTGCGAAAATAAACAACAACAACCGAAATTGCTTCATTTAAAAAGTAGTAATTCTTAGAAAATGGGTGGAAAGTCCAAAATTGTTTGATTTTTCTTTTTGTATGCACATCAAGCCCTACCTTCCTACCATAATTTTTTCGTTTTTCAACAATCGTTAGTGCTCAATATATTTTATGTATATAAATTTTTGAGAAAGTGGATGGATTCTATGCCCCCTGAATGGAAGACTGCGGATTTTCGATGTTTTCCTTTGTATGCACCACAAGACCTGTCATTGTGCCAAATATCAAGGAGCTACGGTGTCGGGAAATGCTTCAAAATTTTGATGATCTGTTAGTCAATTAGTCAGTCATCACTCAGCCAATCCTCGCGTTCCGATGTTTATTCGCTATGTTATCTAGTTATCTCAAAAATTTCGAGATAACTTGAGTTGTTGTTGTGTCAGCGGTCATCAGCTGTTTTTCAACAAGGGATTACAACAACACAAAGCGTTTCGCATGAATAAACATCGGAACGTGGCCAATTACTGTCTTAGCAAATTTTTAAAGTCCTTTATCTGAGGAATAATTAGTTCTAAAGGACCATTCACATGAGAGCGACCAACAAACGACGAATAAACGAACAAAACGGAATTTAACACTTTTATGAACCAAAATTCTTCGAAAAAACTAGACAAAATGGTAGAAATCTAACTTCCGTCAATGTTGAGGTAGAAAAATTTGCATTTAGCTTATAAACTGAAAATTTTAGTAACTCAACATTAACGATAATTAAATATCTATACCATTTTGTTTAGTTTTTTCGAAGAATTTTTGTTTATAAATGTGTTAAATCCCGTTTTGTTCGTTTATTCGTCGTTCGTTGGTCGCTCTCATGTGAATGGCCCTTAAAGAGATGAAATTTAGTGAGCTGACTGTGTTTGACTAACTCATTTACTGTGAATTGAAAGTTTCTGACTTCATTGGTACTGAAGTGGTCGAAAATCACCTGAGTTTGTTCCTGCAAAAAGGGTGTGTGTGTAGTGCCACCAGCCCCGGATCTACGATTTTTTCGAACAGAGGCAAAACTTGATTTTGGCGCCCTTGCCATTTTTGATAAAAATGAAAAAAACCACATATCTGCTTGGTTGGATTTTTTGTCACTGGGAGAATAAAACTTTTTAATGGATGTGCAGCCCATACCTATTCAGCAACTTATTACTATAGATAAGAAAATTTAAAAATGCCTAAACAAAGACGGTACACAACCAAGGTTCGTAGAACGATAAAATATGATTCGTTCTGCCGTGAACAATTCAAAAGAATTTTATTTTTGATTCGATCACGAATCTTATTTTTTGGTTCCTAATAAAATTCGTTTTCATTCGAATCAAATCTGCAAAGATCTGTAAAATATGGTTGATTCCCGAATTTATCATGGGATAACAATTGAAGATCCATTCCCTGAACCGAAGAAAGAAAAATGTAAATTTACGACAAGACACAATTTCGAAAAGCCAAAGTTACGCAAGATAAAGTATCGAAGCACAAAATTCCGAAATTTTTTTTTTTATCCTCAGGACTTCGTTATTCCTTGAGTGATTTCAATGAAATTGACAGAAGATCATAGCTGAGAGAGAGTTATAGCGGAACAAAAATTTTTCAAAATAGGATGTTTCTAAAATATGTCAACGTTTTGCAACTTCGTTCTTTCTTGAGTGATTGTAGCAGAAAAAAATATTTAACAATAGGATCTTTCAAAAAATGTTAACATATTTTAACTTCGTAGTTCCTTGAACGATTTTAATGAAATTGAGACACACAATTTCAAACGAATGCTAAGCAACGTCAAATTATTTTAGATTGGCTGGTTCTATATGATACGCGTGAGAGCAGTCTCTGGCTGGTGTGAAATTTTGTTTTATCCGCCATTTTGAAAAAGGGTGTTGAAAAAGGTAAATCAAAGGGCACGGTAGTGCCCATCCAAGTTCGCGGCACTACAACCTTTTTACAGGAACAAACTCAGGCGATTTTCAACCCCCCTCTAACTTCAGTACCAATAAAGTCAGAAACTTCAAATTCGGAGTATTTGCTGAACTGATCAAACACAGGTGGCTCACCAAATTTCAACTCTTTAGCATTAGTAGTTCCCAAGATATAGGACTTCAAAAATCGCAAAAACCGTAACTGACTGATTCACTGACCCACTGACTCACTGACTCACTGACTGACTGACTCACTGACTCACTGACTCACTGACTGACTGACTCACTGACAGATCATCAAAATTATGGAGCACTTCCCGACATCGTAGAAACTTGAAATTTCGCACAACGGTAGGCCTTGTGGTACATACAAAGGAAAAAATCGAAAATCTGCAATTTTCTATTCAGGGGGCGTGGCATCCACCCACTTTTTTAAAAACTCTTATAAATTATATGGAGCACTTTCGATTGTTGTAGAACAATGAAAATTGGTAAGTTGGTATTTTTTGAGGTACTAAGAAAGAAAAAAAATGAAAAATTGGAATTTTCCATACAGGGGGCGTGGCATCCACCCACATTCTTAAAAATTCTTAAAAATTATATGGAGCATTTCCGATTGTTGTAGAACGATGAAAATTGGAAGGTCGGTAGGGCTTAAGGTACTTGGAAAGAAAAAAATTGAAAAATTGGAATTTTGCATTCAGGGGGCGTGGTATCCACCCACATTCTTAAAAATTCTTATAAATCATATGGAGTACTTCCGATTGTTGTAGAACGATGAAAATTGGTAGGTCGGTACGCCTTGAAATACTTAAAATAAAGAAATCGAAAAATTGGAATTTTCAGTTCAGGGGGCGTGGCATCCACCCACATTCTCAAAAATTCTTATAAATTATATGAAGCACTTCCGATTGTTGTAGAACGATGAAAATTGGTAGGTTGGTATGCCTTGAAGTATTTAGAAGAAAACACAATCGAAAAATTGGAAGTTTCAGTTTAGGGGGCGTGGCATCAACCCACGTTCTAAAAAATTCTTATAAACTATATGAAGCACTTCCGATTGTTGTAAAACGATGAAAATTGGTAGGTCGGTAGGGCTAAAGTACTAAGAAAGAAAAAAATTGAAAAATTGGAATTTTGCATTCAGGGGGCGTGGCATTCACCCACATTCTTAAAAACTCTTATAAATTATATGGAGCACTATCGATTGTTGTAGAACGATGAAAATTGGTAGGTCGGTAGGACTTGAAGTATTTAGAAAGGAAAAAAATCGAAAATTTGGAATTGTCCATTCAGGGGGTGGGGGTGCCATCCACCCACTTTATCAGAATTGCTATTACTTTTACCTGGCAAAATAAATCTGTGCAAAAAGGAGTGAAATCACAACAAAAACATAAATGTTAAAAAAGGAGCCAAGTTCTTATGTGTACAAGAAACCTGTGCGTAAAAAATCAGCCAAAAAAAGTAATGAGATCTAAAATATATGCCAAGTTTTAAGTTCATGAAGTTTAATATCAAATATCTTAAGAAGAGTAATATCGAAACAATTCCAAATCATGACAGAAATTTGGTAGTTAATGATTACTGCACAGAGAAAAATATTGAACATATTCATGTTTGAATCAAACTCACACACATACGATTTGGCATGGAACCGATTTCTGTTTGAATTGAACATAAACGTATTTATTCATCGTAGACTGGATTTAAACGAGTTTTTGTTTAAATTAAATATGCTTTCTATTTGATTTGAACATATTTCTCTTTGTTTTAATTAACTTCATTCAATGTTATTTCAAATAGAATCATATTACTTTTTTTGAACATTCTCGTGTTTAAATTAACTATGTTTTTTGTTTTAAATATGTAAAAAGATGCAAATACTTACCCGAACTTATTTTTTTATTTTTACTCCATTTATCTGACCAAAACACACAAGAAAACAGTAAAAAGTCTATGAAAATTTTAAAATCTTTAATCGAACATGCTTAGCAAGAACATATTAAATTTACTGTTAAAAATAAAACCACTTAAACCTGTGAAATTAAGCTTCTAAATTGTATTTTTGTATTCCAGTTGATTGATGTGGAAGGGGCATCTTTGGAGCACCTATATGTGAAATTACATGGTTAGCCTTTTTTGCTAAAAGTTAAAGAAGGATAAGCTCTTAATGTGATATGTATGTACTTACTTTTGATAAATGTTTGGCTTAAAACTTCAAACACCCAAGTGAGCCTTAAAGGACAGCATTTCACAATTGCAGAAAGGTGTAATTTGTGATCATCACTTGGCTTAAGATTATCCCAAATAGCTGTACCACTACATTTATTGAAAAGGCAATTCTTCTTTTTCTGGAGAAAAAAGGGAAAAACATGAATTAATTTTCATATCAACATCTAAAAAAAAAAGAAACTTACCAAAAACCTCCTTTAAAGATTGCAAGTGTTCCAAAAATTTTATTTTGGGTTTTGGTTTTCCATCTTCTCGAAACGAAAAACAATGACATCCATCACAAGGTTAACTTAAACTAAATTTTTCTTCGTTTAAGTTCAATTCAAACTGATCTGAGTTTAAATTTATGATTTTGTTCGATCTCGTTTTCTTGTTAACATTTTCAGTGGGTTCATATTTAAAACAACCTCGTTCATATTCATTTTATGTTAAATACTCTCAAGTGAGAAAAATAATTAAACAGACATTTCAAAAATCAAAGTCAAACTAGTTTGAATATCATATAAAAAATATTTGCAGGTTCTAATGAAATATTCAAACATGAATCAGTTTGACTTAAACACACTTTACTTTAAAATAATAGTATTTTCACATTCAAACAGATTAGAATTAGGTTTAAACCGAATTCTATTTGTATAAGTTAAACATATAATCAAACATGCATCTATTTAAATAACTCATAGTTCAGTTTTCTCAGTGTGATTAAAATTTGGTGGATTTACTTGGCAAGTTTTCTCTTAAATACTTACTTAATCACAAATTTAAAATGTATGAAAACTTGACCAGTGAGCTCACCAAATTTTAATCAGTAATCATTAATTACCAAATTTCTGTCATGATTTGGAATTGTTTCGATATTACTCTACTGAAGATATTTGATATTAAACTTCATGAACTTAAAACTTGGCATATATGTATTTTAGATCTCATTACTTTTTTGGGCTGACTTTTTACGCACAGGTTTCTTGTACACATAAGAACTTGGCTCCTTTTTTAACATTTATGTTTTTGTTGTGATCCAATTTTCTCGGAGAGTAACATTTTTTATTTGATTTTGTAAGTTAAAATATCTTTTCAATTTTTTGTTTCCAAAAATTATCGACATCATGAAAAATATTTGTCGAAAATTGTAAAAATAGTTTTCAGCGTTTATCTCACTTTTTGTTCATCTGAATGAAAACATTTTTACTAAACAGTTAATTTCAGAGCACCTGATTTCCTACATTATTGTGGGTATTTAGATTTTCTGTAAATTAAAAAAGATCTTAAATATAGTGTAGTAAAGTTGTCAGTATCCAGCAAATAATTCTTTAGGCAAGACTAGGATTTGTACGGCGTGGTGCGACACTTGTAGAGGGACACAGTTCAAATGTTTTATTATTGAAGAAGGAGGATATTTCTCCTACAGTTTAGAGAGGATGGGAAGTTTTGTAAAAATACACTTTCATGCAATGGAAAGAACTATGACTTTGAATAATGTATTATAGCTCGTTTCTTTTTTTAATTTTAAATGGAGAAATAATAACAGAAAAACTGCTTAAGGTTGACGGAGAAATACAATTTGATACTCGTTCGATTTAGAAGATCTTCATAGTATTCTCAACTTGTAAGCTGCCCAAAGCATAAAATCTAGGCCGATATTCTTAACAATATTATTTAAGTTAAACAAAAAAGCATTTGTGTGACAGTTAATGTGGAGGAAAAAGTAGCACATAAACGTTTAAGTTTAATTTAAATAAAAGTTAACATTGTTACCGTTCACAGCAATTATACTAATTTCATGATCAATGGATAATATATGGTATGTAAACCAACTGGTTTTTGCTAAACAGTTACGATTTTTGTTATGAAAGTTATCCTTTTAATTGCATTTTAATAAAAAATGACACCTTTATGTTCTAGATCAAATTTATTATTCAAAATATAACGGCGATAATTTTAAAAAGAGTGTTCCACTTTCAAAATAGAGTTTGTGATCAAATAAAAACAAGTTAATTATGTCCGAAGCCTTATACTATTCTCTTCGCAGAAAAGTTGGTAAGCCTTCATATGACTTTGACCGTATTCAGTTTTATTTAAGAAATTAATTTGCTAAATTAGAAACAATCTATGTCATTTTTGCACCATGAGAGTAGGTAGACTGGACTTTTATACTTCTAAATTAATTCTGCTATACGTTTTCAAAAAAAAGAAGCCGTATACATAACTTCATTGAATAAAAATTAAGTTATTAAAACTAAATTGGTTGAATGACCTAAAAGTGTTTATTTTACAACCAACATAAACAAATTCTTAACAGAGACTACTGCCCTAGACCAAAAGTAAGAAAACGCCTACCTATAATATTTCAGACAGTAAAAATTTTGCTCGTAAAACTTTCAAAACCACTTTGCGGAAGTTTTATTATATTCCTTTTCAAAGAAATTTTAATGAAACTTTTTCGACTTCTCTCATCAATCGTCTATGTCGACGACCGCGACGTTCATAAGTAGTGCCAAATGTCTATCGACGACTGCGACAAGAGTAAGGAGTTTAAGTTTTATGGGTCTCATAGTTGAACTTTTGTAATTGGGAACTTGACCTAGTTTGTGTGTTGACTTATATAATACATAGACTCATAGAAACCACAATTGGATTCATTATTATTATTATTATTTGATTTCCTAATAAATGATGATATTTTTTCTAAATTCTTAATTAAGAAGATCTTTTTTTTTCATTCAATAATTGACAGAATCTTTCAATGGGTATTTTATTCAATCTTCATTTTGGAAAATTGCTCAATTTTCAACTTTTTTCTTCTCAATGATACAAAAATGACACATCAATTTATTATAAGATGTTATAACCACCATCAATAATTAACGATTCTCTGATGTAGGTCGCCTTTAAGTCGCTAACAATGACAAGCAATCAATAATTTGTATAATTATTTCCCATTGAAAATCTAGGACTTTTTAAACACTCTTTGCTTTTGTTGTTGTTCATCATTGCAATCAATTAATCATTCCCCAAGTATATGAAAATGATGATGTAAGTTCCAATCGAATCGAATAAACATCACTCCCTTTGCGATTAAGAAAATATTTACACTCTTTATGTAGACACATCCATTTGAGGCAAAAGATCTATGAGGCCAAGCCTATAATGCGGTCCCCAACCAACAATTGCACATCTTAAGTTGGTAAAATACAAATAACAAAAAGTCTACATGTAAATAGATAGCTACATTTATCGAAATAGGTACATACAATATATAGGTACTCTTTTGTCTTAAGGTGTTCATAAATCTACGAGTTACGAAATTTAAACACTAAATCATGCAATTCGGCCTACAAACTATATGGCCGATGTACGCTTTACTCAATCGCCGTAACACCAATGGCAATTTCAACTGAAAAGCTTCATCCTTAAGCCAAGGTGTATTTGACCAGGTTAAAAGAAGCTAAATCTTAAAACGTAAGCTCTTGTAGTAAAGGTTTTATTGAGGATTTGATCGATTCATTTATTTAAGCTAAAGAGTGTATTTTGGCTTAAGATGAGAAAATAAACCGGGATCTTACTGCCCCCCCCCCCCCCCCCCTCCCACTTAAGCGTAAGTGGTGGTTTAAAAAAAATTCTTAAAAAATGAATAACGACTATTAGAAAACAATGGCAGCACGTACATTATCAAGCTAAAGCTGTCTTTAAAGCAAGAAGCAGCTGTCAAAAAAAACTAGGAAGCTTAAGCTTAGAACATTTTTTATCAAAATTTGGGAATAAGTTGGTTATTTCTGGTCGAATGAATACTTTGTTTCTACAATTTTTCAATTAAAAATACCGAATTAAAACTCTTACTTACTTACTTACTTAAGGTGGCGCTACAGTCCGGGGTGGACCAGGGCCTCAACCAACAAGGTGCCCTGGCCTAAAGCCACACTGATATGGACCTATCAGGTTGTTGACGAATGGCTTCAGGCGTTCACAAAGTACGGCAGCGAAAATCTTGTAGGCGATATTAAGAAGACTGATGCCTCTGTTGTTGGTGCAGTCCAAGGGATCGCCTTTCTTGAGGATCGGGCAAACAATGCTGAGTTTCTATTCACCGGGCATGCTTTCCTCCGACCATACTTTACACATGAGCTGGTGCATACTACCTTACCAGCCGCTTTGAATTTCTCAGCCGCAAGGCCATCAGCTCGAGCAGCTTTACTAGACTTAAGTTAAGATATAGCTATCTTTACTTCGTCGAGATCGGGTGGACGGAATTGTTGGCCTACGTCGTCCAGGTTGAATGGTGCAATCTGCATGGTAGCGGGATTCGGTTCGTCCTCGCCGTTATACAATTTGCAGAAATTATTTTTCCATATCCTCAGCACCAACTGCGATTCTACTACGATGTTCCCCTCATCGTACTTGCAGGCTTCGGTCCGGGCCTTGTAACCCTGGGAGGTTCTCTTTACCTTTTGGTAAAACTTCCGAACTTCATTCCTGCAATGGCATCCCTTTATTTCCTCGATCGCACTTTTCTCATGCTCTTTCTTTTTCCTTCTTAGAAGCTTGTGTTCCTCTCTTCTCTTCTGCTCGTAGAGCTCGTGAGCAGCTCTGGTCCTTCTATGCAGCCCCAATTTGTATGCCTGTTGTTTGGCTGCATGTACTTGCCGGCATTCTTTGTCGAACCAGGGGTTTCGCTGTGGTGGTTGTGCGAGGCCCAGCACTTCAGAGGCGGCATCTCTGATGGCTTCCTGGCAGTTTTTCTACTGGTTCTCGATGTTTGCAGTTGGCGGCAAAGGACTAGTTAAGAGGGCGCGTGAGACTCGATCGAAAAAGGACCTGGCGATTTCTTGCAACTGTAGCCGTCCGACGTCGAACTTCCTCACAGTATTTCCCTGTTTTGGCTTTGGTCTGGATATCCGTAGCATTACCTTGGCTACAACGAGATAGTGGTCCAAGTCAACGTTGACTCCTTGGAACTTTCAGACATCCTTGATACTGGAGGAGTGCCTTGCGTCGATCGCAATGTTGTCAATCTGGTTGGCGGTTGATTGACCATGTCCCCTTATGTATATCGAGATGCGGGAACTGCGTACTAGCAACCACAACGTTTCACCTCACAGCAAAGTCGATTAACCTGAGTCCGTTATCGGAGGTAGTGTCGTGCAGGCTGTATCTTCCGATTGTGCCACCAAAGACGTCTTCTCTTCCTAGTTTGGCATTAAAATCACACAAAGACAATTTTAATGTCATAGCTAGGACATTGCTTGCTCATATGTCTTGTCCAGGAGCTCATAGAACTCGTCCTTGGTGTCGTAATCTTTCTCTTGTGTGGGGGCATGCACCCATATCAGGCTGATGTTGGCGAACTAAGCCTTGATGCGGATTGTCGTTAGGTGTTCGTTCACATAGTTGAAACTCAAGACTTCTTGCCTAAGTCTGCCTCTAACAACAAATCCACATCCAAAAAGACACTGCCCTTGTGGTCGGTAACAGTCACCGTAGTAGATATCGCAGTCTTTCAGTTTTCTTCTGCCCGGCCCATCCAATCGCACTTCTTGGATGGCGTTGATGTCTGCTTTGTAGCAGTTGTAGCAGTCTAGGGCCTCCGCTAAATGTTCGAATGCACGTGATCTATAGAGAGACAGAACATTCCAAGTGCAGATCCGAAGTTCGTTGTCCTTATTTCGTTTGCTAGGTTCGTCAACAGTATATCCGTCCGTATCCGAGGCTTGTTGTTGCTTCGCAACTAAATAGCTTTATACGTGGCCGGGAAGTCACGCCGATGGCACGAACCCCTGTCTGGAGGACCAGACACTTACAATATAACTCCAAGGGCGGGGGAAAAAAAAGTTAATCTTCCACCAGCGTGATTGATCCTCGATTGATACCAAAAGTGTACCATCCACATCCACTACAGGTTGATTGGTGTTGCTTTTTTTCCCGACAGCATCCTTGGATAGTTAGTACGATTTCCTCATATCTCCTCTTGTCACGTCTCACATACCGGTAGACCATCTTATGTGCAAGGCCTATACTTGCTTCGCAATTCAGCCCTTCATTGAACATCTGCTTCGACATTTGTTAGCATCTTCAACGATTTGCGAAGCTCGATTTTATCCCAGGGTTCTTGGGATATCCAAGGGTCTATAACTCTCGTCTGCTTGGGTACAGTTTCGGATCCAACCTCCATAAAAACACTTTTTATATCACCCCACATCTCCTCAATTGTTGAATGTTGAATTCCGTTTAATGACGGAGCTCTGTCGTTAAGATCGGTGACATACAAAGTTACGACATATGTTGGGATCACTTAAAGCATTCGTATTGAACTTCGAACCCTGTGATGGTCGTTGTACTGCTGCGGTTCTAAGCTTGAGACTCATGAGAACCAAATGGTGGTCACTTCCCATGTTGGCATTTCTAATCATGATATGATTTCGGTTTGATCATCCGGATACCGGATGCATCCAAGTGATTTTGTTGCAAGTGCTATGTTTAATCACAGTCCCTACCACTACAAGACGATTAGCGTTACAAAAATCGACCAGCAAATCGCCATTTTTATTGCATGATCCCAAGCCATTTTTCCCATCACGCGTTCCAGACCGTTGTTGTGTGATCCGATTTGGGCATTGAGATCTCCCATGACGATTATGATGTCGGCTCTCGGAACACCTCTGTAAGCTGAGTTAAGATGAGTGTAGAAAGTAGTTTTGTCTTCCTCGTTCGCCTTCTTTGTGGGGGCGTAGCACTGAATTATTGTGATGTTACGAATTTTTGAATGGAACCTTGCTGTCATTATTCTTGCAGAAATGGGCGCGCAGGATATAGGACTACACCTCGCTTCTTCGTTTAACATAATTCCGACACCATGCAGCCTTTGGCTATCTTCTCCGTCATCCTCCCCGGAATAAAACATTCTCGTTTGTCCAGTGTCAGATCTGTACTCGTTTCTTCCTCTGCACCTAGTTTCACTTATTCACAGGATATTGATCTTAAGGTGAAGTATTTCACCCTCAACCTGCTTGCATTTACCTTCGCCGTACAAGGATCGAACGTTACTTGCTCTGATTTTTGTACGTATGCGGTAGCCAAAAGTATAAAGTTAGCGATTCATTTATTGTTATGTCGTCTCGATTGACGCTGGTACACGAAACACAAACACGGAAGATGCCGCACCCCCAAATTCGATTTACGGCTTACAGCAACCAAAGCTGCAGAAGGATTCTCCATAAAAAGATTACCTCTTGGGGACTCATTTCCATTTATTGTCATAGTTCATGAAGTATAACTAACTTCCAGCATGGTGTTTTCCGAGATACGATTAATAACATACAAAAGCTCAGATTTGAGAGGCACACCCGCCTTTTGTATGGTCAAACACATAACTGCTCGAAGCCGCCCACTATGGGAAAACAGACGCCTTTTGTAGCCGCCCAATATGGGTTACAGAAGCTACTTGTTGCTGCCGTTGGATTTTCGAAAAATGCTCCTCCGCCACCAGAGTATCATGCCGTTGACCGCCATTGCAGGTCATCCGCCTATAGGGGGGGCTTTTATCCATCCCGAGGACAAGTTTGAGCCCTAACCAGCACTGCTGGGTTGTCTGCTTATCTCGGTATCTATTCTGTCTCCCTAAACGTAAGCGTTACCCGCTCTCTACCACGCAGAGGTGTGTATGGGGATTTCCCTTTCATTGAGCCTAGGGTCGTAGTGGCGTCTGTCCTAGGACGCTCCAGTACTTTAAGAGAGCAAAAGCTTTCTTTAAAATCAGAAATCCATTTTTATTTGCGATAAGCTTAAGCTAAGAACACTTCTTCCACAAAGGAAACGAGGTTATTTCAGGTCGAATGAACACTTTGTATCTACAGTTTTTCAGCTGTACAAAATTTTGAATAAAAGTTAAAAAAAAAAAAAACAAAGGCATTACTTGTGCTAATAATGGTGTTTATTGATTTAATGGTGTAATTTCAGTTTCAAATATTTTCCTACAATATTTTTAAACATTTAACTAACGCAAAACAACAACAATAAGAAGCTCAAAAATAAATGCTAATGAAGCCAACATCAAGCCCGTGGCCAAGCATATCCAAGCAAACTTGAAATGATATAATGTCAATGGAATTGGTAAACTTAGAACTTTCAAAGTTTCAGCTGCATCAATCAGATGATAATTTTTTACTTCGGCTTGAATATCACTCATCCATTTGCCCATCAAGCCAGTATCAAAAACTTCAATAATGAATTGATTTAAAATTTCTAAAAATGGAAAATGTTTAACCAGTTGAAGGCCCAAATGGAATTGCTGCAAAATCCCCTCAACTATACGCATGGAGTGGTTATGATACTCGACTAGAAATTCAGCAGTATCTATGATCCAATGGCTAGAGCACGATTTGGATTCACTGAAGAATATGCTTCTCTCACAAAGACTTCATAACCAACAAGTTTTACGATTTTTTCAAAATTACTAGGGTGCTTTTCTGGATTCAATATTGGAGGCCATTCGTAGTCAACCATTAAAACAGGAAAACTATGTGCAATCAAATCATCAATTGACCGAAATTGATGGATTTTTATGGCAATTGTCAAAAACGATGTCACATAAACCAAATAAATGTTGCCTAAGAAAAATGCAAGTAGTTGAGTCTGAATTTGAATTCGATATTCTTGATTAATAGGTCTCTCGGTTGAATATCCGAGCATGCTCAGATATATTTCGCTAAAGCTTTGCTAAATGTTCGCAGGTCTGCCACGGCAAACATTCCTTAGCACACGCAAAGATGTAGAGTGAAGTTATCCCAAAAAGCAGTCAAACGGTTGATGAAAATGGTCTCAAAAAATATTTATTCGCATCTAGGTTTCTATTTATTGGTGTCAAAATGACCCAGTTCACCAAAACAAAAGGATAACTCGCCACAAGACCTGTGATGGCGGAGTAGGGATTCATGCTTAAGTCGATGACGTCGTTGAGCAGTGCTTGCGTAAATGCTGGTATCAAACGATTATTCAAATTTTGGATTCTTACTTCGGTGACATTGGCGTTGTGTCGCTGCACGAACTTTGCAAATAGTTTTGCCACATAACCTCCAACTCTTCGTTGGCCATTTTTGTCGGTAAATCGATAAGTTCGTGGAATATCCCGGTTAAATGCAGTTCGAAATGTGAAGCCATTTAAGTAGTGGAATTGGTTCTGTAGGAAGTACTTCTTGAATCGTATTACTTGCGTAGGAAAAGAAAGCAAACATTTTTGTTCCAGTTGATCCAAAAATTCAAGAGAATTTCTCGTTCAAAAAGAATTTGAAGCTAAGGTTTAGTTTTTCAAGACTTTCTGCGAATATCAGTACAAATTTTCGAACTCGAATTTTTGCAATTAACAATTTCAGACGACTTTCTTTACATTGACAAGTATTGTTAACAGCTAGTATAGTATTTGAATCAAACAATTGTTCATTGATTATTTTCAATGGTGGTGTTTTGAGATTAACCACTAGAATATCACTCCGTTTCTGCATGAAAAAACACAGGTAATCACTCTCAATGCCAATAAAAAACACTGTTGCTGAAGAACTTTCATCGTGTATTCTTTCGATAGCTTGACTCATTCCAAGATACTTGCTGGGTAATACCATTGAATAATTACAGTGCATACGAAAAAATTTACGGCAGACAGGTGTTGATGTTGTAGTCAAAAAAATATTTTAATATGCGCATTTCTCAAAAAATTATTTCGAAATAAATTTGAATTTTTGGTGAAAATATTTGCCCCAAATACAAAATTCAAGGTGCACAGCCGGCGCGGCATACAACTATTAAATTTTTACTGACTTGGACGTGACTTACAGGCTATTGATGATTATGTCCTAAAAAACAGGGCAATAATGAACTAAGACGTTCATGGGATTTTACTGTAACAATCTTCAAAAAGGTCATTGAAGATGAGCAAATCGTGCAGTGCTATTAAATTAGAGGGTGCATTTAGGAGAGGGAGGTGCAAAAGCACCCTTTTTGGTTTTTTGCGTATACATCGAAAACGGAGCAAAATTTCGAGATAATTCTGAAAACCTTTTTTGTAGAAAATAAATTTTACCATCGAAATAGATTTTTGAAGAAAAAAAATTAAAAAATTTTAGTTACTTAAATTGAAAATAAAATCATTGGCGTAGCGAGGGGGGGGGGGTGTGGGCTGTGTACCACCCCCCACGCTTTTCAAGAGTCGCCAAATTCTGGAAGCAAGATTTAATAATTCAAGGAATTAAAAAAAAAATAATAAAACCAGAAATTTTACAATATTATTCGGAAAAAGATAAAAAAAAGTAAGTTTGTATTTTCATTATATTTAGGTTTTTAAACATTTAAATGTACCTATGCAAATCGACATTTTTACCGATTGCAGATTTTGGAAATATGCCGAATAATTAAAGAGTCGGCAAATCAACGAAGCTTCATTTAAAAAAAATGTAATAAAACGAGCATTTTTACTAATTGCGGATTTCGCAAATATGCCGACAAATTCAAGAGTCGGCAAATCAACGAAGCTTAATTTGAAGAAAATTTAATAAAACGAGCATTTTTGCTGATTGCGAATTTTGCAAATATGCCGACTAATTCAAGAGTCGGCAAATCAACGAATCTTAATTTGAAAAAAATCTAATAAAACGAGCATTTTTGCCGATTGCGAATTTCGCAAATATGCCGACTAATTCCAGAGTCGGCAAATCAACGAAGCCTAATTTGAAAAAAAAAAATAATAAAAAAAGAGCATTTTTGCCAATTGCGAATTTCGCAAATATGCCGACTAATTCAAGAGTCGGCAAATCAACGAAGCTTAATTTGAAAAAAAAGAATAAAAAAAAGAGCATTTTTGCCGATTGCGAATTTCGCAAATATGCCGACTAATTCAAGAGTCAGCAAATCAACGAAGCTTAATTTGAAAAAAAAAAAATAATAAAACGAGCATTTTTGCCGATTGCGAATTTCGCAAATATTCCGAGTATTCATTTTTGGAATACAGTCCTTCTAAAGATGCAGCATTTTGCTTTGTTTGCATTTTATTTTCAGAAGGAATCGATAGACATTTCGCTAATCTAGAATGGGTATTAGTAGGTGTTCGTCAGTGGCATAAAAGGAAGAGTCGAGGTAAGAAAAAAAAGGAAAACTGATCCTACATTTCACTTCTGAATCTCATCGAGCAGCTCTGCGTGATTACTGTAATTTCGTTAATGGAGGAAATCGTATCAACGTTTTGCTGGACAAGTCTGAAAGGGAACAAATCATTCAAGAAGAACAAGAAAAAGCTTACCATTTGAGAGTCTTGCAATTTATAATTGATGTCGCGAGAACTTTGGGGAAGCAGGGATTAGCTTTTCGTGGTCATGACGAATCACTAGAGCACAGCGATGGCAATTTTCGACAAATTGTTCATTTGATTTCATGACATTGCCCGTTAATGGTTGAATGAATCATCAAAAAGACCACGTCATGTGACGTACACTCAGAGAAAAACGTCAGGTAAATAATTAACCTGGGCCTTGTTGAATTCACGAGGTGCACAAACCCATACAAAGTTACTGACATTTCAGAAATTTACCTGATTTTAGTAACCTTTTATTCAGTGCAAAATCAACCTGGTGGACTTTCTTGCCATATTCAGGTTGATTTAAGAAGATGACCTGTAATTTTAACACTAATTTCTTGTAAATAAGAAATTTTAACAAGAATATAGTGTCAATTTTAACCAAGGTCGTGTTTTTCTAACACTGTATGATATGAATTTCTGTTTTACTACATATCAGGTTGAACTAACATTTAATGTGTTTTTTTTTACCTGTTGTATTTTACCTGACCTCATGTTAAAAAAGCACTCTGCCAGTTCATTCCAGCGTGACACAAGTGCTGAAACGCACACACACTGACAATTTAAGTAAAACGATTTGAATTTAACCTGGTCTCCTGTTAAAGAAGCAATCTGCCAGTTCATTTAAACGTGACATAAGCGTTGAAACGCACACACACAGGCCATTCAAATAAAATTATTTGAATCTTACCTAGCCTCCTGTTAAAGTAGCACTCTGTCAGTTCATTTAAACGTGACACTAGTGCTAAAACACACACACAAGCCATCCAATGAGTTTCAACTAAGGTATTGATATTTGGCACCAGTTTTTTGTGTAGTGAATTGGCCCAGTGGATGAGTGCTATCTCCGTGTGTGAAAGGTTCCCAGTTCAAAACTGAAGTAAGTATCACAATTCACAAATAATTTTTAAATTAAAATAAATAAATAATAAATTTCTATATGTACTTTCAGAATAATGCTTACGAGTTGAGCGATAGACAGCGCAAGAGACGGCTCTTAGACGTATAAATTCATGAATTATGCCAGATTTACTCGATTGGAAAACTGCCAGTATAATGACAAAAGCAACAACAAAAGAATGGACAAATTAATTATTTTTGTCATTATAGTGGCAGCGTTCAAGTCGTGTAAATCCGGCATTAGATACAGGGTTGATATAACATTGATACCTGTTAAATTAACTATAGGTTGTCAGGTTAAACTAACCAGATTTTCATGTTAAAATTACAGGGCATTGAATATTTTGTCAGGTTAAATTAACTATATTTTCAGGTAAAATTTACAGGATTACAGTGTTAAATTTTCAAATCAGGTATCAGGTTAAACAGTTAACCTGATCTACCGAGTTGAAAAATAACAACCTGAAAATCAGGTATGATTGGCCAGAAATTGGTTGATAATACCTGCTTTTTTCTCTGAGTGTACCTTAGTCCGGATGCCCAAAATGAATTCATTGATCTCTTGGGAACTAGAACTCGAAAAGCCATTGTAAATGAAATCAATAAAGCTGGTATTTTTCTGTAATGGTTGACACAAATCCAGACTCATCACATCAAGATCGACTTGCTATTAATGTTCGATACGTAGTGAAAGCAAATGAGAGACTTATTCCTATTGAACGTCTTCTGAAAATGGACGTCGTCCTAACGAAAAAAATGGGAGAAGAACTGGCCCAAAAAACAATAGTGACCCTTCAGTCAGTAGGAATTTCCATTAAAAACATTGCTTTTCAATCTTATGACTTCGCCAAAAACATGTCGGGAAAGTACAACGGTACGCAGCAAAAACTATCGGAAAAATGCGATAAGATAATCCCTTACATTCCATGCCAAGCGCATCGTATCAATATATTCGTTGAAACAGCATGTAATTCGAGTGTGTTGATTAAAGAGTTTTTCAATGTTTTGGAAGCATTATATGTTTTCTTCTATGGCAGCACAAAACGTTTTCAATGTATGCGTGAGGAGTTTAAAAGCATTAAAAATTCATTGCAACTGAAAAATTTGTCAAAAACTCGATGGACAGCTAGAGCTGAGACAGTAAAGGCTGTTTGGATATCTTTCGAAGGCATTGTACATGGTTTCGAAAAAATAAAAACTGATGTAAGTTCTGTTGATAATAATACTCGTACCTCCGCTTCTGGTCTGCTGAAAAAAATCTTGGATTTTGATTTTATAAGCTCGTTATATTTTTGTAAAATCGTCATGTTTAAAGTAAAAAATTTGACAGAAAATTTAGAAGCTGAAGAGTTGAATGTCATTGATGCTGTATTGTTGATTCGAAGCACATCAATATCATTTCAACAAATGAATGACGATGACGACCAAATTGATGCATTAATAAAAAGTTCATCTTCATTCGCTGAGAAATTAAAAATAAATCCAGAGAATGATTTTCTGAAAAATCATAGAACACGCCGTGTACCAAGAAGAATCGATGAAAATCCAGAAACAGCTTTCGACTTCGATTTCCAAACATTGTATCTTAAAGAATTTAGAACGGTTTTGCAAGTTAATTTAAATATAATTTAAAAGATAATTTTTCATCTTTCGAACCTTTTCAAAAGATTTTTTGAAATTCCAGTCGACAGAGGCAATGTCACAATAGAATCAGTGGAATCCATAATGAAATTGGAGCCCCTATTTTTTAAAGAAGATCCAGAGTGTTTGCTTTCTGAGTTGCAAATTCTTCTTGATTCATCCACAAATTGTATAAATTTTGAAGACATTACCAAAGTTGTGTTCAAGTTGAAAATGATAATTCCCTTAGCGCACAAACTCATTTGCGCACGACAATGGGTGATGATCGTTTGAATAATTTGATGCTGCTTTATTCTTCGAAAGATAAAGTGGACGAAATTATTCTTAATGAGGTCGTTGAAGAATGGTCCTTATTAAAACACCGCCGAATTAAAATCTAGATAGTACAATGTTAAATTTAAATATTAAATTTTTATTACAACTTATTATAGTATAGAATAATAATAAATATATATTAATAAATTTTATTATTAAAATTAATTTATTATAAATAATTAGCTATATTTTTAAAAATTGTTTATTTTAAATAAATAAACTGCTGCAATATTAATAAATTAATGTATTTTAATACCTTTTTATTACAACTTATTATAATATATAATAATAATAAATACAAATTAATAAATTTTATTATTAAAATTAATTTATTATAAATAATTAGCTATAATTTTAAAAATTGTTTATTTTAAATAAATAAACTGCTGCAATATTAATAAATTAATGTATTTTAATACCTATACCTAAACAAAAAAAATTGCTGCAATAATAATATAAATGTTCATGAATTTAATTCGTTGTTAAAAATTATTTCTTATATAGATTAATCGTTGCAATAATAATATATATTTATTTATTTCATTGTTATTAATTATTTATTATAATTAAATACATAATTTCAAAAATAATTGATATCTTATTTTTCTACCAAATAATAGTTCCCAGGATTTTAAAATTGTTTCATGGAAAATCATTGCTCCTAAGTTTTTTAAATCTCTTACATCAGCTGAAGGCAGTTTCATTGAAAAATCTCGCATTTCGAAATCTCAAAAGTGTATGTGGCGAAGTGAAGATTTGAGCTTAAATCAATCAGCCCTATCAGGAGTTTCGCCCGAATGTCATTCCACTCGGAAAAAATCCCTTTTTTCTTTACCCTTATTTTGAGTTTCACCCGAAAAATGCTAAATCTATACAGTCGGCAAATTTTTAAAATAAGTCGGCAAATTCCTAAAATAAGTCGGCATTTTAATGAAAGTCACCCCCCCACGGCTCGAACCCTCGCTACGCCACTGCTCGTCTGGCAAGGACTTTCAACCGTAAAACTTGTCTGGTACTAGTTTTTTTTTCGAGAAGTTATAACCTTATATGTGTTCAAAACCCGGTTTCGTAAGAGTAAGTGTGTTGATTTTGGCAATTATTTTAAATTTTGAAAAAAAAAATAGATGGCTACCCGAAAACTGAGATTTGAATTGAAACTTGACTCAACTGGTCACTAATACACCCGGTCGATTTTTATCCAAACCGTTTTTTGAATAATTAATTTTAAAGGATATTTAATTATTTCTCTTTGATATTTTTTCACATTTTTTTACAATGATTTTTTTTAAATTTAGCTAACTAAAAATTGTTTCAATTTTTTTTTTCAAAAATCCATTTCGATGGTAAATTTTATTGTATTATGGTAATATTTAGTTATTTATTATTTTATTATGTTATATGCAAAAAACCAAAAAGGGTGCTTTTGCACGCCCCTCTAAAAAATGCACCCTCCAATTTAATAGCACTCCGCGCTTTTCTCATCTTCCATGATCCCGTTGATGATTTTTTCAATAAAATCCCATGACAGTCTTAGTTCCTTTTTATGTGACATAATCAATAGCCTATTAAGGGACAAACCACAGTGAGTCCGATTTTTTTTTTTTCAATATGGTGAATGGAAAAGGAAAAATCAAATGTTTTGAGCTCTCATAATCACAAAACTAATTTTAGATCGATGATTTTGTTTGTAGAATATGAGTCAGGGACAGTAGATTCATTTTAAGAGTTTTGCCGAAAATATGTTTTAATCTTTTTTTTAGGTTTTAGGTTTTAGCTTGATATTACATAACATATATCAAAGTTATTAAAAATTTTTAAAATTAACACAAAATCAATTTTTAAATTATGTATGTAGTTTATTGTTTTTGAAACACTAATATGAAAGAAAAATAATAAACATCTATTGGTTTACCTACTTGTTAACTTTAACTATAAAAATCAGTAGCACAACTTGCAGAGAGCTTTGATTTGATGAAGTCAGTCAATTTAGGTTTTTCCTCCTGGAGTAAAAACATTTATTTCTGCAGGTGACTCTGAAACATCCTGGTAAATCTTTCTTTAATTTTGCAAATTTACTCAGAAAAATAAACGAGCAAAATTCACGAAAAATAAATAAAAAGCATTTTCTTTGACGAAAGTCTGGTAAACTCGCAAATTCTTAAAACAAGTGCAAATATCCTAATTTCGAGCTCGCTTCCAATTGAATAAAAATTCTTGTTTCAACATGGCTTCGCGATTATTTTAAGAATGTGGGAGCTTAAATAAATCCAAAACAAACTCATTTTAAGAAAGCAAAAAAGTTATTGACTTGCATTTGTAGGGTTTATTTCAATTTAATTAATTTCCCATTGTTGGCCAGTCGGCATTGGAACAGTCAGAAAATCCAATCGCAAACGTCATAATATAAGTGTGATAACTTTTTTGGCATTATTTCACAATAAAATTAATGGGTTGTGAAAACTTCTTCGACATCTTCTCTTTGAAGGTGGGGTTGCGGCATGTTCCAATGATGATGCATTTCACCCAACGGTACAGCTTCTTGTATCATTTCGTTTCATTCTTGAAAATTAAATATTTTATTTTGAGATGTTTATTGGTTTTGATGTTACTCAGTGGTTCTTTGGAGCCACGAACCATAGAAAAATTCTTAAGTAATTTGGCATACCACTTATTTCAAACGAGGCTATGACAATTATGAACTACTTTCTCGTATAAACAAAACGTTAAAATTGAGTCTCATCTTGAAATTTTATAGTTTGTTTGACGGACGCATATAGTCTAACAGACGATATGACGAAACTAGCATGGAACATAGTTGGACTTCTCGATTATTTTAATGTTATGTTTTCTTTTAAAACATCGATATTTTTATTTTACACAAAACTTCTACAAAACCAAAAATATATTTTAAAAAAAATATGTTTTGTGTTCTTTATGCTTTTGTCGTGCAATTTTATTTAATTGTTGTTAGGAAATACAATAGATATAAGTACATGTAATATTACAACATCAACTTTCTTGAGACTACAATAATAAGACGCTCAAATATAAACGCCAACGATGCAAGCATCAAGCCACTGGCCAAGCAAATCCAGGCAAATTTGAAATGATAAAATGTCAATTGATATGGTGAACTTTTAATATTTGAAGCTTCTGCTTTATTAACCAAATGATAATTTGTAACTTCAGCTGGAACATCACTTTTCCATTTCTCAATCAAGCCTGTATCCATAATATCAATAATTAATTCATTTAAAATTTCCAAAAATGGAGAATGTTTGATCAGTAGAAACCCAAAATGATAATACTGTAAGCTTCCTTCAACTATACGCATAGATTTTTGATAATCCATTAGAAATGTGGCTTTATCTGATCCAATGGCTAGCCCATAATGTGTATTCGTCGATGAATATGCTTCTTTCATCATGACTTTATAATCCACTAGTTTTACGATTTTCTCAAAATTAATTGGATGATTTTCAGGCTTCGATATCTCAGGCCATTCGTACTCAGCCAGCAAAACAGGAAAATTATATTCGATTAAATCATCAATCGACCGAAATTGATGAATTTTTATGGCAACTGTCAAAAACGATGTCACATAAACCAAATAAATGTTGCCTAGGATAAATGAAAGTAGTTGAGTCTGAATTTGAAATCGGTATTCATGATTGATAGGTCTCTCGGTTGAGTAGCCTAACATGGTCCGATATATTTCGCTAAAGCTTTGCCAAATGTTCGCAGGTCTGCCACAGCATACATTCTTCAACACATGCATCCCAATGACGTAGAGTAGAGTTATCCCAAAGAACAGCCAAACAGTTGATGAAAATGGTCTCAAAAAATACTCATTCGCATCTAGGTGGGTATTTATTGGTGTCAAAATTACCCAGTTTAACAAACCAAAGGGATAACTCATATCAAGACCTCTGATGGAGCTGTAGGGATTCAGGCTTATATCGATTTCATTGTTAAGCGTGGCTTGAGTGATTGCTGACATGAAACGGGAATTCAATTTTTGTACTTTTACTTCGGTTAAGGTGGCGTTGTGTCGTTGCAAAAACATCGCAAATAGTTTTGCTACATAACCTCCAATTTTGAGTTTGCCATTTTTGTCAGTAAATCTACAAACTCTTGGAATATCCTGGATAAATGCAGTTCGAAATGTGAAGCCATTCAAGTTTCTAAGTGTATTCGGAATTTGTTCTGTAGGGATTACTTCTTGAATTGAATTACTTGCGTAGGGAAAGAAGGCATACATTTTAGTTCCAGTTGATCCAAAAATCCTTGTGAATTTTTTCATCATAAAAAATTTGAAGCTTCGGTTCAGTTTTTCAAAATTTTCTGCAAATATCAACACAAATTTTCGTACCCGAATTCTTGCAATAAGCCATTTCAGATTTTCTTTGCTTCGACATGTTTCGTTAATAACTAACATAGCATTCAAATCAAAAAGATGTTCGTTGGAAATTTTCAATGGTGGGGTTTTAAAATTTAACACAACTATATCACTCCGTTTTTTCATTAAAAAACACACTAAATTATTTTCAATGCCAATTAAATACAAGGTAGTCGAAGAACTTTCATCGTGTATTCTTTCGATAGCTTGACTCATTCCAACATACTTGCTGTCTGTTTTTGAAAAAGTAAGATCGAATAATATTACTGAAAAAACAAAGAATATTTTTTTCTTAGACATTCTGCAATGAGTATAGAATACCGGAACTATTGCCTTATTCTTTGCTATTATCGAAATTACTGAAAACTATAAGATATTTACTTTGCTGGATTGAAAACAATTAGGTACATACATAGATGCAAATCTACATACATACATTCGATTTGCAAATATTTCATATTTGGTTAAGATACCTCACGAAAGATTAAAACCCCTTTTATAGATAGACACTTTCGATATTTATCAAACTGAAGTGACATTTTTTCTATAAACGATGCACCATGATTGTTTTTAGGAAGCAACTTAGGAGTTGCCAGAATAATGATGTTAATAATTTAAATCATTTTGTTCAAATAAGTAAATAAGTTTAATATAAATGAGCCCCCTCAATATTTCAAAAAATAAATTTAATTCAAAATGATTCTTCTAGATATTATTTAAAAGGGTTTAAGATCCTGGTTCCTTAAAATATATTTTAAATATTCCAATTTTCAATTGGTCACCGATTGTTCTTAAGGTGATATACGCATCCGAGAAGTCCAAGTTTGAATGACTCTGGCACATCATAGATCAGGCTGAATTTGAGCAATGACACGAGTTTCTTCTCGCTGCAAAGGATTTTCTTAGCTTAGAGCGGTTTGCTTCCAACGGTGCCAGAGTACCCTGTCCAGCGAACACACGGTGACATTGCCTGACATTCGTAAACTGTGATGCAGTCACTTGTGATTTCAATCGCACGACTATTCAGTCGCCTGAAATAGAACACATGAATATAAATGAGAATAAATGCACATGCTACCATAGGGGAGGCTATAGGGGCTGAGGCCCCACCCCACAGTCAATTAGTACAACTAATTTTATAGCAAAATAAAATACTGTGACAAACATACCTGACTGTCAAAAATTATAAAATGGCAGCTCAATGACAACTTCCAGCGAAATGACAGCAGGGACTGAAAAACCCCTGGAAACCACCGAAAAGCGCTATTGACGACTGGAGGCAGTACTCTACCGGGCAAAACTTGCAACAGGATAACTACATAAGATGTCAAAATTTGTTGTGAAGTGTTTTTCCGAAATTATTTATTAAAAGAAGAAAAACTATTCTATTAAATACATATAAAAACTATGTTTTTATTAAATAATAAAGTAAAACTTGCAATTACACATAAATTTGTGCTGAAAGTCGAACCAAGTGTCCGTAAATTGTTCGTGTTTATTTAATAATTTAGGAATATTTAAATATTATTCCTCCTTGGTGATCGTGTCATTCTTAAGATTCTGGCCAAGGATGTAGGTCTATTGCCCTTGATTACCTTGAAGATCATTGAAGTAACATAGAATTCAACATCTGGATTGAGTGCACGAACTTCACCGGCTTTTAAGAAATCGATTGGGATTGTCGTTAAATCTTTTTTTGCTTTTGTCCTCTAGGAAGGTCTACGCCAATTGTTTCCTTAACTGTTACTCAATGATGCGGTAATTGAGGGCAGCTTCAACACATCATCCACCAGCGACAACTTTTTTGATTTCCAACAATCTTCACAACGCACATCGCACTTAAATCTTCACATTTCGTCGCAGTAGTAATAATTTGGACCCCGGAGAATAATTTCAGGAGCAGCTACCGATTTTGTACACTTGATTAGAATAAGAAGAATTTGTAAATATATTTTTGTTTTAGATAAAATACTGTAGTTACTTACGGCTGTCGGCTGGTTATGAATGTTTTCTTTTTGTCCTTGTTTTCTTCTGTTGTTTTTTTTTTTTCTTTCGAAAACTGAAATAAAATAGAACGAAATATGTTAATAAAGTCATTTAAGTATATTTTGATTGAAATAAAATCAATTTTTATTTATAAAACAATTATTTTACCTGAATGCAAATACATGCATTTGTTATGGCGGCCAGTTCATAATGTAGTTATCCAGTTGTTTTTATCTGCCACCAGGTATCGCATTTTGACTTTTCTAGTCGTCAATATCAATCAACCGGATTTACCCGAGGGGAGGTTTTAGAGTTTTGTCATCGGTTGGAGAGGTTATAAATTGCACGCAACCAAAAATTCTGTTAAACATTTAAAATAATTTAGAAATACAAAAAAAAAAAAATCAACTCTCTCGGGAAGCAAATTTTTGAATTAACCTAATTGCTTTTTTCTTCTCTAATCGTTCTTCTAGCATTCACCAAGCACCAAGGCTTCACTTTTGTAACACACTGGTATCAGGTGTGGGGTCTTATCAAAAAGATTTTGATAAATCACCACAGAAGTAATTATGAACGCTGCAGAGATGAAAACGCTCCTTCAAGAGCAAACATTCCGCCAAACTGCCTTCTGAGAATCTAAGGTAGCCCAGTGGAAGGCTGAACTGGACCACAGTACACATATTGAAGGTAATATCATTAGCGTGTTCATTTTTGTTCAGTTCTGCGCATCCATCAAAATCAGTGGAAAATGGCGAATCCCGTGACCCCTACTAGTTTAACATCAAAATTTGTTGTGTGTTATGTGCTCATTTGTTACTTATTTATTAGTAAATACAATTATTTCAAGCTTATTATTGTTTATTAACATTATTTTGTCGCTGCAAACAACATTCCTTCCTAGTTTTTAGTGTTATTTAAATTATCCTTTTGTGTTTGTTTTCGTCGTTGTTGTTGTAATACAGCGGACGGGGTCACGTAAGGCCGCCATCTTTTCCTTCTTTGACAGTTCTCATTTCGGACAACATGCGCAAGATAATACCTTAGATATGTGTACTGTGGAACTGGACAATCGACAAACTACTATGGAGAATGGAGAGAAGATTAGAGGAACTCGAAAGGACAGTAAGCAATGGTGCTTTTGCTGCCGCAGTGCCTTCTCACTCTTCTCCACGTCCTTTTTCTTCGACCAATCCATTCCTCCAGGAAGAAATACCCAATTTCAACAGGGATCCGATAGACGATGCAAGTCACTCTCTATTTCAGTTCTCAGTGCAACACGATGCAAAAAGATACATGCCACCTCAAACAAGTGGTTGTTCACCAACACCAGTCGCACAGGCAGTAACATCTTGTGCTACTTCAAAGGCTGGCGAGCGTCCGGCAGAAACCCATGTTTTACCATCGGGTAAAAGTTTCAACAGCATCAATTGGCAGAAACCAACCCTCAGAAGAGGGTAGAACGTTTCCAACAGTGGCTTCAACATGTAGGGCTGGTGAATTTGTGACAGAAACCAATTTCTTTTCGCCAGGTATATCTTGCACACGTCCGACGGTACCAATTGAAAGAAGCCATCTCTCAGAAGGGCAGAGAATGTTTACAACAGAAGCTTCAACGTGTAGGGCTGGTGAACGGGTGGGCGAAACCCATTTCTCACCACCGGGTATATTTTGTCCTTGTCCGTCAGTACCACTTGGCAGAAGTCAACCCTCAGAAGAGCGGAGAATATTTCTACCAGCAGTTCCCCAAAAAACTCAGAATTTCAATCCCAAATTTGTCCAACCCTATGATGGGACAGTTTCTTGGACAGATTATGAAACGCAGTTCGAAATCGTAGCAAACTTTAATGGATGGACAGAAAATGAACGAGCCCAAGCCCATTGCCTTGCTATGCAACTCCGTGGAGAACTGGAGAAGCACTGTCAGTACTCAGTGCCATACCAAGAGGAAAACCATTGCAGGATGAGACTTTGTGCAGATTTCTCCGACAACGTTTTAGTTTAGATAACCAAACTAGCTCGACACTTCTTCGCAACCAACTTAAACGCCCAAAGGAATCATTGGCTGAGTTTGCAATTATTCATCTTCAGCGCCTTGCAACATCCGCCTTTCCAGTTAGTGCAGAGAAAGTGGTAGAAGAAATAGTGCTCAACCAGTTCATTGACGGGATCAGAGATACTCAAATACAAAATCTTGTCGCCGTCGGACGACCTCGCGAGCTACAGGAAGCTCTTCGTATTGGTCAGGAGTTTACTTCTCGCTTTAAGCACCGAGGAAACCGAACTGTATTTGCTAGTGCCACATTTCCATCAGCAGATCCAGCTTCCTCTACTTTTCCCGAAGCAAAAAACTAAAATCTGCCAGTGTTGAGAAGCGAACACCAGCAGAAACCATCCAACTCGCTTCCTCTCATCCCAAAAACAACTTACCATCTTCTTCAGCATCAGTATTGAATTCTGTCTTCATTGAAGTTGCCAAGAGAGCCAGCCTCTCTCTAGAAGGCTATATTGCTAGAAATAAACACCGTTTCTTCATCGACTCTGGAGCAGATGTTCCGATCATTAGCATGAAACACCTTCCAAAGAATGTTCGACCATCTGGACAAATATTTCAGATAGAAGGAATCTCCGGAGGTACCCTTTGGTCACAAGGTTTGGCAGAAATTCTCTTAGATCATAAAGAATACAACCAAACTTTTGTTGTAGTAGACCAAGAAGTGCCTACCATCCAAGGTGTCGACTTCCTTCAAGAGAATCTTTGTAGTCCGGATTTTACAGAACTCTCATTGGAAATCCAAGGAAAAAAAAACTTCCTCTTCATCTACAAGGAGCCTCTCTTAGCGTACATCTTGTGACGAAAAGCCCCGAAGTTCTCCCAGCACACTCGTAAATCGTGTTTCCAATGCCACGACCTTCAGACTGAGGAAATAATACAGCTTTAATTGAACCTGATCTTGACCAATTGCCGAAAGGAGTTTTCCTAGCCCCTTCTTTGGTCAATGCATCTCAGTCACAACTTACGATACGAATATGGTCAACACTCGTGAAGAAGAAGTCACTTTACCAAGGGATCTGGTTATCGGACGAGCCTGCACGGCTGAAGCTTGCGAATCCTCTACTCTCACTCCTTCAAGTACGATTCATCTACAGGATCTTTTAAACACACTTCCGGAAGAGATCACTTAGGAACAAGTAAATCAATACAGACACCTTCTTCTTTCTTATCAGGATGTGTTCTCAGCCGACCCCAAGGACCAAGGGCGAACTGGCTTAGCAAGGCACACAATAGATACTGGAACCAAACAACCCATTAAAGTACCAGCTCGTAGGATCCCATTAGCAAAGCGAGAGGAGGTTGAACACCTGGTTCAAGACATGAAGGATCGAAACGTTATAGAACCTTGTAATGGTCCCTGGACATCTCCTATTGTTTTGGTCCGCAAAAAAGATGGAACTTTTTGTGTAGACTATAGACTACTTAATGACGAGACGAGGAAGAACTCCTAACTCCTATCCTTTACCCCGGGTAGACGACATCTTTTCAACCATGGCTGGGCGCTAAGTGGTTTTCTGCTATGGACCTGCAGAATGGATATTGGCAAGTAGAAATTGATGAGAAAGACAAGGAAAAGACTGCGTTCTCTACAGGAGATGGGTTACGGCAGTTCAATGTGATGCCTTTCAGGCTCTGTTACCTGATACTTGAAGAAATTTTTCAACGTCTTCGAACTGCCAATCTTAAGCTGAACCCCTCCCTCTAAGTGCCGTTTTCTGCGTAAGAGTGTTCACTACTTAGGACACATTGTATCAGAACATGGTCTAGTCACTGATCCGGAGAAGATTGAAGCCGTGCAAAACTGGCCCATCCCAAAAAATAAGAAGCAAGTTTGCAGTTTCCTAGGACTATGTTCTTACTATCGTCATTTCATTGAAGGATTCTCTACCAAAGCCAAGCCACTCTCTGAACTGACGGAAGAAAATCGCCGTTTCACTTGGAACCTTAGCTGCGAAAATGCATTTAACAAACTGAAAGAAAAACTTACCACTGCTCCCATCAGGCGCGGATCCAGGATTTCGTTCAGGGGGGGGCAATTTTCGTCAGTTTCCAAAATCTTGATGAGATACAGGAAATTTGAGTACACTTCATACGGCTCTACACGCTTGGTCACACAAAGCAATGTGAGTTGATGAGTTTGAAATTTACAGAAAGCAATTAACTCTTTCATAACTGCCACAGTGTCTCGAACAGCGGGTACTTTGAACTTTGTGAAATTAAGTTTTGCAATTAGTAGCTATAGCATGGTGTCTTTTCAGCGCTTTTAAGTTCTCTCTGGATCTGCGTTACTCCACAATTATGCTCGGAAAACATAATGGTACAATGGTATGTTCTTTTTCAGACACATGACGTTCGAGTTCGAGTGAAATTTCCATCCTCTTCTTTTAGCTGGGACAAGCTTGCCAGTAAAAGGTCGTTTTCGAGAAGGTCATCAGCATCAAAAATTTAGTTTGCAGAATATTCTCAAACGCAAACTGCAAATACAAGTTATACTGTATAAGCATTGTGTTCGATAATGCAGTTTGTCACATGTTCGAAAATGTCACGTGTGGGTGCAATTCTGCAGTTAAAAAAATCGAGTTGGCAACAAAAATATTGAGAAGCCCGAGAACGTGTTCATAAACGTCAAAAAATGCGTTTGCATGAAAATTGAAAGACGTTGATAAAAAAGATTTTGTGCAAATAAAACCATTGCATTAACTTGACAATAGCTGTATTAAGCTAAACTAAAATTATAGATTAAAACCGAGATGAACCGTACCATTTGCTCATCATTCGTTCATCGGTACAAAACCAAACTTTTCGACATTGAAATAAAACAATGATTATAGTGAAAAATAAAAAGAAAAAGCACTTTTTATTAAACCTTTTCGTCCTTCTTTCTCGGTTCAGCCATCAATTGTAACTTACTTTGGTTATACATTTCTTTTACAATGTGTAAATGTTTCATACAAGCTCAGACCATCGATTGCAAAGTTGCCAGACTGATGCAGTTCCATACGATAGCAATATTTGCGCCAAAAAATGAAGACAATTTGACAATCGAATTGACGTTAACTTAACGTTTTCAAAAACGACCAAAAAGAACTATCCTTAGTTGTAAAAGTTCTATTCAACTTCTCTTCGGCAGTGACTGCTGCAGTCATTTCCTGATTTCTCTCCAATCTTCTTCGTTGAATTTGTACTTTTCGCCAGTTTAATAATATGGAACACGAAAATGCCTGAAACGCTTCCACGAAAGTGACTAAATCTTCACGAATACTTATATACATCAAAAACGTATCTTATGGCTAATAGATGTGCAGCACATCTGCACACATGCGCACATGTGCATACTCTTAAGGTGCGTATAAATTTCAGAGTAAAAAGAAGGCCAGCAGCTTTGAAGAAGTTGTCGAGAGTAAAACTCGAATGTGAACAGACACAGTCATGAAATAAGCTTACAAGAGAGAAAGACAAATATCAATGGAATTGCACATTTAAGAACTCTATAATCTTTTTAGTATGAATTTTGTTGGTATTTCTCAATAGCTTTTATACACAAATGAAGTTTATTATTTTAACTTTGATTCTCTTTATCCTGTAGATCGGAGCATTTTAAGCAAAGTTAGAAGTTTTTGAAGCTAATTAAATCGACGTATTTTAAAGATTTAATTTGTTCTTAAATTAAAATCAAGTTTAAGGTTATATTTAGATAAATGCCCCTGCCGCCTCCCCTTTACATTTAGCTATTAAAACCCTATTCAAAAATTGTAGAGTAGGGTTGGAGATGGAGCAATAACTTTTTAAAACACTTTTTTTCAAATTGTGAAATTTTTCATTCACATAACATTTTGAAAACTGAATATCAAATCGATTTGGGATTCACCCTGCTCCCTAGTACGAAATAAATTGACTTTTCTCATAAAATGCTATACAGTAATGTAGCCGGACATTTATCTTTTAATTAAAGACCTTAACTTTGAAGATCGGCCATCTAAAACCGAAGTTATAAGCTATCCACTCGGTCGATTTAAAGGCTATTTGTGCATAGCGGAACTTTTCTTAAGTGAACTTGGTCAGCAATCAGCCAACGCACAACCACTCATTGCTGCAACGCTGCGCTGCCAAGAAAAAAATTTTATAAACGTATAACGAAATAACCTTTTTTTGATTACATTCTATTAAATTCACATTTTATGCTTCGTTCGTTCCTGCCCAGGGGGGGGCAATTGCACCCATTGCCCCCCCCCCCTGTATCCGCGCCTGGCTCCCATATTAGCTTTCCCAACTCCCGCCGATGAATTCATCCTGGAAAACGATGCTTCCAATTTTGACATTGGATTCGTATTAAGCCAAAAACAAGGTAATAAAGAAGTAGTTATTGAGTACTTCAGTAAAACTTTGAGCTGCTCTGAAAGAAACTACTGTGTAACGGGGAAGGAACTTCTGGCAGTTGTGCTAGCTACCTGACATTTTCACCACTATCTTTTCGGCCGTACATTCACTCTTCGTACAGACCATGCTTCCTTGAGATGGTTGTGCAATTTCAAACATCCTGAAGGACAAATGGCCAGATGGCTTGAACTTTTGCAGCAATACAGTTTCAAAATTGACATGGTCACGACATGGAAACGCAGATGCGTTATCTCGAAGAGTCTGTGGTGATTGCAAACATTGCTTGAAGGCAGAGGAGCTAGAAGAGGTGTCTTCGAAAAGTGCTATTATTACTTCTATTTCAGGTAGCCTACATGAGGAGCAGAGACAAGATGCTTCTCTCGCAATGGTGATCAAATGGAAGGAAGAAGACAACCATCCAATCAAAGAAGACATCGCTAACCAAAGTGCAGAATTAAAATCCTATTGGGCCCTGTACGACCAGCTCAGCTTGGAAGATGGAGTACTCGTTCGACTTTGGGAAGAAACCCCAGGTCAAGTAAGAAAACTCATGGTAGTTCCTAAAGCATGTGTTTCACAAATACTTACATCACTACACGACAGTCCATACGGTGGCCATTTAGGCCAAAAGAAGATACTTTCTAAAGTAAAAAGTCGATACTTCTGGATTGGGAGAACCGTAGATGTCTAAGTTTGGTGTATGACCTGTCAAACTTGCACCGCTCAACGTGGTCCCCAACGAAGAACGCGAGGGGCTCTCCAACCAAGCCGGCCAGGATATCCTTTCGAACGAATAGCCATCGATATCCTCGGCCCACTTCCCCGGACAAACGATGAGAATCGTTATATCATCGTTGTGATATGGATTATTTCACGAAATGGCCAGAATGTTTCGCGGTACCTAACCAAACTGCTGAAGTAGTACTTGCGCCTTCGGTAGACCAAGTGTTTTGTCGTTTCGGAGTCCCCCACGTGATACATTCAGATCAGGGGCGCAATTTTGAATCCGAAGTTTTTCAAGCCTCTCTCTCTATTCTTGGAATCGAGAAAACTAGGACCACACCACTCCACCCACAGTCAAATGGCATGGTGGAGAGATTCAATCGAACGTTGCTAGATTATTCCGCCAAATTTGTGGATCGTCATCAAACCGACTGGGATCTCCATCTACAACCAGCCCACCTAGCCTACCGGTCTGCAGAGCATGAAGCCACAGGTTTTTCCCCCGCGTATCTCAACCTAGGACGAGAAGTAAAACTTCCAGCTGATCTTGTCTTTGGTGCAATCAATACTCCGACTGTGGATGCCCCTCTTTATGCTCTAGAGCTGAAACAAAGGTTACAAAATTCACATGAAGTTGCACGAGATAACCTAAATCTAGCAGCCGAATGCATGAAAACGAGGTACGACATTAAGAAGCGTTCAATTAATTTAATTCCAGGTGACGAGGCATGGTGTCACAATCCAAAACGAAAGAAAGGAATATCTCCTAAGCTTCAAAGTGACTGGGAAGATCCCGTTCGGGTCATAGAGCGTCTATCCGAGTTGGTGTACCGTATCTAGTGCAAAGGTAGCAGAAAAACATAGGTAGTTCATGTGGATCGATTAGCACTTTTCAAGTCACGAGTTGGACCCAGCAGGAGCTCAGCGTCTTAAGAAGGGGGCAATGTGACGAACATACCTGATTGTCAAAAATTATAAAATGGCAGCTCAATGACAACTTCCAGCGAAATGACAGCAGAGACTAGAAACCGCCTGGAAACCACCGAAAAGCGCTATATAAACCCACCGGATTTACACGAGGGGAGGTTTGAAAGTTTTGTCATCGGTTGGAGAGGTTACAAATTGCACGCAACCAAAAATTCTGTTAAACATTTAAAATAATTAAGAAATACAAAAAAAAATAAATCAACCCTCTCGGGAACCAAATTTTTGAATTAACCTAATTGCTTTTATTCTTCTCTAATGGTTCTTCTAGCGTTCACCAAGGCTTCACTTTTGTAACAATACACTACGGTGTTTCAATTTTGTTTTCGTTTTCATACCTACAAATTTTAAAAATACTTGATGAAACAAAGAATGATCCCTAAAATCATAGATATAATATTTGTGTCTTTCTGTAGTATTTATTCAAACAAGATTGGGATTGAAAATTAGCGTGGAAGCAAAGATACTATAGTTACAAACGGCTCCAACGATTTTGATTAAAAAAATCAGTGTATTATTATAGATATTGTATATTTTTTGTTAAGAAAAAAAATACCAAAAACATTTATTAATGGTACCTGCCTTATACCTTTTTTGCACAAAAGCTTTTTTAGAATAGAACTGCATACCAAAATTTTGGAAAAAATTAGTTTTGGGTTTTTAAAAAAAGATTACATTTTTTTTTTGGAAAATTCAATATTTCAAAAACGGGTTGATGAATAATTTTGAAATTTCAGTTTAAAATGTTTATTAGTATATTCTCAAAATTGGCGTACCAAAACTTTTTTTGAAAAATTTTAGATATAAAAATTTTATATATAAAAAAATAATTTTTAAGAAAACGGCTCCAACGATTTTAGTTTTTTTGTTGCTTTTATTCATATTGTTTCAATTAATCAAATTTCATACTTTTTTTTTGAGCTCTAAATTATTTATCAGGCTGTTTATACAAAAAAAGATGATACTTTTTCTTTAATTATGTACTTGAATATTTTTTAAAGCTTTTAAGTTCCACACAACTTGAACATAAGAGCAAGTACGTGCGATCCAGTCGTGCATTTTGTTTTCATATGAGCTTTGACAGAACTTTGGGCTAAATTCAGAGTTTTGAAGGTACAAAATATTATTTCAGACGAAAATTTGACGGTTTGGTTTGTTATATTTTGCTGCTGAGTATTATTTGATAATTAAAATTTAAGAAAATACCGTCGAAACCAATTGAAGAACACAATTATTTGGAACCTTTAGCACCACAGCAGACATCACAAAAAACAAAAAAGAATTCACATCAGACGAGAAAAAAATTGACTGTTTTTTTGTATGTATGTACATATATTGATATTTTTCTGTTAAAGCTTTCCATAGTTTTTTTTTCGCTAACTTCGTTTCTGATTTCGTTCTTGAGTTGGAGACCCCAGAAAAAAACTCATGCAAACATAATTGCGTATGGCTGTAAATGGTTGCTTTTGCCACCAATATCAATAACATGTTATAATCAATATCTTTGAAACGCAGTAAAATTTTGCTCCCTTACAATATTCTCCCAAAAATTCTGCCTACCATTTTAGCCGAGCGGTACGCAACTCCAATAACATTTTCGTTTCTTATTGTACATCACCAAGATAACTAACAAAATTCAATAATTTTATAATAATTGTTTGCCACATTATTCTCGAGCTACATTGTTACAGTTTATTTTATTCATGAGACTTAAATGGACTGTACTTTGTTCAAATGAAAATCGAAAACGAGAAATATTCGAGTTTTCTCGAATTTTATTTTATCAGATTTACTTGAAGCTATGAAAAAAAAATTCTTTGAAATGGTGGAGTAAAATTTGTATTCGAAGAACATCGGTTTTATGTGATATTCTCCACGAAAATGTTATGTCAAAATAGAGCTAGAGTTTTTGCTGGTGTTTGGAGAGAAATGTGGGAGCTAACATTCAACACGATCTGCTTACTACCTGAATGTATAAATTCTACAAAAAACATTCAGTATAAAGAGAAAGACATTTGAAGTTGAACTATGCTTACAACTTTTTGTACAGTGCATGAATTTATCTTGTAGTTATCTACAGCTGCTACCTTTCCAATGATAAACATTTTAATACATGTGTATATTTATAAATTATGAAACAATTATTTGACTCTGCCGACTGGCCTAAATTCTGGGAAAAGAAAATTAGGATTGAGAGATATCTAAAATAGGAGTCTTCAGCCCCCCCATCACAAGTAAGAGCATGATTTTTTAGTCGCACTGTTTTAAATCGCAAGTGTGAGCACAAACATCTAAGTGCGTAAATTTAATTTTAACTTTCGAAAATTATTGCATCACCAGAAAACTGTATCAACTTTTCGACTTTTAATCGTCGCGATTTCAAGGTAGCATGTTCGTTCATTCTTATGCAAATTCATGTGTTAGACTTTTGGCGAACGAGCAGTCGCAAATCCTGTCCAATGCAATTAATAAGCCATCGCCGTTTTTTTTTTCACAACATAAATAATGGATTGTTATAATGCAATACTTCCTTGAAATTTTCTCTTAGGAGGGGTGTTGTTTTTCGTCAAGTGGAGCTGCATGTTTCACCGAGCGGAGCTGCGCGTTTCACCCAGCGGTGTCCGGTGTGTGCTATTCCCCAACACTCTCCGCCCTTTTGCTTTTGTGGTTCAAGTCCTTAACTTGACTAGGCATTAAAGGCATAAGATTTTCTGAATAGATATATGTAATTACATTATATTACAAACTCAACACTTTTCAACGGTTACGAATTGAAGAACAAAAAAGTAAGTTCTGGAATAACTCATGGTTAACCATTAACGCCCAGTCCTTTTTACTTTACTTACTTACGATTAACCATCTTAGTTGAAGTATTAAAACTTTTACGTTTATGTTTTATCTTAAGCCAATTCAATTCTTGGTTGTACTGGCCAAGTGAATCGAGACAATTTTCGATTATTTCGTTAGTAAACATCTATTCGTATAATTCAACGTCTGGCAAACAAAACGATTTCTCGCCCATTGTAATGTTAAGTTTTCTTAAAACTAACACAAAACCAAAAAACTACATAATAATAAAAAGCAATATTATTTTGTGTTCATAATGCTTTTATCGTGCAATTTTATTTAAATTGTTTCTTAATACAATATATGCATTTGCGATTAGATGTCATTTTAAATAATCAACTTTTTTGATACTGCAATAATTAGATGCTCAAAAATAAACGCAAACGACGCTACCGTCAAACCACTGACCAAGCAAATCCAGGCAAATTTGAAATGATATAATGTCAGAGGATTTGGTGAGCTTTTAATATCCAAGGCTTCTGTATTATTAACCAAATGATAATTTTTGACTTCAGCTTGAACATCACTTTTCCACTTCTGAATTAAGCCAGTACTAAAAGCATCAATAATGAATTGATTTAAAATTGCAAAAAAAGGAGAATGTTTAATCAATAGAAACCCCAAATGGTAATCCTGTAAGCTTCCTTCAACTATACGCATTGATTTATGATGCTCCATTAGAAATGTAGCTTTATCTGATCCAATGGCTAGCCCATAATTCGTGTTCGTCGATGAATATGCTTCTCTGAGGAAGTCTCCATTATCAACTAGTTTTACAATTCTTTCAAAATTTGCTGGATGATCTTCAGGATTCGATATCTCAGGCCATTCGTAGTCAACCATCAAGACAGCGAAATTATGTTCAATCAAATCATCAATTGACCGAAATTGATGGATTTTTATGGCAACTGTCAAAAACGATGTCACATAAACCAAATAAATGTTGCCTAGGAAAAATGAAAGTAGTTGAGTCTGAATTTGAATTCGGTATTCATGATTGATAGGTCTCTCGGTTGAGTAGCCTAACATGGTCACAAATATTTCGCTAAGGTTTTGCAAAATGCTCGCGGGTCTGCCACAGCATACATTCTTCAACACATTCATCCCAATGACGTAGAGTAGAGTTATCCCAAAGAACAGCCAAACAGTTGGTGAAAATGGTCTCAAAAAATACTCATTCGCATCTAGGTGGGTATTTATTGGTGTCAAAATTACCCAGTTTAACAAACCAAAGGGATAACTCATATCAAGACCTATGATGGGGCTGTAGGGATTCAGGCTTATATCGATTTCATTGTTAAGCGTGGCTTGAGTGATTGCTGACATGTAACGGGATTTCAATTTTTGTATTTTTACTTCGGTTAAAGTGGCGTTGTGTCGCTGCAAAAACATCGCAAATAGTCTTGGCACATAACCTCCAATTTTGAGTATTCCATTTTTGTCAGTAAATCTATAAGCCCTTGGAATATCCTGGATAAATGCAGTTCGAAATGTGAAGCCATTCAAGTTTTTAAGTGCATGCGGAACCGGTTCTGTTGGAAGTACTTCTTGAATTTAATTACTTGCGTAGGGATAGAAAGCATATAATTTACTTCCAGTTGATCCAAAAATCCTAGTGAATTTTTCCATCATAAAGAATTTGAAGTTGCGATTGAGTTTTTCAAAATTGTCTGCAAATATCAACACAAATTTTCGAGCCCGAACTTCTGCAATAAGCGTATTCATATTTTCTTTGCATTGACAAGATTCGTTAAAAACTAGCATAACATGTTTTGAATCAAACAAATGTTCATTGACTATTTTCGATGGTGGGTTTTCGAAAATTACCACTTGAATATCACTCCGTTTTTTCATTACAAAACGTACTAAATCATTATCAATACCAATAAAAAACAATGCCGCCGTAAAACTTTCATCGTGTATTCTTTCGATAGCTTGCCTCATTCCAAGATACTTGCTGCCTAATGTTGAAGAAGCAACGAGCAGAAATATTATTAAAGAAGTGTAGAATAATTTCTTCTTAAACATTCTGCAACGAGTGGACAATTTGAATTATTTCGATTGTAACCTTATAGTTTGCTAATGTCGAACTGACTGAATATTGAAATATATTTAGATGGTAGGATAGGTACACTTTGAAAAATCATGAAGCAATTATTGTTTACAGTTTAAACACACTTACACACATACGAATTGCACTTATTTTCATATTTGCTTAAGATCCCTCACGCAAGATAAACACTCCTTACCAGATAGTCAACTTTGAAATTTTATCAATTTAAAGTTATACCGCATTTACACGATTGGAAAACTACCAGTATAGTTAAATAAAGAATTAATTTTTGCATGATTTTGTTTTTGTTTTTTGTCACTATACCGCCCATTTTTCATTCGTTTAAATGCGGCTTTACATTCATATCATTCTTCATAATGGGTATGCATCATTATTACCTATCAAAGACAACAAAGGAGTTGCCAGAATAAGAAAATATTAGGTCTTTCATTAAGCGCTCCAATATTTAATTTTTAATGTGTGAAATGTCATCGGAATTTTTCTGCAAAATTTAATTAAAAAAATTTAATAGGCGTGTTCAGGAAAATGAGATCTCAGACGGCTCAGAGTCACAAACTGACAGTTATTTGACAGCAAAATTTCTGAAGAATCCTGTTCACGAGGCTGAGATGGCTGAGGGCTCTGAGATCTCATTTTCCGGAATACGCCTAATAACAAAACTTAAGTGTCAATAGTTATTTAAGGCTTTTTTTTTCTTAATATATCACTTGTTTGCTTTAGTTAATTTATTTCTAGGAGTGAACACGTAATCAGAAACTTAAAATGTCAAGAAAAAGTGAATGCGATATTAAACCGAGCTTTAGGGCTCTCCCAAACCATTGCGAAACATTCACCAAAAACTGTTTTTTGTTGCTGTTTAGTGTTGTGTATTTGTCGTATTTTGTACTGTAATGAATTATTCGCTACGAATTCGCATTGGTTTAGGTGGGAGAACCTTTAATCTGGATTTATGGCCCAGAAAAAAAAAACATGCCTCCATACAAACTTCTAAATGTTGTGTAACAAATATAATTGTTGATCGTAGTTATACAAGCAGTTGTAAGTTGTAACATACTGTAAATATGAAAAGAACATTGAAATAAGTTCTTCTCCTTCCGACGAGTGAAATCGTCAAAACCTTTCCAGTATATCCATAGATAGTCATACAGAAGAAAATATATTTTAAAATAAGAGAAAGGGTACTTTAGGCGGCAGGCAGACGGTAACTTACCAAAAAGAAATATACAAGAAAGAAACATGCAGCTGCGTTGCAGGTGCGCCGAACAGCTGCAGTATAGTAGAGAAAGGATAACTTTTGGCGACAGCCAGGCGGTTCCTGACTATAAAGAAATATATATACAATAATAAACATGCAGCTGCTTTGCAGCTGTGCCGAGCAGGTGCGTTGCAGCTGTGCCGAGCAGCTGCCATATAGTAGAGAGAGGGTAACATTTGGCGACAGCAAAGCGGCTCCTGATCATAAAGAAATATAAAAGAAAGAAACATGCAGCTGCGTTGCAGCTGTGCTGAACACCTGCCATATTTCTAACTATCAAGTAATATACCAGGGATAAACATGCAGCTGCGTGGCAGCTGTGCTGAACACCTGCCATGTAGTAGAGAAAAGGTTAACTTTTGGCGACAGTCAGTCGGTTCCTTACCAAAAAGAAATAATTCAAGGAGAATCATGCAGCTGCTTAGAGCAGATGCCTTATATCGAGAAGTAGAAAGAGGGCAAGTTTGTAGTTAGGTAGCATACTCACACAAATATAGAATTATAAGGATGATGGAAGGACCGAGGAACGAACGAGCAAAAGGGGTGGATCGCGAATAATTTGATTGGCACAGAAAGTATTTGGCATTAGTCAAAATAAACAGAGAGATAAAATAAGGGTGGTTGTCGTCTTGCGATTGGACAGTTAAGTAAACTTGAAATAGAATGTAGTATTAAAAGAAAATGCAGAAAAGGGGTGAGACATATGCATCTTTCTCAGGATTAGTATAAAACTGGAAAGGCGAGTAACGATCATCATGTCATCACAACTACTCTTGGTGATGTTACTACCAACGAAGACAAGGCCAAGGCTTTTGCTGACTACTTCGAAGAACACTTCAAACCAAATCCACCATCAGACTCTGAGTTCCTGAACGAAGTCAACACATCAGTCCAAAATGCTCAAGCATTTTAGGAAATGCTTCACTTCAGCAATACTAGCCCCGCCAGCGACCGCACGGATCACCACGAGTTCACTTTTCCAGAAGAAATACAGGAAATCATTCACAGAAGTCATCCAAAAAAATCAACAGGCCCGGACAATATCTTCAACTTCGTCCTGAAGAAACTGCCGCATTCGGTGATGATCTTCTTAGCAATTATCCTCAACAATTGTGTCAATAACTGTTACTTTCCCACCAAATGGAAAACAGCAAAAATTGTGGCTATTCCAAAAAAGAACAACAACAAAGACGTCTCTGGATACAGGCCTATATCATTTCTGTGCAACATGAGCAAGATACTCGAGGAGCTAATACTCAGACGACTTAAATCATTCTGCAGCGACAATCGCATAATCCCGGATATGCAGTTTGGATTGGATTCCGGGAACATCACTCAACACTTCATCCACTTCTAAAGCTCCAGCACGATGTCGCCCTCTCCCTAAATAGTCATCAAGTCACTGTCGGATGCTTTCTCGATATCGAAAAACTTTTGACAGCGTATGGATACAGGGACTTGTTCACAAACTTTCCTACTCAGATTTCCACATTCACTAATTAAAATTATTTACAATTTCCTTCATTCCAGGTCATTCTTCGTTCAAATAGGAAGATGCCAGTCAACAACGAGGACAACCAGAGCCGGAGTTGCTCAAGGATCTAAATTAGGACCATTCCTCTTCAACATATATACGTCAGATCAGCCACAGCCAGAATACGCCCAGACTCTCCTGTTTGCCGACGACTCCCTCACATACGCCAAGTCCATGTCACCGATATTCGCAGCTAGAAGAGCTGAAGCCCACATCAGACTACTATACGAGTACTACCATCGCTGGGGCTTCAAAATCAATTCGGCCAAGTCCGAACTGATCTGTTTCAGACGACCAAGTAGCTCAGGAAGTAGAAGAGGACGCTCAGCCACCAAATGCAGGAATACCAAGATCACCCTTCCCCATGGAACTCAACTGTCAGCAAGAAATAACGTGAAATACCTGGGCATACAGTTCAACGAGTTATACCGTTTCAATCCCCACACAGCAGCTGTATTAAGAAAAGCCAACTTCGCCTTCCATCGCATCCATCCGCTAATGCAAAAACCGAACAGACTAAGCCAAAAGACGAAGCTTCTTTTTAACAAGCAGCTCATCAGGTCAGTCATCACATACTGCTTTCCCATCTGGTACACCACGACAAAATCACACATGAAGAAGCTGGCAATATTCGAGCGGAAGATTCTGCGGATCTACACAGGACTACACTTCGACAGGATACGAAAAAAACACGTCAGCAACAAGAGACTCTATGAAGAGGCCAACATTGTACAACTAGACAGATACCTCATCCAATCCAATCCAATCCAGAAGATGTATACAAAATATGATGAACCACCCGAACCCTCTAATAGTAAGAATTGTAAACCAGCCAAGACATCCCAACCAGCGGTACCTCGAAGCGATGGAGCTGCTAGATGAGGATATTATCTCAACCACCGACGAAGAGAACATTCCCTTCTACGCTGACCCAAGGTCAGCTCACTACCGTGGCTGAAAGCAGACATCCTCTGTAGGTGGCAAGACATCCGGTTTAACATGTACTGTCGATTTTGTTGCCTCCTGCTTTACCTCCATACAACGATATAATAGTATTAAGACCAGCAACTTCAATTTCTTCTGCAGATTTTTCTGAAGTTTGGAGTACAGCATGACTTCCTTTAAAACAGCCTGATTTTTTTAGTAATTTTATGGAGTAACTTTTACCTAATGCAAATGGTTTGGAGGTAGTATCACATCCTAATATGGCGCGTGAGAAAATAAGATGTGGGAGCAGACGCCATCGCCTAAAGCTTTTGTTATCTTCCTTATATCATACACACTTATGCTTTTTGAAGATTTCTTTGGTTCTGGGCAAAGAAAAATATCATAATATATTTTTTTGAAAGTAATGCAGGAGTATACTATGAGCAGATCAATGTCTTCGCCAACAATGGCTGTAGGCTGATTTTTGGCTAACTCTATAGCTTCCATAACAATATGACATCTGCCTCACTATGAGCTTGTTTTGTTTTACATCCAGCTTGTTGCAATTTTTCTGATAAAAGACAAATGAAAGCTTGTTTATTTTCACTATTACTTAGAAATAAGAAATAGAAGAAGCTGTGAAATTTACTTTAGGTCTCACAATAACTTGGGTTCTCTTAAGGTGGGTTTCTTATTTTGTAGAGAATATATCTCCATATCCGTTGAACACTATAGTAGCCTTGTCATACTTTGTAAGCACATATCACAACAAAAACATAAATGTTAAAAAAGGAGCCAAGTTCTTATGTGCACAAGAAACCTGTGCGTAAAAAGTCAGCCAAAAAAAGTAATGAGATCTAAAATATGTGCCAAGTTTTAAGTTCATGAAGTTCAATATCAAATATCTTAGGTAGAGTAATATCGAAACAATTCCAAATCATGACAGAAATTTGGTAATTAATGATTGCTGATTAAAATTTGTTGGATTTACTTGGCAAGTTTTCTCTTAAATACTTACTTAATCACAAATTTAAAATGTATGAAAACTTGGCCAGTGAGCCCACCAAATTTTAATCAGTAATCATTAATTACCAAATTTCTGTTATGATTTGGAATTGTTTCGATATTACTCTACCTAAGATATTTGATATTGAACTTCATGAACTTAAAACTTGGCATATATTTTAGATCTCATTACTTTTTTTGGCTGACTTTTTACGCACAGGTTTCTTGTGCACATAAGAACTTGGCTTCTTTTTTAACATTTATGTTTTTGTTGTGATTTCACTCCTTTTTGCAAAGACTTATTTTGCCAGGTGAAAGTCAAGCCCTACCGCTCTACAAAGTTTCATAATTCTACGACAGCCGAAAATGCTCTATACAAATAATAGCAATTCTGATAAAGTGGGTGGATGGCACCCCCCCCCCCCCTGAATGAACAATTCCAAATTTTCGATTTTTTTCTTTCTAAGTACTTCAAGTCCTACCGACCTATCAATTTTCATCGTTCTACAACAATCGGAAGTGCTCCATATAATTTATAAGAATTTTAAGGAATGTGGGTGGATGCCACGCCCCCTGAATGCTAAATTCCAATTTTTCAATTTTTGTCTTTCTAAGTACTTTAAGCCCTACCGACCTACCAATTTTCATCGTTCTACAACAATCGGAAGTTCTCCATATAATTTATAAGAATTTTTAAGAATGTGGGTGGATGTCACGCCCCCTGAATGCAAAATTCCAATTTTTCAATTTTTCTTTCTAAGTACTTTAAGCCATACCGACCTACCAATTTTCATCGTTCTACAACAATCGGAAGTGCTCCATATAATTTATAAGAATTTTTAAGAATGTGGGTGGATACCACGCCCCCTGAATGCAAAATTGCAATTTTTCAATTTTTTTCTTTCTAAGTACCTTAAGCTATACCGACCTACCAAATTTCATCGTTCTACAACGATCGGAAGTACTCCATATAATTTATAAGAATTTTTAAGAATGTGGGTGGATGCCACGCCCCCTGTATGGAAAATTCCTATTTTTCAATTTTTTTCTTTCTAAGTTCCTCAAGCCCTACCAACTTACCAATTTGCATTGTTCTAGAACAATCGGAAAAGCTCCATATAATTTATAGAATATTTAAGAAAGTGGGTGGATGCCACGCCCCCTGAATAGAAAATTTCACATTTTCGATTTTTTCCTTTGTATGTACCACAAGGCCTACCGTTGTGCGAAATTTCAAGTTTCTACGATGTCGGGAAGTGCTCCATAATTTTGATGATCTGTCAGTGAGTCAGTGAATCAGTCAGTCAGTTACGGTTTTTGCGATTTTTGAAGTCATAAGAACAAAGCAAATCATGAAATGTCTGATTCTGACTCCAAGAGAGGCGATGTAGTATAGCATCAATGATGAAATAAATTTCTTGGGGTATATTAGCCAGCTGCAATTTCCCAGATTCTCTCATAAGTTTATGCCTACTTAATTAATTATTTTTTTTAGGCGATAATTCACTGTAGGCGTCATGCGATATTCGGTTAGTACAATTTGTATGAACCTCCTTCCGGAACCTCAAAATTTAGTTCGCAATAGCCGATATTTCCTTATAACCGATGTCTTCATAACCGTTTTTGACTGTATTTACTTTCACACCCGACGAGAAAAGAAAACTTTGAAAACGTTATATTTTTTAAAGTTTTTAGCAATTATTTTAGTTAATTCTCATCAAAAATAATTTTCGATGGTTTTTTTGAGTTCCTTGACCCAAAAAACATAAAAAATGATACCCCACATGGGCATATTAACAGTTTTACTCTAAAATGTCAGATAATGGGCGGCTGTTTTGAATAATTGGCCATATTGGCTAAACGCATCATGGTAGAGTGGTATACTTTTGGACATCGTGCTCTACGCAAAATTTCCAAAAAGACCCCATTTAAAAAGGTTCCTTTGCAATTAGTTCTAGGTAAGCCTATTTTAAGAGCTAATTTATGACTAGACTAAAATATTTTAGCGTAATAATTTAAAAACTAAACTAAAATCTAAATTTCAACTCAAATCTGTGTTTTCCATGGGTTTCTTTGAATAAAAACATATTCTTCCAGGAACTTTTATTTTTTCGCTAGATCTAAAATATTTTGTTCCATGGTATTATATGGACTAAATTAAAAATTTTCCGAATGATGCGTGATATAAAATTCTGAAATGTTTCAAACAACGCTAAATACAATCATTTATTGATAAATAGAGCATTTGGTTGGATAAAGTACCATTAAATACACCATTTTGAGAAAAAGCACTTTTTTTCTTTTTTTCTTTTTTCTTTTAATTAAATGTCAACGGTAAGAATCTATAAGAAAATATTGTCATGACTTTCCATATTTGAACTATAACGACTCCGAAAAGCAATTCAACGGACACAATAAAGCTTACGGTCACAGTGCAAACATACACTTATTAGCTATAATTATCGCGACTCCCAAACGAAAGAAGCGCCATCTGCCGGATTATAGCAGATATACCACCTGTCAAATAAAAGCTTTTGGAAGGGAAATTATTGGGAAATTTCTCCTACGGAAAGCCCTGGAAGCAGAAACCAGAAACTTCTACTTATTTCCAGAGTTTGTCAAACAAGCATAAAAGGCATATGTTTGACCGGTAGCGATACAGTTTGTTTTAAATAGTGAATGAATAAAGTTGGTTATAATAAGTAATAAAGTAAAGTTGGTGAATTAATTTAAGTGGTGAATAATAAATCGCTTTGTTTGTAGTAAGAAAAGTAAAGTGTTTTATTTTGTGAAATAAATAAGTGAAAGTTTTAAATAAAGAAAATAAGTTTTATTATCGAACCTGAGAAAATATTACAATATATTGTTCTTCAACGTTCGCAAAAACTTTTACCAACTGTAACTGGCCCAACAGAATGGTGTAGCTGTAGTTGTCGCGTGAAGCACTGTCAAAGTAGAAAGATACAAAAATAGTACAAGGTGCCACAATGAGAAGCTGTAGATGTAGCAAGGAATGTATGGTGTAGCAGAAGTTAAACAAAATTCAACTCTTGCTACCAGCTGCAGCTACATTCATTCTGTTCAAGGGGTAAGGCACTATTAAAAAAAAAGTCTTTGGTTTTATGCTTAATTAAATTTTGCGTTTTTTGACATATTTTGCAACTTTTTTGGAATTGTTGTTATATTTTTTTTTTTAAAACTGAAAAAATTCAGTTTACATTTTCACTTTTTCAACGGTTTTTAAAAATTTTAACAATTTAAGGGCATTATATATAAACAAAAAACTTATGCAAGTTTATGATTTTGTAAATGTTTCGTATCAAGTATGTTATTTAAGCTAATTTAATGCCTGAACCATCGTTTAACCTCAGTCCATTCTCCGCTAATCCGTTGAGTTAAATTTGCTGAACCACAAGCTTAATATTTGTACAATAGTCCCTTAAGTACTTAAACTGACCTCTAGAGGGCAGATTAAATCCAATTGGATTATGCTACATTTCCACCTAGCGCTAATCTGAGATTTAATGAGATTAACCTTAAATCTCTTTTAAATCTCGTAGATTTACCTTACAAATTTATTTCGTAAATCTTGAGGATTAGAAATTAATCTTGTTAAATCTTCCTAGGACAAATAGTTTTACAAATCGAACTAACCTATTCTTACATGGTGCTGAACGATTCATTCGAGACTCGCATTCAGTTCTTCATTGTTTCACACGAATATAACATTCTGTCTCATTCGCACTTCATAAGAAAAATTGGAACGAATGCAAATGTATTTTTGAAGGTGCTGTCAAATTTAATCTTTTTTAAATCTTTTTGTGCGGTGGAAACACCAAAAAGATTTATTAAATCTAATCTGAGATAAGCCTTTGGTGGAAACATAGCATTACTCAAGATTGGATTTTTAAAAAATTGGGTTTTACGTTTGGATTTAACGAGTGAATAATATGGAATTGGATTTCATTTTTGAATTTAAATTACTTTTAATCTGGATTTAAATTTTAATCTGGATAAACGAGTGAATAATATGACAATCACCAAATTCCACGTTCATGGAACGGGTAGTTTCCTAACACATCCACACACACACCAATGAATCCAGACAACCAAATTATGCACAAAATGCAAAAGAACGAAAGAATGCATATGGTGACCAGATCCAAACCCACGAAAAATAGGACAGTTATGTTTCAGCATTTAAATTATTAATTAATTTTTTTTTCACATTAAAAAAGCACTCGTGATAAATAAAACAAACTATTTGGTTTTATTAAATTTAAACAGAAAAACAAGGTATGGTCTGAACTGTCAAATGAAACGACAGTTTGAGAAAAAAAAGATGGGGTAGTGTTCAGAAATGAATGAGTTCAGGTACAAATACATTCTAGGTCGTGTTCACACTAGAAAGATGCAGAAAATTTTTAACTAAGTGTTGAATAAAGTTTTTGTTTGTAGTTTTGTGGTCTCGAAAAATTTAGCTAACTGAGAACACCAAAAAGAGGACAAATTACATGTTTTTTTTTCAAAAAGATACCGGACATTTTTTAAAGCGAATAGCGGACATGCTCGTTTAAAAGAGGACACAAAATTTTCAGATCCCTTTAGTTGTTTTTGCATTAGCTTTTATCAGCTGTTTTTTTACAAGGGACTAAAACAACACAAACAAATCCGGATCGCTTAAAGTGCCTCTACACTATCCCACAAAGTATTAACACCATGTCAGAATAAAGTGGGAAGGAATTTCATACGACTAGACTGCCAAATTTGTGTAACGTAACTGACTTTCATATTTTCCTTCCACACTTGCATCAAAAAATTAGTTTCACCATAACCTCAAACACCCAAGTGGGATAGCAAGTGTGATGGTTTTAGAACCGATCCTAAATATTTTCATGTATTAACACATGTCAAATCGTGTCGGATGCGCTGTCAAGTTGTGTGTGATTAAATTTCATATTTTGTTTCCATGATTTCTTCACACTTTTTTGACATGTGTTAATACTCAGTGGGATAGTGTGGAATGGCTATTAAGATACGTAGCCGACCCATTGCATTCAATTGATTACTTTGAAAAAAAAAAAAATGATTGCAATCATTTCACTGTCAAATGAATGGTGATTGCACAGAATTTGAAGCCACAGTCTCAAAGTTAAGTGTATGAATGCAATCTTTCAATAAATGATTTCTTATGATTGCATTCATAAAAGATTGCATTCTTTTACAACTCTGATATTTCAACTCTAACAATTTGTGCGTTTTGTGTCTCTATATTTTTATGTTTTTCTTACTTGGAATATCAAGTCGGATTTTGGGATTTTCATGAGCTATGTTTGAAGTTTTGAGTTCTATCAGTTTTTATTTTATGTTTTCTGTGCGAGTAAAGATCTAGAGCTCCATGTAGACCTTTGTTCTTCATTTAGTGAACGTTGTTCGAAATTTCTTCATTGTTCGTGTTCCGTGTACCTACAATGTTATCAGTTGTTCCGTATACGTACAACAACGAACAACCTTCATGGAAGATAAAACCGAAGGTCTAAATGCAGCTTAAAGCTTGAACTATAATGCTCGGAGGGGCACTTAAGTGGTCGGAAGAAAACAAGCGAATTCACGGAAAGCATATGACGCGGCTATATTTGCGGAGTGGAAGGTTTCGTCAAGTTTCGTTCAACTTTGGTTACGGAAGTAACCCTTAAGTAAAACTGACATTTGGTGAAATAGGAAGGCCAAAAAGAGAAAGATGAAGGCCTGGTCAAACAGAACGCGATCCAGCGATCTTTGTGAGAAATTACAAACAAAATTTGATCGCCGCGATCTTTTTTACACAGGGAAGTATTGATCGTATCGCCGGATCGCGTTCTGTTTGACTAAGCCTTGATAGTTGAATTATGGGTGTGTTCCCCTTTTCTCGGTACGGAAAGCTACTTTTCGTTGGTTTTTGACATTCGCTTCAGTGCCTTTCCGACTATTATAGTTCTACCTTAAGATCTTTCTGATGCGACATTTTCAAGGCAAACGAAATGATATGCTATGAAATGCAAATGCCTGGTACGTGCCGTTGGAGGATTTTTTGCTCGGTCTTTCTTAAGCTAGAACTATAATGCTCGGAGGGGCACTTAAGTGGTCGGAAGAAAACAAGCGAATACACGGAAAGCATTTGACGCGACTATAATTGCGAAGTGGAGCGTTTCGTCAAGTTTCGTTCAACTTTGGTTACGGAAGTGAGGTGCGCTCCCGAGCGCACCTCACTTAAGAAAAACTGACATTTGGTGAAATAGGAATGCCAAAAAGAGAAAGATGATAGTTACATTATGGGTGTGTTCCCCTTTTTTCGGTACGGAAAGCTACTTTTCGTTGGTTTTTGAAATTAGCTTCAGTGCCCTTCCGACAATTATAGTTCTACCTTTAAACGGTATGACGTTTTGTTCACATTTGAGGTTTGCAGATGCTTTAAGACGGCTTAAATTGGTGGTCTCGAACAGTCTCCCTCTCTCCTCTCAAGCGGGGAGCAGAAGCCGAATATGTCATGGTTCAATGAAGTTTACAAACAAAATTTCAATGAATTGGTTTTTGTTTGCAATTTTATTTAAGTTTGTATTCATTTAAAACGATTTCACTACATAAACATTTTTAATTAAATGAAGACGTGCTGTGATCAGGAACTTTTGCTGGCCCGAACGTAACCCCATTCAGATATGATGGATAGCAATCAATAGAACAATAATCCTTAAGTAAGGTCCGTTTTATTTCTTAGGGTAGTGCATCTATCGTGATTAATGATGAAAAACAACGTAACACAATAGTTATAAGAAAATATTTAGACACGTGTAAACAATGACACGTAGATACACTTGAATATTGATCGACAATGTATATCAAAAATGTTAATCGAAATAGTGTGAACTCTGATTTAGACTGCCACAAATTTAACAATTAGATGCTCGCAAATAAACCCTAATGACGCTAGCATCGAGCCACTTGCCAAACAAATCCAGGCGAACTTGAAATGAAATAATGTCAATGGATGCGGAACACTTATTTCATTCGAATTTACGGTTGTTTTAATCAACTGATGATTTTTTACCTCAGCTCGAACATCACTCTTCCATTTGTCCATTAAGCCTGCTCCCAAAACATCAACAATGAATTCATTTAAAATTTCCAAAAATGGAGAATGTTTAACCAGCAGAAACCCTAATTGGTAATAGGTTAAGCTACCTTCAACTATACGCATAGATTTATGATAATCCACCAGAAATGTTGCTTTATCCGATCCAATGGCTAGTCCACAATATGTATTGGTCGATGAATATGCTTCTCTCTCGAAGTATGCATAATCAACTATTTTTACGATTTTTTCAAAATTTATTCGATGATTTTCGGGATTCGATATCTTGGGCCATTCGTAGTCAAGCACCAAAACAGGGAAATTATGTTCAATCAAATCATCAATTGACCGAAATTGATGGGTTCTTATGGCTACCGTCAAAAACGATGTCACATAAACCAAATAAATGTTCCCGAGGACAAATGAAAGTAATTGAGTTTGAATTTGAATGCGGTAGCCATGATTAATAGGTCTCTCGGTTGAATAGCCAAGCATGGTTAGATATATTTCGCTAAAGCTTTTCCAAATATTCGCAGATCTGCCACAGCATACATTCCTCAGTACAAGCATCCCAATGATATAGAGTAAAGTTATCCCGAAGTACAGCCAAACTGTTGACGAAAATGGTCTCAAAAAATATTCATTTGCATTTAGGTTTCGGTTAATTGGTACCATAATTACCCAGTTTAACAAACCAAAAGGATAACACAAGTCAAGACCTATGACGCGGCTGTAGGGTTTCGTGCTTATATCGATGTCGTGTTTTTGCAATGCTCGAGTAATTGCAGGTAAGAAACGGTTCTTAACATTTTTGATTCTTACCTCGATAACAGTGGCATTGTGTCGTTGCAAAAAAGTTTTAAATAGCCTTGACGCATAACCTCCTACCTTAGGTTGGCCATTTTTATTGGTTAATCTATAAATTTGCGGAATATCTTGGCTAAATGCACTACGAAAGGTAAATCCATTTAAATTTCTTGGTGGATGGGGAATGGTTTCTGTAGGAAGTACTTCTTCCATTGAATTACTTGCGTAGGGAAAGAAAGCATATAATTTAGTTCCAGTTGATCCAAAAACCCGTGTAAATTTTTCCTTCATAAAGAATTTGAAGCTGTGGATTAGTTTTTCACTACTTTCTGCAAATATTAACACAAATCTTCGAACTTGAATTTCTGCAATAAGCAATTTCAGATTTTTTGTGCATTTACAAGATTCGTTTACAACTACCATAGCATTTGAATCAAATAACTTTTTATGGATTATCTGTAATGGTGGGGTTTTCAAATTAACCACTAGAATATCACTTCGTTTTTTCATCAATAAACGCACCAAATCATTGTCAATGCCAATCAAAAATAATGTCGCCGAAGAACTTTTATCGTGTATTCTTTCGATAGCTTGATCCATTTCAAGATACTTGCTGTATGTTTTTGAAAAAGCAAGAACCACAAATGTTATTATTATTGAAGAAGCGTAGAAGAGTTTTAGCTTAGACATTCTGCAAAAACTGGATTAGTTGAACTAGTGCGATGATGCCTTACTCCTTGCAACTAACTGAAAAGTATTGGTTTCGGAAATTGGATTATATTTTCAATTTTTTTTTAATTTGCTTTTTATAAATTCAATGCTAAATATAGGGAGTGTAGTGTTGCAATTAAAAGATTATAGGTTTGTCTGCTTTAATGCAACTGACTTTAGGTGCCTTGAAAAATTCGATGGATACTTTTGTATTTCGATCATAATAGCAAAGAATATGCGATATCGGAAACGAACATCGACAGAATAAATGCTGGCGTAGTGTCTGTTCCCACGAATGCTGATTATCATGATCGGATATAAAAGGTATCACATTCATTACCTACACTTTATTATTTATAATATACAAACATAGTGTAGACATATAGCTTGCACCTTATACAACGTGACAACGTGTACTGTTAAACTTGGAAGAAATTCCTTGGAATATTTAAATTTGCGAAATACCAATTTGTGATAGTGCGACCCAGAAATTTTAAATTTAATTGCTCTTATTTTTAGAGAAAAAAGTGACCAATTTTAGTCCAAGCACCCCGCAATGTTCAGGAACCATAAAAACGACATGTGCTGAACAATTTATTCAGAAGGTATATCCATATACTGGTGAAATTCGTCTACAAAACACCACCATGTCAACAACAACATTTCATGCAGCTGTGCAACAAAGAAAACACACGGAACCAGTTGATGTTACAATTCGTCTGACTGTCTGTCTAGCGTAGCTTTAGATAGGTAGGTTCCACACGGTACAATATCTATGCCAATAAACTCCAAAGTCTGAGTCCGTCAGCAGCGTTTGAAAATGGCTGCTCTGTTAGGAGTTCATAAATAATCTCTATGAATACTTTTTTTTGTTTTTGTCTATGGCACAACCATTTTTGGGACTTGTCGGTGAGTCGATTCAGCTTGGCTCGGCTTGGTTGCATGTGAAAGTTGCAAGGGCACTTTGGCAGCAGAGCAGATATACAGCTGCACATGCGCGCAAATTAACCAGAAATTCACTTTTAGCCTAGCATCTCGTTGGTAGAAGATATCGCGCTTGAAAGCCTTTGATGCAGCTGAGGCTCTAATGTACCAACTTTTTTGTCTGTTTGTATAGTTTTGGCCTAAAAGAAACGAACGCCTGGCGTTTGTTAAAAAGTTTATTTTGTTATCACCGAGTTGGTGTCAATCGATAGACATGCCACATAGGAAGAAAGGTGTGAAAAGTGAAAATATCAATTTGAAATTTGGGATGGGTGTTTACTTTACCTCTAGTTACTCTGTGATTACTGGTTGGCTGGCTGGCTAAAGAAAAAAACTCTTGTCGTCAGGAGAAAGTTATATAGACCCGGTAGAGTATATGTTTGTCTATTTTTATACCTACCTAAATGTGCTGGAGTAAATCTGCTTAACTAGCTTTAAGCAAAGTCATCTAACTTGTTAGCCAATTTCATTTGGTCAGTGGATTTTTTATTCCTATTTTTTTTGTGTTTATATTTTTTCTCATGGGGGGAAATGTCACCTTACAGTTTGAACAGATTGAATTGGCCACACTATGTAAGGATTGCTTCCGGGATTGACCAGGCTATAGATGATCCTCAAAGCGCAAAAAAAAACACAGAGAAGACACATATATTAAACTTAGGAAAAACTCGTCGTCTCTTCTATATAAGCTGTAAGCCATTGGGTTGGCCATTACGGTGGGTTATCTGATTCAGACGTATGTAACATACATTGCTTGGATTTCCCCATTACGCGCTGGAGATTAATTGATAGCGTAAACGGTGTGTTCAATGTTTGACGGGACAGGATCGTTGATCGATGGACAGGGAAATGGATTTTTGTTCGTTTGCTTTTCGGCTTTATCGTCATCTGGTTTTATTTTGTTTCTATATATATTTTCCTTATAATACGACTGGCAATACTAGCTTTTGGAGTTGTGAGTGGTTCTTGCCTGTGTCATAGAGAGTTTAATTTTCATACTTTGTATTAATATGACAAAGTTTTCAGGTGAATTCATTCAATTCAAGATTTTTTGTATAGATTGAAGGAGAACGTTGGCAAAGACATACGAGATATAAGAGTTCTCTCGACCAAAGAACTCTACGACAAGAAACAATCTCGAGATGATTTATTCTGCTCACTTTCTTGATGTTATTATTTCGAGAAATGATTAATCTGCCTTTAACTTTCTGTGACAGACAAAATTTGAAAATCAAGAGATTTTACAATGGACTACACTGAAAGTTCTATATACACAAGGAAGAATGTAAGAACGGCTTGTCCACGAAACCAGAAAAGGATATTGCCTAAGGAAACCAAGAGGTCACAGCTGAGTTCTTAAGTTCAACTCCTCGTGATGGAAAAATTTAGTTAGTTGGACATATTAAGACTAAATAACACATAGGGGAGTTTAATGATCGGGTTGGCTCGAAATTATGATTTCAAAATTAAATACCATCTTTTAAAACAGGTTGAGCCAACCAAAAAAATCGGAAAATCAAAGATTTCTAATGTTTTTACAAAATTGCACATACATTTTTTTCGGAGCAAAGATAGACTCAATAGATAAAAAAATGGACAGGTTCAAGAACATAATATGACATTTTCACTTCACCATTTTGATTGAAATCTGACAGAGATATAGCGATTCAAACTTAACTGTTTCTTTTTATTTTTCACAGTTTTTGTCCAAAAAACCTATTTTTTGGTACTACAAGAGAAATTTTAGATTCCTGGCACTTTAGAACCAAGTCTTATATAAATCGGCCCAGCCATTCAGTCTGTAGATTTGGAAAAATTTAAAAACACACGGAAAACTAAATTTAGGACTAACCTACTTTCTAAATATTCTCTAGAATAGTATATCGTATTTTATCAAAATCCTGAGTTCGAATATTTGAACGAATCTAAAAATTTACATGTAGTACCGAAAAACACTCTTTCGGGCCAAAACTGCGAAAAATTATAAGAAATTTCAAAGTTTTAATGGGTACCTATATCTTGGTGATTCTCTGCCAACTATGATTCTTTTATTAAAAAAATTAAAAAATTGAAACTCATTGTAAACAATTTTTATTTTATTTTTGTGACTTCATTTAGTCAGAGTATCAAATCTGTAAAAGCATTTTGGTACAACTTTTAAAGAACAAAAACTATGGTGAAATGTACTAAAACTGGAAAAGACTATAATAAAACTCTTTTACTTTTCTTATTTGTATTTTGTCCTCTCCTTTTTTATCATATTTTTGCTGAGATTCTTGATTACATACTTGTTATGTTTTCATCTCTTGACATTTCTACTTCCCCCATTTTCTTTAAATATTTATAACTTTTTCGTTTTTGTAGTCTGTTCTTCTGATGAATGGCAACCCCTTTCATTATTACTTAGTTTATATTGCTGTATTTGGCTCGTCCAAGGCATTGCGACAGTTTATGCAACTTTACTTATATATGCTAATGCTAATGAAAAAAATAATTTCTAGCAAAATTTCATCTTATGCCGTTTTGATAATAGGTTTGTTCGTTGAAGTTTACCCCCAGGGTTGACCTAGGTTTTCTTGACAACCCCAAGAATTGTCAAAAAAAAACTGGGTTTTTCGGTTCTCAAAAAACACCAAAGGGTCTTCTATTGTGTTGTTGAGATAAGAAAGAAACAAAATTTCTTTTAAAAATTGATAAAAACAAACCACAGTTTTCGTTTTCTATTTATTTTTGTTATTATTAAAGTAAATTTGTGTATTCCTTGAATTTCTATTTCAAAACCAATTGAATTATCTGCAGCATGTGAAACGAAAGAAATGCTTCAGAACTCATGTCACTTTGGCAGTTTATTCTTTACCTCAACTTGCCCCGGCAAAAAACCTAGTTCTTCTTCAGGGCGAGTTCAGGGTGATCCGATGATCCTGGGTCTCAAAAACACACATATTTTGTTGGTGCAGGGAATTAACTTCACGGGAACTATCTTCACATGGGAATTTACTTCACCACTAGTGAGAATTAATTTCACCTTTTTTTTGTGAAGTAATTTCCCACGGAAGGTGGGAAATAATTTCATCCGAAAATTGTGTGAAGTTATTTCCCACTTATGATATGATAAAAATCACAAAAATGTAAAAATTTCTTTCCTTAAATCCATATTCTGTAAATGTAAAAAAAAACTTGCATGCACCCAGCCTCGCACCTACCCCAAATCTTATAATGTGCCCAAGCAGGGGGGTTGCAGGGGGGCAGCATGCCCCCCCATACATACCTCACTGTTAATTTGCCGTAATGCTTGCTGCTAGCACTGTATTTATGTAAGGCAAAGCATTACGACAAATAAACAGTGAGGTATGTATGGGGGCATGCTGCCCCTGCAACCGTAATGCTTGCTGCTAGCACTGTATTTATGTAAGGCAAAGCATAACGACAAATAAACAGTGAGGTATGTATCGGGGGGACATGCTGCCCCCCCCCCCTGCTTGGGCACATTATACGATTTGGGGTAGGTGCGAAGCTGGGTGCATGCAAAGTTTCTTTTTCATTTAAAGAAACGCACATTAAAGTGAAATTAATTCCCACAAAAAAGTGAAATTATTACTCACTTATTAACAATGATGCAGTGACCGTAGTGGACTCATTATATGACCTAGGAGTTCTTTGTGATAAAGAACTTAATTTTAGATCTCATTACCACCTCTATTAATAGAGCTAACTCTGCACTTGGTTTCGTTAAGTGCTGGTCAAAAGAATTTTCAGACCCCTACGTCACTAAATCTCTTTACCTCACATTTGTTAGACCACTTCTTGAATATGCCAGCCAGGTATGGTCACCCTTTTATGTTACTCACTCTCTCCGTATCGAAGCTGTTCAGCGAAGATTTTTGCACTTCGTGGGCTACCCTGGCTTGATACGCTCCATCTTCCACCCTACGAATGTCGCCTTCAGCTTATTAATTTGCAACCCCTTTATAATCGTCGCAAAGTAGCCGATATTGTATTTATCCATCAGCTCTTAGCTGGTAATATTGATTGCCCTGCGCTTCTCCAAAAAATTGCATTGCAAACTAACCCTAGAAATCTTAGATTAGTGTCACTCTTTGATGTCAACTTTCATCGTACTAATTATGGTAGTAACGAACCAATGACCCGCATGCTCCGTACTTCTAACATTATGCAAAATTCTTTCGACTTCCACTCCTCCAAACACTCTCTCAAAATCTCTCTCTATACCAACCTCAACCACACCAATAACCAATAACTCAATGGATATCTTTGATTAATCTTTAAGTTTTTGTATGTAAAAACTGGTGGGTGGGCCTACGGGCCCATTTCAATAATAAAATAAATTAAAAAAAAAAAAAAAAACAAGCAAAAAAAAAAACAAAAAAAAAAACAATGAAAAACCCACCATAGAATTAAGTTTAAATTTAAGTTCAGATTTAAGTAGAGATTTAAGGCAAGCTTGTATTAAGCTAAATAAATAAATAAATAAATAAACACTTTCAGTGGGAAATAATTTCACTTCAAAAAAGTGAAATTAATTCTCACTAGTGGTGAAGTTAATTCCCATGTGAAGGTAGTTCCCGTGAAGTTAATTCCCTGCACCATTTTGTTGGCCAAAGTGCGTTCAGGGTTTTCAAAAAACGCAGTGGGGGGTGACCCAATGGTGACTTCAGGGCTTAACGAACAAACCTAACGGGTGATTTTTTAGCTGGTTTGGTTTTGGCAACACTGGTTTTGACAGCTGACGTGTGTTTAGTACCTTGTGTCACTGTCAAACAGCTTCAGTTTGGTTTGCAATTTAACCATGGATCGTCTTACAAATGAACAACGCTTGCAAATTATTGAATTTTACTATCAAAATTCGTGCTCCGTGGATCCGCTTTTTTATCGAAAAATTGTGTTCAGCGATGAGGCTCATTTTTGGTTGAATGGGTACGTAAATAAGCATAATTGCAGCATTTGGAGTGAAGATCAGCCAGAAGCATTGCAACAGCTACCAATGCATCCCGAAAAAGCCACTGTTTGGTGCGGTTTAAGGGCCGGCGGCATTATTGGGCCATATTTCTTCAAAGATGATGCGAATCGCAGCGTTACTGTCAATGGTGAACGCTACCGAGCGATGATAACAAACTTTTTTTTGCCCGAAATGGAAGTTCTTGGCTTGCATGATATGTGGTTTCAACAAGACGGTGCCACATGCCACACAGCACGCGAAACAATGGCGCAATTGCGAGGCGAGTTTGGTGAACAGTTAATTTCTCGTTTCGGGCCGGTCAATTGGCCGCCTAGATCGTGCGATTTGACACCATTAGATTATTTTTTGTGGGGGTATGTCAAGGCTAATGTCTATAGGGACAAGCCCGCTTCGATTGACGCACTGGAAGCCAACATCCATGCATTCATTCGTGAGATACCGGCCGATATGTGTGAAAGAGTATGCCAAAATTGGACTCAGCGGATGGGCTACCTGAGACGCAGCCGTGGTCAACATTTGCATGAAATTATCTTTAAACATTAAATAGCAAGGTTCAAACTATCGATTCAAATAAATATTTCATTCATTTTTACGAATTTTTTGTGTTTTTTTTTTTAAAAAGTTCTAAACCTCTTAAAAAATCACCCGTTATAATCAACCAAATACATGTATTACAAAAATATATATGTACATACAAACATTTTACATATATTAAAAAAAAAAAGCACTGAACACAAAGAATCATAGTTGGTGCGGAGTCACCCCTCTGTCGATTTTGAATTAAAAATGACTTTTTGAACATGGCGTATTAAACCCTTTACTCTCTACTTTCTTTTGTTAACTTATGCGCAATTTTTAAAAAAAAATTATTATAAGCTTTAATTTTTTGATCTTTTCTTTAGGTTGGTTTTTGCTTACTTAACTGAATTTTTTAATAAATTTTCTTACCATAACGTTTTGCTATGGAATTCAATTCAGAGCAAATAATTTAAAGTGTACAATTTTCAAAATTCAGCTCAAAAAGGCTCCTTACGAGCAAATTGTGGGGTAGTTTTGATTTGTTTGCTCTTTTATGTTTTCTGGGTGCTGAATCCGAATCTGAGGTTTGCCAACAAAATTTCGTGACGCAACATGGAAAAAATGCAAAAAATGATGCAAATATGCATTGCTTGGAAGTTATTCACTAATGGCTCGAAAGCTACCAAATATTCGAAAATGACATCAAAGTACCATTAAAAGTATACATAATTTCCAATAAACCCTATTTAAGGTTTTTTTTCTGCGACAACCCATTTGGATTCAAGCGCTAGTCAAAAATTGACGTATTTTTACTGTTTTCGAAAATCCACTCGAAAGCTCTAAGAAATTACTTTGAGTGAAAAAATTTGAATTTCTGTCTGCAACATAAACCAAGATATAATTTTCTGATGGTCTTTTATACACTGAGTTCGAATCTGGCCTTGAAATTGCTCTAGCATATTACGTTTTTGAGATATTCGAATCTAAAGATTTAAAAAAAATGCATTGTTTATGCAAATTTGAAGCTATATATTTTTCTCGAGGTAGTTTTTTCGAAAAAAATGTTTATAGTCATTCTGAAGTATGAACATTTTACTTCAAAATTTATTTTGAATCTTTCAAATACCTCTATTCGTCTTCGAGAAATCGTTGATTTTCGTTTACTGTCTAATTCGAAAAATCCCACAATTTGCCCTTTTGAGCACAAATTGACTGGATTTTTCGAATTAGGTAGTAAGACAAAAACTAACGATTTCTCGAAGACGAATGGAGGTATTTGAAAGATTCAAAATAAATTTTGAAGTAAAATGTTCATACTTCATAAACATTTTTTCGAAGAAAAAATACCTCGAGAAAAAAATATAACTTCAAAGCATACAAAATGCATTTTTTTTAAATCTGTGGATTCGAATATCTCAAAAATGTAACGTGCTAGAGCAGTTTCAAGGCCAGATTCGAACTAAGCGCATCAAAGACCAAAAGAAAAGTTCATGTTACAGAAAAAAACTCAAATTTTTTCACACAAAGTAATTTCTTAGAGCTTTCGAGTGGATTTTCGAAAACAATAAAAATACGTCAATTTTCGACTAACGCTTGAGTCCAAATGGGTTATCGCAGAGAAAAGCCTTAAATGGGGATTTATTGGAAATTATGTATACTTTCAATAGTACTTTGATGTCACTTTCGAATAGTTGGTAGTTTTCGAACCATTAGTGAAAAACTTCCAAGCAATGCATATTTGCATCATTTTTTGCATTTTTTCCATGTTGCGTCACGAAATTTTGTTGGCAAACCTCAGATTCCGATTCAACACCCTCGAAAACATAATAGAGCGAACAAATCAAAACTAACCCACAATTTGCATGGTAAAAATACAATATGACTGGACTATTAGTGAGTTATAATAAATAATTTTAAAAGTGGCCATTGTCTCCATTCTCGCAGTATACCAAGGGTGAAATAAATATCATTTTCAGTTTAAAGCATGCTTGTACCCCAAACAAACATAAAAATCCTTGAACTTAAAGGGTTAGGCCTTAATCCGTGGATTAAGTGCGAAATATTACAAATGAAACACAATTTCTGCTAAGTGACGTTTTATTAGCTTAGCCACCTAAGAAATTTACTTGATTGGTCTTGGTATCAACAGAATTATTTTCAATAACGTTTATTTTTTCTATGCAAAAAGTTATCTATAAATAATTTGGTTTGTTTTTTAAAACTTAATTTAGCGTTGGTCTTGCAACTCTCTTTTTTTTCTATTTTTTATTAAATTTTCCATATTTAAAATAAAAATTCAATTAAAGTTAACATAAACAAAATAATTCTTAGGAGTGTTTGAGATTCAAATCATATTTTTATTTTATTTTAATGAATTTGATTAATCATTTATATATTTTGAATTCAATTAATAATTTCATTTATCAAAATTTCATAAACTTAAATACGTGCCAAACATTTTTAATTTACCCTACTTTTGACATGTAGTGTTTCTTATTGTTATTGAATTTAGGGATTAACTTTTAGAATTTGCTTCCTAACTTGTAAACATGTTTTTTTTTTGCTCATCTGATGATCATATTAACGGGCTTGCCTTCTGCAATGCACCATATTTTCATGTAGGTACCTATGTAAAGAAAAAAGCTTTTGGTTTATATACATACATACATACTTACTGAATTATTAGTTTCTAACATTGTAACATTGCGATATACTTTCTTTTTACTTTGGATCGTCAAGCTGTTAACACGCATTGGACTTGGTAACATTATTATACAAAATAAAATTATAATAATCGGCTCATCTGTTTACTGGAATTCTTGCTATCATTCATATACGTTTTTCTTAATCATCGTTGGGATATTAAGATCATCCACTCTTAGATATCTTTTTTTTTCCTGTATTCAATTAAATTTTAAACTAATTGTTGCTGCATCTTGTGTACTTGGCCTTTTTAATTCAGAATCATTGGTCCTTCGTCGTCGCGGATTTAATTGACATTTTTTGAACTAGTGCGCAATCGATAATCACGTGTGGCTTAGAATATAGAACTTTAATTCGATCCTTTAATTCGTCACTCAAATTCAAGGAACTCTCGTCTTGAATTAATCAAAAAACGTTGGTGATTAGGTTGTGAGCGAAATTATTGCGGTGATTTTTCGATTTGCGAACAATTAATAAAAGTTTAATTAAAATGACTTCACAACAATTGCGAGGTCATGCTAAAGGTGTCATTACACGTGCTGCGGGTTTTTGTGAATCCATATCGGATGGTGAAGATCTAGCTATGCTTGAAATTAGGTTAGCTAAATTAGAAATAGCATGGAAGGAGTTTTCATTTCATCATGTTTCTTGTTTGGAAGGGGCTGATGAAAATGAATCTACGACACTTGAGAAGGAGTTTGGGGAATATGAAGAGAAATATTTTGATGCTAACACAAAATTAGCAAAGGCTATTCGTGATAGGCAGGGTGTAGAAAAGCAGAAACAACTTTTCGAGCAGCTGGCGGAACATCAATCTTCGTTCCTTAACAATTTAAATTCGTCTAAATCGTCTTCAAGTATTAGTCTTCCAAAAATTAATATTACTCCATTCTCCGGAAGTTATAAAAATTGGCCAACCTTCCGCGATATGTTTATCGATTCGGTAGACACAAACGAAAAGCTTACTTCTACACAGAAATTTCATTTCTTGAAATCGTTTTTGAGAGATGAAGCCGCCGATCTTATCAGCCATATTCCACCTACCGATGCTAATTACATTGGGGCGTGGGGGAAACTTGAAAAACGATACGATCGCGTTAACTTGCTCGTGCATTCGCTTATACAATCATTCGTATCACTGCCTTCAATGACTTCACCTAATACAGACACTCTTCGCAAGATTACAGATGGTGCCGATGAAGTCATTCGTGGTCTTGAGGCAGCAAAGAAAGATAGTCGCGATCCTTGGCTTATTTTTCTTCTTCTTAACAAGCTTGACGAAGATACAAGACATGCATGGGCTAAGGAAGTAGGTTCTCGAGACGATTGTTCGGTGCAGGAATTAATTGACTTCCTTGAATTACGGTGTGATGCGTTCGAATCATGTAAACCTATGAACACTTCGGGTACTTCGCGTAAAAAGCAACCTGTTTCCATCCGCTCACATGTAGCTCAGTCACAGGAACAACATTCAAAATGTCCAAAATGCAAAGGTGACCATAGTCTGGCACAGTGCGCTGCGTTTATCGGACTTAGTGTTGAATCTCGTCGAACATTCGTTAAGGAAAATTCACTGTGCTTCAATTGCCTTCGGTCAGGACATGCATCCTACAAATGTTTTAGCCATTCTCGTTGTCGTGTCTGTAAATCTCGGCATCATTCGCTCGTGCACTCGAATCAATCTGGTAGTCCTCAGGCGTCTTCGAAACCAAAACCATCAGTCGATTTACCAGCAGATCCCTCAAGGTCTCCGACAGCAGCTTCGACTGCTCCAGGTGCTAGTTCTGTTTCTCCTTTGTTAACGAACCATTCCTTCAATCTTTTTCTTCGAAAGCAAACAATTTTGCCTACTATTCTTGCTAAGGTTCAGGATCGTCAGGGTCAACTTATAGATTGTCGTGTTCTACTTGATACAGGATCGCAGTGCTCATTTATAACGGAGGCGTTAGCTCAACGGATTGGACTTCGTCGAAGCCACTCTCGGATCCCTATCTTAGGACTTTCATCGGCAGAGGCTGGTCACACCAACGGTTGCCTTTCCATTTGCTTAGTTTCGAGATTTTGCAATACAGTTTTGCATTGTGATGCACATATTTTGGGGAAACTTACTTCGAACTTACCAGCTCATTCCATCGATATATCATCTTTATCTTATCTCCAAGGATTAGATCTAGCGGATCCTCTTTTTAATGTTTCGAGTTCAGTTGATGTTCTACTAGGAGCAGATAGAGTCTGGTCAATTCTCAAAGGTGAACAAATTCATGGTCCAGAAGGTAAACCATTAGCTCAGAAAACGTCTTTTGGTTGGGTAATCTCAGGGGAATTCTTTGAAAGTCTCTCTTGTAATGTTGGAATTTGTAATCCTCATTCAGCTGTTGATATTGATTCTCTCATGCAACGTTTTTGGGAACTAGACGAAGTTCCTCCAATCTCAGACCAAGCAGATAATGATCCTGCTGAAGTTCTTTTTCGTGAATCCGTTTCTCGCTCGGAAGATGGAAGATATGTTGTTCCTCTTTTATTGAAAACTCCCTCGCCTACCTTTGGAAACTCACTAGGTGCTGCCATGTCGCGGTTGCACTCTATGGAGCGTCGATTTCAAAGAAATCCTGATTTGATGCAACAATATGGTCGTTTTATGGAAGAGTATTTGAATCTTGGCCACATGGAACGTATTCCTGATGATGAGGTTAGATTACGACATGGTCGGCATTTTTATCTTCCACACCATGCGGTGTTTAAGCCCGATAGCTCGTCAACAAAGCTTCGGGTTGTTTTTGATGGCTCTGTTAGTGATTCGCTTGGACAGTCACTTAACAGTCAATTACATATTGGGCCTCCTATTCAACGGGACCTCATTGGTGTTTGTCTTCGTTTTCGCCAGCATCGATTTGTTTTTACGGCTGATATAGTCAAAATGTTTCGACAGATTTTAATCCGTGAGTCCGAAACTGACTACCAGCGTATTGTTTGGCGGACTTCACCTAACGATGCTGTACAACATTATCGACTTAAAACCATAACTTATGGTACTGCTTCTGCTCCATTCCTAGCTGTTCGAGCTTTAAAGCAACTTGCTGATGACTATAGGTCGACACACCCCATCGCAGCTCGAATTCTTTTAAACGATGTCTACGTTGATGACATTATGACTGGGGCAAATTCAATCGAAGATCTCTTAAAAATGCAGTCAGAACTTGTTGAACTTCTGTCGGTAGCGAAAATTGAACTTAGGAAATGGAGTTCAAATTGTTGGGTTCTTCTCACTAGCTTACCACCGGAGGATTGCGAAAACTCGTTTGTAGATTCAGAAGGTTCTTCTTCTGTGATAAAGGTCTTGGGAATGTTTTGGAACCCATCTAGTGATGTCTTTTTGTTTCGCCTAAATCAACCTGAGCTTAACAACCCACTAACAAGAAGAACCCTTCTCTCGGAAGTCGCTAGAATTTTCGACCCATTGGGACTTTTGTCTCCCTCTGTGATCCTGTTTAAAATGATGTTCCAGGAACTTTGGGCATCAGAGCTGAAACTTGGATGGGATGATCCATTACCAGACAGAATAGCTTCTCAGTGGATGAACTATCGGAGAGAACTTCCACTTCTTCAAGACATTCGAGTTCCTCGTAATGTTTTTTCTCAGTTGGACATAGAACTTCATGGGTTTTCTGATGCCTCATCGTTGGCATACGCTGCAGTCGTATACGCACGTTCAAAATCGGTTTCTGGTGAAGTTAGAGTAACAATAATCGCGGCGAAAACAAAGGTGGCTCCTTTAAAACCTCTTTCTATCCCGCGGTTAGAACTCTGTGGCGCCCTTCTTCTTTCAAAACTCTTAAAACTTGTGAAAAATTCGCTAAATATTGAGGGAGCTATTAAAATTTCAGCTTGGTGTGACTCAGAAATAGTGCTTCATTGGCTGTCTTCGCCTCCTCGGCGTTGGGCTACGTTCGTAGCTAACCGAACTTCAGTCATTTTGGAAACGGTTCCAAGTCATTCGTGGAGACACATTGCATCAGAATTCAATCCAGCTGATTGTGCGTCGCGCGGTATAGTCCCTTCGATTCTCATAAATCATAGTCTTTGGTGGTCCGGTCCACCTTGGCTATCAGACCCTCAAGAAAACTGGCCTACTTCCTCTTGGTGTAATAATTCTGAAGTTGCTAATAGTGATGCAGTTACAATCGAAACCAGGCGGATGCCAAAAACTGTCCTTGTAACGTCGTGTGACTCTAAAATTATTCAAAATCTTATTGACAATATATCGTCTTGGCATCGCTTGATCAGAGTGTTTGCGTATATTCGTCGTTATGTCTCAAACTTACGCGTGAAACCACCAAGAATTCGCCAATCTAACGGTTTAAAATTCTACGAAATTCACTCTGCTAAAATATCTATTCTAAAATACGTCCAGTTCATCTCATATCCAAAGGATATCAATGATTTGATAAATAAAAAAACCCTATCACCGAATTCAACACTATTAAGACATTCTGCATTTTTGGACAGCGAGGGACTTCTACGCGTCGGTGGTCGCCTCAAACATGCAGCAGTTTCTTATAATATAAAACATCCTGTAATACTTCCAAAATCTAATAGAATTTCTTTCCTTATAATACAGGATGTTCACTTAAGGTACGCGCATGCTGGAGCATCGGAGACCTTTGCATTCATATGGCAACAATTCTGGATAATGGGAAGTCGAAATCTTGTTAGAAATGTCATTCACAAATGCAAACCCTGCTTTATGCAACGAAAATCAACCTGTGAGCAGCTTATGGGAAACCTTCCTCTTCAACGTATTCAACCCAATCGACCCTTCACGGATACGGGTTGTGACTATGCTGGGCCGCTGACAATCAAGCTTTCTCGTGGTCGAAAGCCAAAACTTCTGAAGGCGTACATTGCACTCTTCATTTGCTTTTCAACCAAAGCTATGCACCTGGAAGTTGTGAGTGATCTCACAACAGATGCGTTTCTTGCTGCCTTGCGCCGATTTGTCTCAAGACGTGGACTTTGCCGAAATATTTATTGTGACAACGGGACTAATTTCCAGGGAGCACGGCGTTGCCTCTCTGAAATGCATAAATTGGTTCTATCTCAAACTCACAACGACACTATAGTCTCATCGCTTGCAAAGGATGGGATTGCTTGGCACTTTATTCCCCCCTCTGCACCTCACTTCGGTGGGCTGTGGGAGGCAGGTGTAAAGTCGGTGAAACTTCACCTTCGACGGGTCATTGGCTCTTCAATATTAACCTTCGAAGAGCTGACGACTGTAACTTCTCAAATTGAAGCCATTTTAAATTCTCGACCTTTATCTTGTCTCTCTGATACTGATTTAAATCCTTTAACACCGTCTCATTTTCTCATAGGTGAACCAATGATCGCTGTTCCGGAACCTGGTCATCTTGAAATACCAGCTAATCGACTTAACCATTGGAATCACCTACAGAATATGGTCCAAGGATTTTGGAAAAGGTGGCATAACGAATACCTGACGACTCTCCAAGATCGACCCAAATGGCAACATCAGCAAACCAATCTGAAAACCGGAGATATTGTGGTCATAAAGGAACCAAATTTACCACCCACAAGGTGGTTACTTGGCCGCATTGAAGCAGTTTCACCTGGTGCAGATCAACTTGTTCGTGTGGCCACTGTAAGAACAGCCACGGGAGCTCTTATTCGTCCTATATCCAAATTGGCAATCCTACCACTATCCTGAAACTCGTTCAGGGGCGCCGGGATGTTTGAGATTCAAATCATATTTTTATTTTATTTTAATGAATTTGATTAATCATTTATATATTTTGAATTCAATTAATAATTTCATTTATCAAAATTTCATAAACTTAAATACGTGCCAAACATTTTTAATTTACCCTACTTTTGACATGTAGTGTTTCTTATTGTTATTGAATTTAGGGATTAACTTTTAGAATTTGCTTCCTAACTTGTAAACATGTTTTTTTTTTGCTCATCTGATGATCATATTAACGGGCTTGCCTTCTGCAATGCACCATATTTTCATGTACCTATGTAAAGAAAAAAGCTTTTGGTTTATATACATACATACATACTTACTGAATTATTAGTTTCTAACATTGTAACATTGCGATATACTTTCTTTTTACTTTGGATCGTCAAGCTGTTAACACGCATTGGACTTGGTAACATTATTATACAAAATAAAATTATAATAATCGGCTCATCTGTTTACTGGAATTCTTGCTATCATTCATATACGTTTTTCTTAATCATCGTTGGGATATTAAGATCATCCACTCTTAGATATCTTTTTTTTTCCTGTATTCAATTAAATTTTAAACTAATTGTTGCTGCATCTTGTGTACTTGGCCTTTTTAATTCAGAATCAGGAGTGTTTGGTAACTTTAGATTTTAAGCTGTCAAACCCATAGAAAAAAACTCAAGCTTGCGAAACTTTATGAACATTTTAAGATACCAAACAGGCATCTTACCTAGAAATTGGAGTAGTTTTCTTAGGGAATTTTTGGTAAACGTCACTTAACTATCCCATGAGTATTTATTTTTTGTAAATGGGAAATTTTAACAATGGCTAAACTCTTATTCCGTGTTTTTCTTGTAAAATCGTGGAATAAAGGTGGAATAAGCATTTTAATTGATAGTGCCGTTAGGATTAAACAAAATATTTATTAAGAGAGAATAATGCTCAATTGCATGAAATACTATTTTTAAATTAGCTTAAACGACTCCTTTTATAGTTTGAGGAGAAAAAAGAGAATAACATCTGAATTCTGGCTCAAAAACATACCTATGATTGCATACAAAAAATTAAAATCTTTAAAGCGGTTTTTAACAAAAAATATTGTCAATCCGTTTTTGAAATATCGAATTTTCAAATAAAACTTCTTAACTTTTTTAAAAATTCAAAAAATGTCTTTTTTGAATATTTTAATATGCAAAATTATTTAATCTTATTTGAAAATTGAATACTTATAAAACTTAATCCGATAATGAGAAAATTCAAAATAAAAAAAATCTGTTCTATGAGAAGAAGTTTCAACCAAAAACTTGATCATGTAGTTTTCGAAATATTTTATTTTTAATTGGAACAATTTTTTTAAAGTCCCAAAAATATTTTTTTGGAAATTTTGGTATTTATATAAGCTTCTAAGTATATAAACAATTTTTGAAATCAGTTATACCGTTGACTGAAAATATAAAATTAAAAAAATGGTTCTTTGAGAGGTACCATTAATAACCACCCAAAGTAAGCATTTACTAAAAGTAATTTATTGATTTTTTTAAAGAAGAGTCGTGAGCCCCTTTTTGGGAAAAATTCGATTATTTTTGGTAAAAAATATGTGGGGAGAATGACGAAAAAAACATATTTTTTTAATTTTAAGGAAAATCGATTCAGCCATTTTGGAATATAGCTCAACGGATAGATAGATAGAGAGACAGACATAATTGTGAGACCAACTTTTTTCGTCTTCCCCTCCCCATTACATCAATGTTTTTACAAGTTTGATCTATGATGTTTATATTTGGTGTATATCTTGAATACGTTGCACTGTTGGGTCTGGTCAGGGGCCTATGCCTTATTTTTTTTAACGGGTAGGTAGGTACTATTTAAATCCTCCAAGAGTATCTCATCTCTTGTCATGAAAAACTGTTTTGTCGTCTTTGCTGTTCGGAATCTCTAAAAGTTGAAGGCCTTCTCTTCGTTTCTGCTAAATAACAACATGCGATCACATGTTTAGAGTTGTAAGTCATAAGGCTATGGTTCTTCACTCGCTGTCACGCCAGCTTTTTATTTATATTTTTTTTTTTTAAGTTTCGGACCAATACGAAACTAATGCAATACAACATATTACCAATGTTGGTTAGTTTCTTTCAAAAAGTATCAATTTTCGACTTACGTTTATTTTGAGTTTTGAGAGCTATATCAACTTGCCCTATCAAGCTATTGAATGGTCTATCTAAATCTACTGATTTGCCCTTAGAATTTGAATTCAAAATTTTTATAAATACATACTGACCTTGTATTGGATAATTCTTCTACCTAATTGTCTAAAAACATGTTTCGCCTTCAATGTATAGGTACATAATGTCCAAATGAAAAAAAATATTCATATCAGATCTTTAAATTGGCACAACTATAAAAAAAAAAACTGAAACAGCCAATAATCTTTGTCATGAAAGTAAAAATCAATTCGAAAAAAATCGTGATATGTCAACAGGCCATCACCAAAGTCGTCTATAAACTTACTACATGCAATATCCCTAACACTTTGGAGACCATTCTTCGCAGATGATACACACGAATTGATGATCCGATCGTCATCATAGGTATACTATAGCTTCAAATGACATTCGCTTTTAAATTGCATTAAAGTGCAGATGGCTTTTTTTAAGAGTCTTAGCTATGTTGTCTTCCACCATTACAACTTCAACTGTTTGGCTTAAAGGATTGCATCAGCGTTTATATAGTGAATGATAATATTTACCATTCACTCGGTATCATTTACTCGTATATGTACCTAAACACTTTGTTCTTATATTATCCAATATATTTCCTAAAAAGCTCTAATCTAACTGTCATGTGCAAATATATTCTCAACCTTTTTCGTAAGTTAGATATAGTAAAACGAAGTTTAACAAAATCCAATCCACCTGACCATCGATAGTATCTCCAATCCACAATGTATGTAAATCCTTTTAGTAATTTAATTGCATTTAACTACTTACTCTGTTGAAAGTGGCGGATTATGGGCGGGTGAAAAGATTCGGGCGCCACTTTTTTCAGAAGACAAAATTTACACTTTTACAGCCTTATCAATTAGATTTCACTAATACTCAGTTCAACCGTGGAATACTTAATCTGAGTCGAAGCTCTTACTCCGTCCTTACACCAAGTCAAATTAGTCCTTATTTTTAAATATTTTTTGGAACGTTTTCGCTACGCCCTCTTTATGTCAAAAAAAATTACCAATCTGGTTATAAACGACGCGACGTTAGCAAACCCTAGCTGATTTCCACAATTATTCATTTCAATTAAACATTTTTGGTGGAATTTTGGGTAAAGAATTAATAAATCGATTTAAAAACAGCGTTCTTCCTTTTTCCTTTCTAAATTTGACGCGATGTCATGTCAAAATGACATTTAGATACTAGGACGGCCTTACTCCGACTTTATGCCTCCTGTAAACCAGTTTTAACTTACTCTAACCCTATTCCTCGTTTATTTTTTTTATAAGTAGACTTTCAGGATTAGAAGCGTTGCAAAGTCGAAGTGAATTTAATCCATTGCTAAAACGAGTTTATAAATACTGACTACATTATGATATCTACATAAATGTACAATGAGGATAGTAATAATTTCCATTTCTAGTTTCCATATAAAAACTCGAGCGTCTGTTTGGGTACGCCTCCTCCTAAAAAAAACGAGATTCTAAGGAATTTTTAGGGTTACGAAAGAACCGCCATTTAATTTATCTAAAACCTAATTAATAAAAGTACCAGTAAATTTAATGCAGTTGTATATTCTCTAAACATACATAATATTGCTAAGGTTTTTAAAAACCTTCAACCGCCCCTGGTTGATACTGGGTCGATATTGGCAAAACAGAATTAAACCACTTCAGTTAGACCCATTTTTAAAAAGTGACCGAAAATTAATTAAAAACGTGTCCAAGAACCGTTCCGCCTGCCTGCCAGCTATATAGCTAACGTGTGTTGTCATCCGTCGTGTGGTGTCGGTCGTTCGTTCGTTCATTCCATCGTTCGTTGCGGTCGCGTATAGCATGTGTCACCTATATGTACAAAATGAACATGAATGTTTGCAAATTGAGGTTTATCTCAAGGCTAAAGGTGTTACCAATGTAAGGCGAGGTGTATTACCACGGATTAACTACTCACCCCAATGTGATATCTCCAGATTGAATCATAAAAATTAATCGAAATCCAATCGGAAACATAAATACTGGAGCGAAATTTTATCGTTTTGAATTTTATATCTGCAGAACACTGTATACTAAGTGGGTAGAAATACAGTTATTATAGGATTAAACTTGGCATCCAATAATGTGTTATTGCTGTGGCATGACATGAGGTCCAGGAAGAAGGAACTTGAAAACATGTTGTTTATTCAAAATGGAAAGCAAATTAGAATACATATACCCTACTACTGGAGGAGATTTTAGTATTAAAACACATACAGAAAAATACCTATTTATATACTGTCAATTTAAATCGTCTGTGAAGCTTCCATAATAAAGCTGAAAAAGATTTCCGAAGATCCACATGCGAGTATGCTGCAGCGGAAAACAAGAGCAGTGAGAGAGGAGTATCGAGCAAAGAGAAGAAAGGAGAAGAAGGCCCTGCGTATAAAGAGAAGAGGGCCTACGCAGCTTGCTTTTAGCTCATGAATATCGAAGAGTCTCGCAATCGAAACAACACTCGGAAGTTTTATAAAAAACAAAGTAACTGACTGGTCGTAAAAACGGAATGTAGGCTGTTCGAAACAGCGAATGTAACCTAGTCCAGAGATAGCAAACTAAGATTGCAATCTTAGGCAAACCTAGTCAACGAAGCATAGGGAATGGTAGATGTATTCAAGGAGCATTTCCAGCAGCTGCTGAATGGGCATCAGGTAAAGCGATAAATTAGACGAAAAGCGAGTCCACCTCCAGTCAATGAACACTCAGTACAACCACCAAGCATAGAATAGGTAGACTAAGCTATAAAGAAGCTCAAGAACAACAAGGCCACCGGATCTGATGATGATTTACCATCAGCGAAGCTCTTCAAGCACGGAGGGGATGTGTTTGAAAGGGCAGTCAGCTCTATATGTCCCACCTACAAGAAAGTGGGTCCTATATGGCCACCAAGAACTATCGAGGAATATCCCTTATAAGCGTCACATACAAGATCCTATCCAAAGTAATGTGTGAGTGTCTAAAACCGATCTGCAACACTATAATCGGCAAGTACCAGTGTGGCTTCCAGCCAGGCAGATCACTTACTTACTTAAGGTGGTGCTACTGTCTAGGGTGAACCAGGGCCTCGACCAAAAAGCTTCTTCCAGCCAGCTTCAAAAGCTAGCTGTGTACAGTTTCGTGCGCCAAGTTGGTTGACCACCTCTACTGTGCTGTCCCACGGGGTTGGATTCCAAGACTTTCCCGTCCAGAGCATTGATGTCCATTCGTTTAAGGTGACCCAGCCATCTTAGTCGTTGTTTTTTCACATTTTTTGGTTAGACTATTGTCACAGTACAGCCTGTACAGTTATGTGCCTCATTTTCCGTTCCCCATATGCACACAGGACCAAAAGTCACCCGAAGAATTTTCCAGCCTAAAGCGTTCTCATCCACCGTTAAAAGTGCCCATGCCTCTGCACCATACACCAGGACAGTGATGATAATCGTCTAATACAGGACAGGTACACTTTAGTTGCTCCAGAATGGGCTTTGCCTCTCAATTGCCTTCTTATCCCATAGAAACACTGGTTGGTAAGAGTAATTCTTCGTTTGATATCATCCTGGTATCGTTTGCTGAGTTGACTGCGGAGCCTAGGTAGACAAAGTTCCTGACCACCTCAAAATTATAGCTGTCTATAGTGACGTTCACTCCGAAACGTCGCCGGTGTTGGGTGTCCTTTCTTGTTAACATCATAAATTTGGCCTTGCCTTAATTCACCGTTTATCCCGTCCTCTTGGCTTCCTCCTCAATACTCACGAAAGCACCACTGACATCACGCTTTCTTCGTCCGATTATGTCAACGGCGTAAGCGAGTAACTGGATGAACTTTTGAAAGATTGTGCCTCAAGTATTGACGTAAGAGTTTTGCACTATTCTTTCAAGAACGATGTTGAAGAAGTCACATGATAGCGCGTCGTCGTCGCTTTGTCTAAGCTTTTTTGACATCAAAAGTATCGGTGAGGTCTTTGCCGACCTTGATGGAGCAGCTTACATTCTTCATCGTCATCCTGCACAAACGTTCGAGTTTGGGTAGGATGCCAAAAGTAGACATTACTCCATAGCTCGTCTCTATAGATGCTGTCATGTGGCATTGAAATCAATGAATATTTGGTCAGTATCGATTTGAAACTATATTGGGTTTTCTCCAAGATCTGCCAACGGCTGTAGTGCGAGTATTTGGTCGATGTTGACGAATGGCTTCAGGCGTTCACATAGTTCTGCAGAGAAGATATTGTGTGCAATGTTAAGGAGAATGATGCCTCTGTAGTTGCTGCAGTCCAGGATCGGTCAACAAAGCTGAGGTTCCATTCATCGGGCATGCTTTCCTCCGACCATATTTTGTAGATAAGCTGGTGCATACTCCTAACCAGACCTGTGTACTTAAAGCATAAGTACAAGTACCAGTACAATTACCTTGTACTTGAAATTTTTTAAGTACCAGTACAATTCCTTGGTACTTGTACTTAAAAATTTCAAGTACCAGTACCGGTACTTGTACTTAAATACTTTTCAATTCCTTTTTAATTCCAAAAGTACTTTAATTCCTTTTAATTACTTTTAATTCCTTTTCGAAAAAAAAAATACTAGAACTAATATACGTATGTCTTAATAGTACAGGTAAAATAGGATAAATTAAACAAAAAAAATAGTACCATCATGAAACTTGGTGAAAACGTTTCATGTACTATGAGAATGAAAAATCAAAAGAGTCTATAAAATATTTCACATGGAAGGGTGTTTTTTTAGGGGGAGAGGGGGGAAGTTGTGGTGTATCAAACAGAAAAATTAACTTTGATGTAACATATTCATATGACACATGTTTTTAAGGTAGTTTTAAATGTTGAATCCAATGACACCAAAATCAAATCGATACGGCCTCCGTGAAAAAAGTTATTGTCATTTTTATGTAAGGATGACTATATATTCAGTATAAAAGTCAAATATTGCCGAAAACCAGTTGAAAATAATGGTCCGTCGATGAAATTTGTCGATTATGGTTCATTTGTCATGAAAATCAATAATAAGAAGAGTCTATAAAAATATCTGTGGTTAAACGGTGTTTTTTTGAGAGTTGGGGTTATGCTGCGATTAGTACCATAAAACCTGTGGCTAAAATGGTACCCTCATCTCGGATCAGGCCAAATACTTGGGTATGATCCTTGATAAGAAACTGAACTGGAGTCTCAACACTAAAGAAAGAGCAAAGAAAGCTATCGTTGCGTTCTATTCCTGCAACAAGATCTTTGGAAAACCCTGGGGACTCAATCCAAAAATTATCAGGTGGATGTACACGGCAGTTGTTAGACCGATACTTACCTACGGTAATTAAGTTTGGTGGAACGCAACTGAGAAAGCAACAAACCTGAAAACCTTGACAAAAGTTCAAAGATTAGCATGCGTAGGTATTACGGGGGCGTTGAAAACCACTCCCACAGCGGGACTGGAAGCGATACTCAACTTGAGACCCCTAGATCTATTCGTGCAAGAATCTGCAGCATACAGTGCCCTGCGGCTAAGTCAGACTAAATGCTGGAAGCAAAGCACATCGGGTCATACTAAGATTCTGCAGAGATATGTGGAAAATAATGTTTGCACAGACTACACAACACCCCATTTAAACTTCAACAGACCCTTCCCTACCTCTTTTCCTAATAGAGAGGAGTGGGAAAACAACCAACCTTTCAGTAATGAATCTACGATAACTATCTTCACTGATGGTTCGAAGATGGGCACTGGAGTTGGTGCAGGAATTTTCTCGGAAAATCTGGGACTAGCTAGCTCCTTCAGACTTCCGGACTTTTGCAGTGTCTTCCAAGCCGAGGTTTTGGCAGTGATAAAGAAAAGAAAAGAAAAAGAATGTACGCAAATATCAATGATTGCGATACCACGAGCTAATATCACCCTCTTTATTGATAGCCAAGCAGCAATAAAAGCAATTTCTGCAACTGATATTCGAAGCTTGTGGCTTGCTGTCGCGAAGAGCTTAGGGTTCTTGGCATGCAGCATAACATTAGACTCTGCTGGGTTCCCGGTCAGTGATGTACTGGGAAACGAGAGAGCTGATGAGCTGGCGAGAACAAACCTTTTATACTGAATATATAGTCATCCTCACATAAAAATGACATTAACTTTTTTCACGGAGGCCGTATCGACTTGATTTTAATTTCATTGGATTCAAAATTTAAAACTACCTTAAAAACATGTGTCATATGAATATGTTACATCAAAGTTAATTTTTCTGTTTGATACACCACAACTTCCCCCCTCTCCCCCTAAAAAAACACCCTTTCATGTGAAATATTTTATAGGCTCCTTTAATTTTTCATTCTCATAGTACATGAAACATTTTCACCAAGTTTCATGATGGTACTATTTTTTTTGTTTAATTTATCCTATTTTACCTGTACTATTAAGACATACATATATTAGTTCTAGTATTTTTTTTTCGAAAAGGAATTAAAAGTAATTAAAAGGAATTAAAGTACTTTTGGAATTAAAAAGGAATTGAAAAGTATTTAAGTACATCTCAAAAGTACAAATGTAATCAATATAAAAATTTCAAGTACTTTTGTGGAATTAAAGTACCAGTACAAGTACCGGTACTGGTACCTGAAATTTTTAAGTACAAGTACCAAGGAATTGTACTGGTACTTAAATGTTTTAAGTACAAGGTATTTGTACTTAAATTGTACTTAAGTACCAATATACTTAATTACTTTACAGCTCTGTTCCTAACCAATTCATCACCAACCACTTTTAATTGCTCAGCCACTAAGGCCATCAGCTCCAGCAGCTTTATTGGACTTTAGTTTAGATATAGCTTTCTCCACTTCGTCAACATCGGGCGGACGGAATTGTTGGCCTACGTGAGTCGTCCAGATTGAACGGGGCAATCTTCATGGCAGCAGAAATTGGATCGTCATCGCCGCCGTTATACAATTCGCAGAAACGATTTTTCCATATCCTCGCGATTCTCCTACGATGCTCCCCTGATCGTCCTTGCAGGCTTTAGTTCATACTTTGTAAAACAAACTGGGAGGTTCTTTTTACTTTTTGAAAAAACTTCCGAACTTCATTCCTGCAAATGGCATCCTTCTATGTAGTTCCTCGATCGCGCGATCAACCAACCTAATATTCACTCTCAGCGAAATTCTGGAAGATACCAACGTATTTCAAATCGAGACCATCTATTCATCGACTTCAAAACCGCATATGATAGCATTCATCCTCAGGAGCTCTATATGGTGATGGCTGAACACTGAACTTGGGAACCCTGGAAAACTGATCCAGTTGTGTCGCTTGACATTGGAAAATACGCGATGCAATGTGCAACTAGGGACAAACATGATGACAATCTCACTCTTTTGGAGCAAATGGTGCGCAGGGTGGACTTTAACACTGAAGGAACTTTTTACAACAGATCTATCCAATTTCTAGGATATGCCGATGATATCGACACTATCGGCCGCTCCCAATAAGCCTCTAAAGAAGCTTGCACGGTAATAACTGAAGAACAGGTGGGATTTCAAGTAAACGACGACGATTCAACTCTTGATACAACCTTAAGCTACATTCATTCTGTTCATGGGGTTACCCCACTGATCTCTATAATACACTGGATAGTGTATTCCTTATAATGTATAACAGTTTCTTTGCTTCCATTTGAAGATGACAATTAGGTGGTCGGCTTCATAATTTGACGTCTGAATTACACAAAAAAAAGTATTTTCCAGATAGGGATGTGCGATATTGAAAGAACATCGATTAAACATCGATGTCAATAAATATCGAACCGAAAACATCGATGCTACTTAACATCGATGTTTTTTTTCAGGTGTTTTTGTTTAAGTTTTTTGTTTGACCAAAGCAAAAAATGAGTCATGCTATGCTCTAATGTATTTTAGCTTTCAAAATTTCTGGTGCCGGCTATATTTTCTTAAGCTTTTTAAAATCGATTTAAGTTTTCATACAAATGAAAAATATGAAGTCATAAGCAAGGTATTTCAACTTTAAACATCGATATTGCAAAATAATGATGCACAGAAGCTTGTGTGCTAAAACCGCGTGTAAGTGATATCTTTCTAAGCATCAATGATTTTAATGTGTGGAAATCGATTTTAAAATATGTATTTTGCACAATTTATATCAACAAATTTAATAAAATCAATATTGCAAGGCAATTCATGGTGGTAAGCTGTTATGTGTGCCCCTTTTGAAATCCGATGTTTCAAAATCTTGTTTCACACGAAGGTGCGCGCAAGAACTTGCATGGTGTAAACTGCGTGTTTCTGACCATCGATAATTTAAATTCGTGAAAATCAATAGTAAATATGTATTTTGCAGTAATATTTCAAGGAATTTTGTGTAAACTGTTTTCTGTGGCTTTTTGGAATACATATATCGATATTGCAAAACACGAAGTTGTGTGCAAAAACTTGCATTGGTGTAAATTGGGTCTTTCTGAGCATCTATTATTTTAATGCGTGGAAATCGATGCTAAAATTTTAATTTTGCAAAATATATCGTCCACAGATTTTATAGAAGCAATATTGCAAGTACATATTTCATGTGTACACTGTTATCTAGCGATATTGCAAGATATTTTTACTTACAAAAGTGTGTACAAAAACTTGTATGGTTTAAAATGCGTCTTGCTGGGCATCGATGATATTAATGCTTGAATATCGGTGTAAAAATATTTCTTTTGCACAAATAAACACAAAACAAATTTGATGGCAGCAAAGTTGATAGGCACTTCATGTGTAAACTTATATCTGTGCCTTTTTGCACATCGAAAGTTTCGTTGTGGTTCTGAATTTTCAAGTTTGGTTTGGGAGATCCTTTGATGATTTCCTTTTTAAAAAAATTCCAAATGTTACAGATGACTTAAGAACTATGAAAGTCACTCCACTAGCAGAATCAATCATTTTCGTACTAACATTTTGTTTGTTTTTTAAGGCGTTTTCCTTTGGAGGTGGCGAAGTACTTGCAAGTACTTTGCCAGCTTTTTTCAATGGAACACATCAAACTGCTTTCCCATGTAAAATGTATCTACTCGCGCATGAGAGCATGTGCAGTTGGTAGTACTAGATTAGGGTTTTCATCTACTCGCAAGTACTTCGCCACCTCCAAAGGAAAACGGCTTTAGTCGGTGTTTTGGTTGTTAATATCGATGTTGCAAAACATCGAAAGCTTTATTATCGATATTTTGCAAATATCGATTAAAATCGCTCATCCCTATTTCCAGATGTCTATCTGAAGAAAGGGAAACAGACCATGATAGGAAAATATAAACTTTTGTGGAAGTTTGTTTTATTATTTATTATCTTTAAGTTATTCACTGTGTGCATTTGGTATATTTTTTTTAGTATAATTACATAGTGGAATGAGATAAATCATTGCAGTTTGGGAACAAGTTGAGCAAAATAGCTAAGAATAATTATGATGAGGAGGATGCGATTGCATATTGATATTCTGCGTTTTTTTTAAATGATTTTACCTCCTTGTCACACTCTTTACGTTTGTTATTCCGTTTCATTTACTAATTAGTGAATGAATTTAAATTACGAACACAACAAATGTTAGCAAAAAGATCTCGGGGGGTGAAACGAACGGAGAATTGATATCTGTTTAATGGATTATCTTTGTATTACATGTTATACAGTTATACTGGTATACAAAAAAGTGGTCAGCTTCATAATATAACAATTCTTCAAATGGAAGCAATATTTTTGTATCGATACACTATCCAGTGTTTTATAGAGATCAGTGGGTTACCCTAACAAACAGGTGGATCCTCGGATGGGTGAAACAGAAGGGCTCAAAGCTCTTTAAAGCCCTTATACTGTGAGTCTTGCTTTATGGCGCCGAGTGTTGGGAGAAGGAAAAGAAAATTCTTCGACGGATATTTGGTCTTGTGTGCGAGGAGGACGAATGGAGGAGTACTCTATAAGCCGCGAACTCTATGAGCTATATAAAGATTTGGATGAATTCCACAAAATCAAAACACGTCAATTAGATTTGCTTGGGCACTTCGAGATACAGCAAATGGACAATAGTGCTCTAGCCAAGAGAGATTTTGAATCCTACCCCCCAGGTTCGAAAGAACGAAGAAGACCGAACCTCCGCTCTGGTTTAAAGATCAAGTCTAGATGACTGCAACGTGCTCGGGATCGTAGAAGATGGAAAGATGTCTCAGCCTTTGACCCTTCATTGATTGGGAGTCGGAGAAGTAAGTAAGAAGTTTGCATAACAATTTTCACCTGGAAATGGGATCACGGCGACAAGAATTAGCATTCTTTTTTAAACACCCTTTTCTTTCTTATAAACATTATAAACGAATATTACCTGTTGCTTTGCTCAAGGCCAAGCTATATTCTTATTAAGTTTAAGATAAGGAACTTGAATCAGTGATATAAGCCTTATCAATTATCTAAGAATAAAAAAAACTACTATTTAAATACATATTTTAATTCCTTGTTATTTGTAAAACTAATTTACATGCAGAAGTTTACTTATTCTATAGGTAATAATCATGAGAACTCTGCATTTGTAAGAAAAAAAAAATCTTTATTGGCCAATGAGTCAGAAAATTGTATTCGAACATTTAATATTGTGGTCTGTTACGATGACTTTTAGTATAGGTTGCCGACTCTTAAACCTATTCCAATCCAAACCACCTGTCTCAATGCATTCGATATAATTTAAGTCTTATAACCGTCACTTAACACTCAGATTGTTACGCTAAATTTGTGCTGATATAATAACAATAAATGCCTTTGAGTTTATAATAAAGCAGCGCCCAACACTATTGAATTACCACCAGCATGTGCGACAGTACAAGCTATCTAATATTTGCATGAAGTTGAAACTCTATCTGGGCGCTGAAGTTGTTAAGCATAAAGCAGGTAAATGTGTAAACAGAATTAGTTATGCAAAACTGCAAAAAAAAAAAACATCGTGCAGTTTTCATCAATCAATCGTGGTTTTTGTTGGAATGAATGATCGGATTGTCATAAACACATGTTTCGAATCTATTTATGGCCTAGACGTGCTGGCAATATTTTTTAACTCGCTGAAGAGAACTTTAAGCAGGAGAGCATAGGTATTGTATTATATATGTATATTTAGGTGCATAGTTTAAGATATACAATGTGGAGGAAGTAACTTATTATTTTGTAGATATTTTAATGCCAACTCCTCCTTTGAGGTCTTTCACAATGGAAACAACTTATTATGCACCTGCGCACAGCTTAAATACTGCGCTGTGGATTTCTAAGAACTTGCCTCTGGTAATAAAGTGATTTTCAACAACAACAACAAAAACATCTATTTCTGATGCCGATGGAAGTCTCAAGTCTAGTCTGGAGTTTATTTTGTTAAAAAAAAAGAAAATAAGTTCGTTGGACTCTGGTTCTGATGATACTTTTTATTTTGATTTAAATTAATTTTTTTTGCAATCGAACGCAATGTTATCAACAAACTTTGCTTCTTTTTAGCTTTGAACGCAGCATATCCCTATTATTGTGGGGTATCTTGACTCTTGAGTATGGCACATAATATGGAAATTCTAATGGCGACTGCAGATATACGCATTTGGAATTAATTCTAAGACTTAACAACTTAGGTAGATATAATGTACGTCGAATAAAATTGCAGACGAAAAACAGTAAGGTATCTGCAATACGTGCAAGTTTTAATTAAATTGTTACTTCTTCAATTCTTGTTTTCTTTCAAGTTAGTATACCTACTTACTTATAGTGGTATTTAATTGCCTGATGCGTTTTAGATAATTTAAAACGGAAGTCTGCCATAAGTCAGCCAACGCGTATGAAAAAGAAAGAAGTAAGTACCTATTTAGATTTGAAAGATTTCCGTCTTTTGTAGCTTATATGTATCTTTTACAAAATTGTACCATATTGATTGAATATGAAGAAAATTATAAAAAGCCTGAGCGCGGGCATTTGAAATTCTAAGTGTCTGAATTTAACCAAATTCCCTTAGAATAATAAAATTCATAGTATCTTAATGCTGTGATTTTTATATTAGTCGGTAAACATCGATACAAAATTGCGTCTTAGAAGGGTACGATAGTCATCTAACTGATGAGCCCAACTATCGTGCCTGGGCGAAACGCAATCATGGAGTTGAGGTCACTTGAACTTTTAACTTTGAATTGTACCATATTGCTCAGGAAGGCAAGAGGCAAAGGTGCCGCGCCGACAAAAATATAATTCTGGCCTTACCTAGTCGTGTCAAAGCACACAAAATTACAATTATTTATTTTGTATTTCCTTTTTCATCAAATATCATATTTTCACTTCTGTGTGGTTCGTTAAGAAGCGAAAATCACTGCCGAAGGAAAAAAATTAACGAAACTGTACGGCACGTCACAAAGCGCAATTATTACCATGTCATATGATTTGCTTGTGCTCGCTTGTTTTAACTTGCGATATATACATACATACATAGGTACTATATACAGTCAAGGCCGTTTCTAGGGGGGGATCATAGGAGTTTGATCCCCCTCGTCGACCCGTCGCGAAAATTTTGGAAAAGACATTTTATTTGAAAATCAGACGTTTCCGTTTTAGTACCTATTAAATTAATACTCAAATTTCTGCGATAGTTTAAATATTAATTATGTTCTAAACTTTCTGAATTTAATAAAGCATAGCCCAGGAAAATTAGAGTAAAAAATGGCCAAACTTCGAAAAAATTGCGAAAAAGCTGAATTTTGGTGGAGTGGCTTATTATGACGTCTTAAGCATTTCCTGAAAAGTACCCTAAATTTGGCCCGGGGCTAAATTTTTTAGGGGGGATGAAAGGGGTTGAAGTTCAGTTTTTTGGGAATTGCTCTTAAGCTATCGGTTTTATTGAAAAAATGTGAAGGTAAAGCTTAATGCTTATGCTATTCTACACAAAAAAATTTAACATACTTTTTTTCGTAGAACCAATAGTTTCAGAGAAAAATGTTCAAGAACTTCATGGTGAAGTGAGTTTAGTCCAAAAAATTTATAAAATTTTTGCTTATCGCTGGGCAAATTTTGTTTTGTGATTTATGTTTAAGTACAACTCCTTATTATAAAATCAAGTTCTTGGGGTGGTAGGGAAAGGGAATACAGCGGATCAAAGGTTACCTATGCCTCATATAGGGTGAGGATGAAATGACGGTCTTAAAGGTTTTTCGCTTATTTGTTGATGATGTCTAGAATATATTTTTTACTGCTCTGGATTGTCTGTAAAATGAGTCCTCTATTATGACTATAGACATCATCAAAAAAAACGTCATTTCATCCCCACCATATATGAGGCATAGCCATAGGCATAGGTGACCTTTGAGCCGCTTTAACTTTGAGACTATAATAAACTTACAGAGCTGTTTAGTGGCTCATTTTTAGATAATTTAATCTTCTAAAATCTGTCTTTTGAAAACGCAATATCAACGAGTTATTAAACAAAAACAAAATCAACCTTGTTTTCAAGATGGTGGCCAATCCCTTGCCACTTCACCCCAAAAACTTGATTTTACAATAAGGAGTTGTACTTAAACATAAATCACAAAACAAAATTTGCCCAGCGATAAGCAAAAACTTTATACATTTTTTGGACTAAACTCACTCTACCATGAAGTTCTTGAATGTTTTCCTATGAAACTATTGGTTCTACGAAAAAAAGTATGTTAACATTTTTTGTGTATACCTAATAGCATAAGCTTTTATTTTTATCTTCACATTTGTTCAATAAAACCGATAGTTTGGGAGCAATTCCCAAAAAACTGAACTTCAACCGCTTTCACCCCTCCTAAAAAATGTATCCCCGGGCCAAATTTAGGGTAGGGGAGAGAGGGGCCAAACGCACACAAGGGCAAGAAGGTCCAAGCCGATTTTGGGCTAAGTTTGCAACTCAATCTTATTTTTAATGATGAGAACTCATTAAGAACCTACTTTGCGAACACACCCCTAAGTTTCATAGATAGAATGAAGTTGGGTCCAAAACATAAACTTTTTTTAAGACTTTCAAACTCACGGTTATTTTGTAACCCCAATTTTTGGTTAACCCAAGTATCTGCTTTTATTTGTTTTTGTTAAATTTACTAAAATAATCTTTGAACAATTCTATGTTTATAAGAAAAAAATGAGATTGGGAAAAAACTCCTTCCGGGGTAAAAAGGCCAAGAACGTCATGGGGCAAAACAAACTATCAGTCCATTTTGCCCCACGACATTGACTTTTTAACTTTCAAATGTAGTTTTCAGTCAATATCTTTTTTATGTTGTCATTATATAGTTTTGGTTACAGTTTTCTCTGTTTTTTTTTTAATGTTTTTTTTCGTGTCATTTGCTTCCGCCTTTGTTTTCATATAATCATTTGAGATAGATATCAATTTTCTTAAATTTTATATGTTGCAGGAGGTATTTAGTTATTTTGTATACTTTCAGTAATATACAAAATAATATTGTAATGAAAAATACAGTTGTTTTTCATATTCTTCCAATCCTCGGTACAAAAAATTTATGTCCATCTTACCCCATTCAAAGGTCGCTTTTGCCCCGCTATTGGGGCAAAACCGACTTTTGAGATAGTGTTATATTTTTTGTTCTAGCTTTGTATATGCTTCTCAAACCCTTATGATCCTTTGTTATAATAAGGCTCAAGGTTCAAGCTGTTATTTGCGAACAATTTGATTTGATTTTAAGAAATATTAAAGAAGTAAGAAAGGTTTGAAGTTTAAATAGTCCTTCTTGCCCCCCTCTCCCCTACTTTTCAGGAAATGCTTAAGACGTCATAATAAGCCACTCCACAAAAAGTCAGCTTTGTCGCAATTTTTTCGAAGTGAAAGTCTAATTTTCCTGGGCTAGTAGTACACGGAAAGAATTCTTGGATCAGATCACGAAAAATGAGCTGCAAATTACGAAAAATGAATCCCGATTGATACCTTGGCTAGGGATTTCCTAATTTACGACTATTTGTTTGCAATTTGCAAAACTGAGCAAAATAAAGATATTGACACTCAAAAATCGTAAAACAACACTCTTTAAGTATCAATTCTTCTATCGAAAGAAAACAAATATTGCGAACAACAAATCGCAATTTGATCCAATTATTCCTCAATTGCACAATTTGTAAATTTGAAAAGAGATTTGTGATCACCACTTTTATTTCGTGATATTTCCACTTGAAAGATCAATCTTGCTTAGCCCTTCATTTTGCAGGTATATATGCGTTTAATTCATTTTATCACTAGTCAACGAAATTAAAGGAACATTTTTTTTTTCAATTTTTCTTAGTGTTTTTTGAAGAGCAGTATCTTTGTGACGAGTGGTTGTATTGAGTTGAAATGAAAAGCGTTTTACAGCTTTATGTTTTTTGTTTCGAGATTTGTTTGCAAAACATTTTTTTTTGAAGTACCGTTATTGCGTTATTGAGACGAGACAAAAAAACAATTTTTTTTAATTTTTTTTGAAGGTCCACATATCTATGGATAAATTTTTTTTGAGTCAACCAAATGTAATGGTCAGATACCTTGTTTATTCAACTTCAATTCAGATTTTTTTTGCTGTCGTGCAATTTTGTTTGCATGGTTATTTGACTTTGAATGAAAAAAGATACTTTTAGCCTTGATTACCAATATCTCAGCAAATAATGACGTTATAAAAAATTCAAAGACAGTTTTGGAACTTTAAGAAAGTGTTTTACAAATTTTTTTAAGATTTTGTAGAAATTATTTTTTTACCTTTCACCGTTAGTTTAAAAAAAAAGTGCTAAAAACCGACTTTTTGTGGTCTTTTCGTACTTTACGTTGACTCTATTTGAATTTGAACTCGCAACCTCCAGTTGGGGAGCGAGCATGCAACCATAATGGGCCAATTTGCATTACAGGTCATAGGTGTCACACATTAATGATTAGATATACATGCCATGATGTGGTGCTCTATCTCTTCGAGAAGTAAATTGTGACAAGAAAGTTGTGATTTAGGAATTTTTTGTTGGTGATCTACAACTATTCTCATGGAGTTGAAAATTGCGACAGGAAAAACGTAAATCAGTGCTTGTGCAATGTAAATTACTAAATATTAATCGCAAATCAATATTTTTAAATGCTGTTTGTGAAATTATTCTTTGAGAGAGTAAGTTACGCCAAAAAAGTTGTATTTTGCTAAGAAAAGTACAAGCTTGAATCATGGACTTCAATTGCAAATCACGAAGAAACAAATTTTGTAAATTGCTACGTTTTGAATGTTAAATCACCAGTTTTTGTATTGATTTGAGATCAAAATGCCTTGATTTACGAATAAAACATGATTCGTAAATTGCAACTGTAAATTTTTCAATTGGTGATTGTATAATTATGCAGATACCTATCGTTTATGTTACCCTTATTAGAGGTATTTTGTATGCATGTTACAGTTATTTTTCAATTAGTTCAAAGCGAATTTCTTTCTTAGTAAAACACACAAATAATTTACCTTATTTCTGTCTGTATTAATTTTAATGTTTAAATATTTGTTTAAGCTATAGATTAAATATAATGTTTTTTTTTCTTCTTCAGTATAAACGATATATAAACATTTTATGCAAATTCAAAATTTGATTTGCTTTCAATAATGATGAGATGACAGTTGGGTTGGATAAAATATATATTATGTCTTTAAATTATCACCATGCATAACAATGAATGAATATAAAATAGTATCGTGTCAGAAATATAAATTTTATTATAAATTTGATAAGTAGGTAGGTATAGTATAAATTTTCATGGTCAACGAACCGAATTCAAAATTGGGTGTCAAAAGTAGGACGGTTTTATTGTTGGTCTTTTTGTCTAATTTAACACATTTATTATAGTTTAACATAAATAAATTTAATTATAATGTAGTATTCTGGAGGAGGAATTAATTAAATTAAATTTACAAACAAAATCAATTTATTGTTTGTACGCACACATTCCAATACCTACATGTTTTTTTTTTAATTAAAACATTGTAGGTGTTAAACTAGAAAACTCCAAAAATCCAATTAAGAATACGACTTTAGAGGGCTACTTCAAGGGAATCTATGAACAACAAGGTTTCCTTGGGAGGTTTCAGATTCAGATACCTACCAATAAATTTAAAAGCTGCGTGCCATATACAAGAGCTTCCAATTCGGATCCAAAGCGAAACATGGTTAGCATAATATATTCGTGCAAGTATATCTGAGTACGTTTTAAATGTATTCAAAATTCTAATATGTACCTATCTATACCTACCTATACTTACATATGAGTATATTTATAAAAGAGATATTGTTACGAAAACGCTCTATTGGAACGAATGTTGAGTAAATCAATACTAGGTAATTGAGTAAGTATACCTATCATGGGCTTTTTGAAGAAGAAACCAAACTTCGGCTGAAAGACGCTGGCATGACACACAAAATTAAAGACATAGCATAGAAAAGCTATAAAAGATAATTGCCTACTATACTCGTAGGTATACGAAACTAAAAAAAACTATTTTACAAAGTTTAAAATGTAGCAACTTATCATTGCAAATTTCACTTAGTATCTACCACAAACGGCTTACCAAAATATTTGAATAAATTCCCCAAATGTTATAGCCCCCTTGCGAACCAGTATTCTTTTAAGAGCCCAAGCTATACGCCCGGCTTCAACGTGTCAATTATCTTTATTGCGCCAGCATACTAAAAGCCAATTAAAATTTTATTTCTTACAAATTTATAAAATTTTTCTTTCCTTCTATTGCTCAATAATCTCTTAATTGGCACACTTTCATTTTCAATAGGTATTCTCAAACATCATGAAAGCATTACCTAAATGTCTATTTTTTTTTTTTTATTTTCATCGAAGTGCGACTGCACCTTTCACTTTCTTCATTTGCCATTTGAATGTAGGTACCTTTAATATGTTAGACACAAAAAAAAATATAAAAGAAAAATAATGATTTAACAGCAATTCAACTTCTTGTTGAGAGTTGAGATTTTTCTCAATAAAATAAAATTACAAAGAGGAAAAATCGATTCAATGTGAATGTCTTGAGGCTACACCCACGCCACGTATAGATCAGTTTTGACCCCAGAGTTCAGATGTTGTCCCAGAATAAAGTCGAGGTAAGCCATTAGAAATGAAAAGTCATACGTGCATGTGCATAGTAAAGGTACTATATATCTAGGTATACATTCATATACAGCTGGTATACTATACGATATAGAAATAAATATATCTTTATAATAATTGAATGTTGTCATAGCTTACAAAATGAACAAACTACAGTGACAATGAATCGTTATTTAAATGGAGCTGAAGCAATAAAATAAACATTAAACAAATTAATAGCGACATTTGGGTTCAAATGATGTATAAATACCTATATTTGCAAACTGTATTCAAGCCAGTAAACCTGAACTCAATTAAAACAATTTGGTGATGCACTTACATGAAGGTTTCTTCAGAGCAGTAACCCCTGATAATGGCTTAATATCTACAAAATATGTGGTTTTAGCCAAATTTTTTTGTAAAACTTACTATCGACGACGATAGTGTAAAGCCTCCAAATAATGAAATTTTAAAAAAATTTAAAAATTAAAATCTTCAGGAGCATTGCAGAAGTCCAAAATATTTTTTAAATTGATTCCGGATTTTTTCAAACAGTTTTCTTATAGACATCAATATCTTGTTTTCGGAATTGGAATCTTGTTTAAAGAATTTAAATATTTCGGGACTTAACAGTAACATAATCTACTTTTGGAATTCAAATTAGCACTTCAAACTTAACTAGCTCCCAAATGAGTTATAACTCCTTTTGGGTGGGACCTAGTTCATCAGTTTGGATGTTACTAGTTACACCATTAGCATCACCTTCAGGTATACTCCATAATGATGCTTTTCTTACACTTTTCCGACACAAGGCAAGAACAGTGTAACTTATGAACTGAGACTAGCTTTTTTCAGGATATTAGTGAACAAAAATTGGAAGTTAACTTGGGTTTTGGGACGAAGTATACAATTAGACAAAATTTACCCTTGACCCCAGCAAAATTTTGTATACAAGCTGAATTTTGATGGATATTATTCAGGACAGTCCCCTTTATTATATTCGAAAGTTTCTAAACATCCCGAGGTTGGGTTTGACCACCATTTTAAAAAAACGCCACGATCTTGGATTTTTCGGCTTCGGCTGTATTTTGGGAATTAGGTAATTGTCCCAGAAAGATAATTTGATTGCCAAATTAATAGGTATGACTGCCAAAATCTGTGTGTAAGTACATAAAAGCAAAATCTGAAAAAAAAATTGACAAGTCGTTTTTGAGATATGGAATTTCCAAAAAAAAAATTTGAAACTTTTTTTAAAAATTTGTATATAAAAAAATGTATCTAAATCGGCTTAGCCGATAACGAGAAAATTCAAAATAAAAAAATACGTTCTATGACAGGTACTATTTTTAGTTGCTAAGTGTTAAATTTTATAATTTTTGATAGTAGATCGTACTAATTTTAGTATATGAAAAAAGTTCAATCAAAATCGTAGGAGTCGTTTTTGAGAAAAAAATATTTTCCCTTGCAGTTTTTTAACTTTTGTATGGCAGGTACCGTTATATTTTCATATACACATGTAAAATTTTTTAATAATAGAATATGAAGAAAATTTTAAAAGAAATTCTTCTGTTTAAGTGGAGTGACTGACTGACGAAACGCAATCATGGAGTTGAGCTCACTTGAACTTTTAAGTTGAATTGTAAAATTTTTTCTTAAACTATTTTAGAGAGTACTAAAAAATTCTTTAATATCGAGTTTTAAGAAAATCGATCATGTCGTTTTCGAAATATTTGATTTTCCTAACAAAATGTTGAAACATTTTTTAAAAATACAAAAAATATTTTTTCAAAAATGTTGGTACACAAAACTATTTATATTTTTTAGAAGCTTCTGTATAAAAAAATAATTGAAAACAGTTGTACCGTTTTGAAGAAAATCAAAAATTAAAAAATGGTTCCGTGAGAGGTACCATTAATAACCATTTTTTGAAAAATGGTTTTCCACCCAAAGGAAGCCTTTACTAAAATAAATTTACTGATTTTTTTTTAAGAAAAGTTGTCGAGTCGTTTTTGAGAAAAATGCGATTATGTTAAATTGCTAAAACAAAATTTATGGCAGGTACCGTTATTTTTGGTTCTAAGAAAAAAAATGAAAAAAACGTGTAGGGTGTATGCATAATCACCAAAAACCCCTATTTACCATGTTTGAAGAAAATCGATCGAGCCGTTTAGGCTGAGACGAACAGATAGACAGACAGACAGAATTGTGCCACCCACTTTTTTGGTGTTCTCTGACATCGTAATATCATGTTTGATTGTTATCTCTTTTTTTTTTGCCACGAATCCAAAACTTGCCTTATAGTACCTATATCAAAGTAAAAATCTTTAAAAATCGTAAAAAGATTCGATAGGTGAGCGATCTATCTGACCTCTTATAAAGATTTTAGCACCTTTCGGGTGGTATTAATTTTTTTGCAAATTTCCCATAAATGTGTTGCCAAAAATCGCTATGACCTTGAACAAAAATTAAAAAAATCATTAAAAAAATTCTGGCTGACCAATTACTAAAACTAACTGACCTTTTATATAGTTCTCAGGGCCTTTCAGATGATATTTATATTTTGCAAAATTTCTCATAAATGAGGTGTCAAAATTCAATATGATGGCCTTGAAAATTTTGAAAAATTCATTAAAAAATCTATATCTGAACAATTAATAAAACTAGATGGTATACTTACATTTTTCACAAATGTTCCATTAGTGAATTGCGACCTTGATTTTTTTTTTAATTAAAAAAAAAATCATAAAAAAATGTATGGGTGACCAATTACCAATTACAAAAAATAGCTGACCTTTTATAACCCGTGAAGTGGCCTTTCAAATTACATACTTTTTTTTCATTAATTGACCCAAATGAGGTGCCAAACAGTTTTCTTTAAAAACTTATAGAAAAAAAATCTATGGCTGACCAATTATTGAAAATAGTTGATCTTTTGTTCACGACCTAGAGATCTTTCTGATCTTGGTCTTGATTGCAAGTTATCTAAGGCTGACCAACTTCTAGGACTAGTTGACCTTTCCATTTTAATTGAAAACTGACAAAGCCATTCAAATTTTACCATTTCTTATCTTTTTTCGTCGTTTTACTCGAAAGCCCATTTTTAGGCACTAGATGACAAATTCAGCATTCCTTGCACCTAGTACCAAATCTTATATTAATCGGCCCAGTAATCCAGTCTAAAATAATATCATATTTGATCAAAATCTTGAGTTCGAATATTTTTGCAAATGTGAAATTTGCCATTTAGTACCGAAAAAGATGCTTTCGGGCCAATGCTGTGAAAAATTATAAGAAATGGTGGTACCAATTGTGATTTTTTTGTTTTCACAATTTTTCAAAAACAAAAATTCAATAACGGAAATATTATTTGTATTGTTTTTGTTTTTTATTTAGTTAGAGTTTCAAATCAGTAAAAGCATTTTGTAACAACTTTTAAAGAACCAAAAATATAGTGAAATGTACTTAAACTGGAGTAGACGATAGTGACTTAATTTTTCTTTTTTAATTTGTTCTCTCTCTCTCTTTTTGTGAATATTTTTGTTGATACTGTTGTTTTCCTGTTATATTTTTACTTCTTGAAATTTTCACTTCCCTTTTTTTTCTTTTGAAAATTTTCTTTTTTTCGTTTTTGTAGTTTTTTTTTGTCTGGGTGGTAACTCTAATTCATTGTGCTGGGTTATACTTTGATTTTATTGCATGAAGCTGAAGATTTCTGCATCAAAAGAAAATATTTTGTTTGGAAGAGGATCTAAATATATTTTGCAATGATTTTTCAAAACTTTAAAAAGCATTGTGTTGGGTGTAAATTTTCCTATCCTTGATGTTTTTCTTTTTTTTTTTGTATGGTAAAAAAAAGTTAGAAGCTGATGCCTTTTAAATGAAAGCCGAAGTCTGTTTATATCTACTAGATATTATTAAACACTTTAGTATGTCTATATTCAATAGCCTACAGGCAGATAGACAGAATTACGAGACCCACTTTTTTCGTTGTCATAATATGTTTCAGGAATTGATTTCGACCTAATACTGAGACAAGAATAATTTCGCACTATAAAACTATAAACCTTTGAATTTAAATTTTTGAAATAATGCGTAGCTACCTACTCTATTGAATGGTTGACCAACATTTTAAAGTAACAAGACATTTTTGCACTTACAGAATGCTGCACAGAACGTGTATTGAACAAATTGCATTTTCATGTCACAATTATGTAAGTTTGACACAAAAAAGGTTTGACTCTAACTTTATTGAAGAAAATAAATATATTTTGGAAATACTCAACAACGCACACATATTCCAAGTTAATAAAAACAAAGAAAAATCTCTTTCCCGAAACAACAAAATTGAAATTTAAATTAATCGTACTGGGAAAAAACACAAAAACTCTGTTATCAATAATAATGGATGCCAAAAAAAAAAAAACAAAATCATTGATTCCATTGAAAATTAACAAAAAAAAAAGTATTTATGGCGCCTCTCCTTAAAACTCACATATACATATGATCTCATGTTATAAATCTTTCGACACTCCCCATACGTCCCTTCAAAAATTGTTTCACATTAATTCTTATCGTGACGGGCCTCCATTTTGACTTGCTCTATAGGTCAAGCATTAGTTTTGTGAAAAAAAAAAACTTTTACAAAATTGGCAGATATTCCAAAAAACAACAGAACAGAATTATCTCTCATAGGCTTTCACTTTCCCAACCATATTTTACCAAATTCATATTTCTACATTGTTCAAAGAAAACTCCCCTAAAAAACATGCCATTTTTAATATATCTTACAGATTTCTTATGATAAAAAGATTTATAAGTTACTTTAGATCCCAGAAAGTAGGTACCCTCTTCAAATTCATCGCACTTATTTTCAACATTTTTACTACCACTAATCAGCAACCACAGAAAGCAAATGCCTGCAACCACCTCGTACATCTTATTTTTTGATGAGGCTATATGCACCAAACAACGATGCAGAGGATCTTAACATCAAACACCGCACAACATAACAAGAAGATTTATTCTTGCAAAAAAAAAACCAAAACGAAAAAAAAATATAGTGCGCCAACATGCGGTAAGTGGTAACACACACCATATAACCATATCCTTTTTGCTGGCTGACTGCTTGTTCGACAAATTAACAATAATCACGATCGAGAAAAATATGATGAAGCAAATCTTGGGAGAGTTAAAACAAAATAAAAGAAAAACAACTACACACTCAAGAGTCAAGACCAACCCAAAAGGGCACACTGAGAAATTGAACACGCCATAACCACTCAACGGTGTTGATATCGGCAAAAATGCTCTAATGAAAGGATACACGCTCACAAAGGGCACCATCACTTGTGCCGACAAGCCCATCAAATACACTCATCGATATGAAATTGTTTCTCAGAATGAAATAGTTATAGTGGACATGATCGGAGGCACAGATAATATGGTGTAATGTCTTCAGAGATCCTTATAAATTGCGGCTTCAATTATTTTTAATGAATTAATGATCGAGTTTGCCGATCAGCTCTTTTGTTTTGTAAATTCAATTTTATTTCCCAACAACAAAGTAATACAATTTGATGTTTATATGATGAAGATGGTTTTGTTATATGAAATATAAAAATGGATTACTACATTCGATTAACAAAAATATTTCATTTCGACATCTTCGTTCAATGAAAGAAGCAACTTTAATTCCATGTTTTTTTTCTCTTAAGAAGGAAATGTTTACTGCCACGAAATATATGTAAATTGTTTGAATAAAGGAGAGCTTTAAAGCCTTTATATGACATGTGAAAAAGCCATATTATTTGAAAACTGGCAGAGATATAATCATTTAAACTTTATCATTTCTTATCATTTTTGTAGTTTTTGTCTGAAATCCTATTTTGTGGTACTACATGACAAAATTGGCATTCTTTTCACCTTGCACCAAATCTTAAATTAATCGGACCAGCCATTCAGTCTGTAGGTCTGAGTCTGAAAGAAGTTAAAAAGACCCGAAAAACAAAACTGCGAAATTACATACATTTTAAATATTTTCTTAAGTCGTAATGCTATATGGGTCAATATTTCAAAACATTAATATTTTGCTAGAATAACAATTATATCTCTTAATAACTCTTTAATAACCACTTTAAAACAAGGGGTCATAGTATTTGATTAATTCTAACGGTTTTTTAAGTCAGGGAAATGACTCCGGTGATTTGAAAGATATTTAATTTTGCGGATGGTTTCAGGAGGATTAAGAAAAAAGAGAACAAATACTATCATTAAAAATAGTATCCACGACTATGTCGCACGAACTTGCTCTTGTGGTTCGAGGTTTTTGCGAGAGTAGACATTTTTTAACAATAATTACATTATTTTATGATATTTTGAACGAGAAAATGTTTAAAAATTGAAAACAACTAAAAATACTGAAAATATGCTTAAATGCAATGTTATTGATCCTTCCAGAAGTTCTAAAATTCAATCAATCATTATAATGAAAACTTGAAAGTCAGGGGAATGACACAAAAAATGATGTTAGGGGAATGACTGCGAAGGGTGTTTTATGAGAATTAAATCGAAGTTGTAAGAAAATTAGGTGTTTTATATTATTTATGATGTAGGTCCTTGTAAAAGACACAGAAGAGTTTAGCTAGTAAAATGTTTATACCACACGGTTTAGTAAAAAACACGCGTTAGAGTAATGACAATTTCGCTTGACGAAAAACAAAATCGTTGCCTTAACTTGAAATAAAAAGACAACTAAGTTTTTTTGAAACTCTTACTTCAATTTTCATAAAGAGCAATTCGGTACCGTTAAACAACAAAAAGATCAGTTTTCTATTTTGAGCCTATATATATTTTTTTTAATTTCCATTGGTGGGATAGAAATGATCAATTTATGGGAGACACTTACTTAATAGCTCCTTTTTAAAAAAATAAAGCAACTAAAAATCATTTAAATATTTTTTAGTTAGAATGCATATATTATTAAAAAGACTGCATCATTAGACTTTTTGTATCGTTTTTAGTTTCGTTGCTAAAATTCAGGCAGTGTGGTAAGTAGGCCTGGGGACACGTCAGGGGAATGACATTTTGGGTGTTTAAATGGAGATAGCGGGTATGATAATTTTTTTAACTTTTTTTTTTCTAGAGCGAATATTAGAATCCGTTTGTTTCAAGTCATCCAATTAACAAACTTATAGTAAAATTTTGTACTTCGGTTCAAAAATGAAGGAGACTGAAATATTAATATTTTGATATATTGACCCATATACCTATTTGATCTAAATCTTGATTTCGCATATTTTTACGAATGTAAAATTTGCCATATTGTACCGAAAAAGGAAGAAGAAATGGTAAAGTTTGAATGGGCAAATCTCTGTCAATTTTGAACTAAAATTACATTTTGAACACGCAATATAAAAGCCTTTAGCCCCACTTTATTTTGTCTTATTTTTTGACCCTATCTTGGCTTCAAAAAAAGTTATGCGAAATTTGTTAAAAAAATTAGAAATCTTTGATTTTTGTTTGTTAATGTTTGTTTCGTTAACTTTTCCTGCTTGCGATATAGGGCAAGTTTTGGATTCGTGCAAAAAAAAAATTCGAGATAACAATCAAACATGACATAACGATGATAGAGAACACGAAAAAAGTGGGTGGCACAATTCTGTCTGTCTGTCTGTCTGTCCGTACCTCAACCTACAGCCTAAACCACTGAATCGATTTTCTTCAAATTTTGAACTTAAGGTTTTTTTGTTACTCTCCAGAGGGGAAATTGAAATTTTTTTTTAGCTCAAAAAATAACGGTACTTGCCATACAACCGTTAAGGAAATGCTTATTTATCTCAAAAACGGCTCCAACGATTTTGATACAAGAAAATCACCAAAAACATTTATTAACGGTACCTGCCATATAACGGTTTTTTTTATTTTCGGTTTTCTCATTAACCGCTCATCCGATTTCAATAAATTTTGTTTGCACAAAAGCCTTGTTAGAATATAAATAATACTGCATACCAAAATTTTTGAAAAAAATTAATTTTGGATTTTTAAAAAAAGATTCAAAATTTTTTTTTTGAAAATTCAATATTTCAAAAACGGGGTGATGAATCGTTTTGAAATTCCAGTTTTAAATGTATATTGATATATACTCAAAATTGGAATACCAAAATTTTTTTTGAAAAATGTTACAAAAATTTTATATATAAAAAATTCATTTTTAAGAAAACGGCATAAATTCATATTTTTCAAGTAATCAAATGGCATACTTATTTTTGAGCTCTAAGTTATTTATCAGACTGTTTATACAATTAAAAGGACGATTTTAATGCTTTTTATTCTTGAATATTTTTTAAAGTTCTTAAGTCCCACACAACTTGAACATAAGAGCAAGTAGGTACGTGCGATCCAGTCGTGCATTTTATTTTTTTTTAATTTCAGACTATCCATATCAATAGAAAATTTTATTTCTTACAAAAAGTTGTAAACGTAAAATTTTCAAATTCGGCTTAGATTTCGAGTTATACCAAAAATATTGAAAAGTGGCCAGTGTGACCATTCTCTCAGAAAAGCATAGTTGAACTTAGTAGCATTCTAAGTTTTAAGCATGCTTCCAAAAAATAATTTAAGTACAATAATAAAAACCCTTGCACGCAATTATTGGACAGCTGCAAAAATCGTGGCGATTCTTAGGAAAGGTGATAGAAACATGGTCACCAACTATAGGCCGATATCCCTCATCAAAAATCAAAGTAAACCCTTTGAAGAGCTGATACTCATGAAGTTCAAGAAGTTCTGCAGCAAAAGCAACATCATTCCAGACATCCAGTCCGGTTTCCGGGAAAAACAGTCCACCCTGCATAAGCTCCTGAGCTTTCATCATGACATCACCAAAGCTCTAAACAACAATCAAGTTACTGTCAGATACTTCCTGATGGATGTCGAGAAAGCATTCCACAGTGTATGGATATAAGCCCTTATCCATAAACTCCACATACTGGGCTTTCCCTTAGCACTAATCAAATTATATTTTCTTTTCTTTCTTCCACGAACTTTTTCGTGCAACTGGAGAACTGCAAATCGACAGTCAAGAGCATCAGGGCTGGAGTTGCCCAAGGGTCGAAGCTTCAACCACTTCTCTGCAATATTATGACCTTTGACCAATCTATTTAAAGTAAATGCGAAAACCTTACCTTCACAGATGACTCACTTACATATTGCTCATCATTCTTCTCCATTGATAGCTGTCCGAGAAGTCGAGGCACACATCCGTAAACTATTCAAATTTCACACCAAATAGGGTATCCGGATCAACTCATCCAAATCAGAGCTTGTCTGCTTCAGAAAACGGGGCGGAAGCTGCAAAAGCATTACCCTAGCAACCCCAGACGGAACCAGATTAACATCAGCCAAACCCAGTGCCAAATACCTAGGCATCAACTTCAACGAGCTGTTGAGATTCAACCCACCCACATCCACATTCACGGACCGTCCTCAAAAAATCTAATTTTGCTTTCCACCGCCTCTACCCGCTGATGAAGAAGAGAACTGGGCTAAGCCAACAGACAAAAATTCCAATCTATAAGCAACTCCTGAGACTAGTTTTTGGTGCTGTCAATGGGCACCTGAATTTGCAAATAACTCTTGAAAAATTAGTTTTAGTAGAAAAAGTTACAAGGAAAATGTTCAGAACTCTTTGTTTGCTATCGGGAACTCTAATCTGAACTCCTTTTATTTCATTTTTTTGGATTTTGAAAATGTTCGGTTCTGTCAATGGGAACCTAAATTTGCGAATAACTTTTGAAAAATTAGTTTTAGAAAAAAAAAGTTGTTAGGAAAATATTCAGAACTCTTCGTTTGTTATCGGGAACTCTAATAAGAACTCCTTTTTTTCAAATTTGTTAGGATTTTGAAAATGTTTGGTTCTAAGTCAATGGGCACCTTAAATTTCCCTAACTTTTCCAATTTTGAAGAACTCTTTCTAAAACCCATCAGGAACTCTAGAGCTCTTGATTTTAAGGTGAAAAACATGCTCAGAACTCTTTTTCTCAAAAAAGTCCTTGCGGCGTGAAGTTAGCAAAAAACATTTTATTTTTTTTTTAATTTTAACACTCCATTCGCCAGAACTATTGAAAAAAAGTATGAGGAACTCTAAAACTTTTTATTTGCTACCGGGAACTCTCATTTTTTATACAATTTTAAACAATTTGTTTGCTAACTTCACAGGACTCTGGACAAGTCGAGGATGACAAAGGCAAGCCAACTTTCATTACATTATAAGTTTTTACATATTGTAATGTCTGGTTATATTTGAATCATGACTTTTAGTACACTCTATAGCGCGATCTTCTGTCTTATTCAAATAGTGGATTGTGTATGTTGTAGGTCAACCTGAGGTGAGCTTAGAATTACTTACTTGTTGTATTTCCAAAACAAAACATTTGAAATATATTAATTCATATTCCCATCAAAAGCGAAAGTCGTAGTGTACATTACAATTTTGAAGCATCCATAAAAAAAAAACAGTCACATACACAGGATATTTGCATTTTAGATACAAAAAAAACGTGAATAACATTGGTATAGTAATATTTATTATCATCTAAGGAATTGAAAATGAAATCACGATTTTTTGAAAAAATTAACAAAATCTCCATGTGCTTACTAAATAATGCGACATCATTGAATCACAGTGGTCCAAAATTGCTTAAAAATTGAAATAAAAGGAACACCCTACACTGCCGACAAATCACTGACATCATTCACAATGGTAAATAGCCTTCTGCCGGTCAGAGTGAAAACCTCTATCTGGGTTATTGAAATTAACCTGGATAGAAACCTAGATCCCATGTTGTTTTTGTAATACATGTTAAAAGATAACCTCGACCCAGACCCAGAGATAATAAAACGCAGCTATTATTATAAATAAAAAGTGATGATATTTTATAAAAATAATATGAAGATATGAAGAAACCATACACGCGGAGTTTGGCGAGTCAAAGTTATCAGTACGTTAACACACGTCATATAGTCTACGACGTATTTATTAATAAGAATTACAAGTTAAGAAATGTATAATTACTAGCACGTTGTTATCCGCGGTTTATTAATAGAGGGGCAAATTTATAAGGTTATTTTAGGTGTATGTTATGTACATCATGTTACTAGCAGTTCTAGTAGTGGTTTCAAAATTCAAATCTAACTAAAATAATAAAAGAAGCTTTGACGTAACAATGCTTGAAACATATTTTCCAACTTTCCAAATTTTTCTCAGGTTGCAATATGAACACTTATTTATATTGTATTTATTAATTCCACATTTGTAAGATATAAATTGTTCCACTGTATTTGATGGCATTGTTACTACAAGCTTCAAACCACCTACTCCATCATTCATTGAACCATCAACAAAAATGTCAACCAAATCAAACATCAAGCCAAATAAGAAAACAACACTCTCCTTCTCTCCATGTCCATTAAGTCGTATAGCTTTCGATTCCAAAGCCTGCCTTAATGCCTGCTCTGTTTCATCCTTCTTGAACAAAAAATCACCAGCGACTTGCACAGAATATCAGATGAACAAGTTTCTCAAAATAACAAAATTTGCATTTTTTTCTTGAACGCAATTCTTCAACTTCAAGACTCTAGAGTATAAAACGAAATTATAATGTACGTGCTCAGGGCAGCGAAATCATTTTGATAGACGCATTGTCAATCAATTTGCCATCTCGCCAATGAAGTTCTGAAGAAATTGTCACGCATATTGCAGAGTGATAAAGTAGTCTCGTGAACCTTTGTGCTAATTCAATCAGCCAATTGTGGCAAATTCAAAATTATAAAGTTGCAGCCAAGAGTGTCGCACTTGACCATCAGACAGCTTTATGGCTTTGGTTGGGTATAAGGAAGAAGAATTCTTCAGTTTCTTGATTATTTTAAGCCTGGAATTTGTTCTATCCGTGAAGAAGCCCGAGTCAATGCCCTTTAGTGAGCACTTTGTCTAATTATAATGCAGGTGCAAATTAACGGATAATGCCAGCCCTATATACATATGTGCAAATCAGCATTATGCAGCTAAGAACTTCGAGCTAAAAGGCGATCATGACAATATGATAGACATTGATGCCTCAAAACGGTGGCACTTGTGCTCTGGTATACGTATGTAAATGCATTAAAGTCTATAATGTTAATTAGTACGAATTATTTAGATCAGGTGCGGGTCTAGCGGTTTTAAAAATTGGAGGGGAACTATTTTGTAAAGGAACTTTAAGTACACCTAACTTATGGCATTAACTTATATTTCAATTTACTAAGGGAGAGTAAATGTATAAAATTTATAAAATCGGTTTAACCGTTAGTGGGAAAAACGAAAAAAAAAAAATGGTTCCATAAGAGATATGTACATATATACTTACTGTAAATGATAATAAAGGTTTTTTAATAAAATAAAGTGTCACTTTAATAAAAAACATTAGACAATGATTATCAATCATAAAAATACACAGACAGAAAAACGCAGTGAAATTCACTAAAACCTTTAGTTAAATTGACTAGAAAAGTAGTGAAATCTCGAACGACTAAACGTGTAGTGATAACTATAGTAAATTTAACTACAGCAGTAGTGAAATTCACTACACGAAACATTAAACCTATTTTTGGGTTGTACTAAGATCCACTGCACTTGTAGTGAAATTAACTACATGAAACAGTGAAATCTATTACAGTTGTTCTAAAAATGATAGTGAAATTGACTACAAGGAATATAAGCTGTAGTGAAATTCACTACAGTGATAATGAAATTGACTATAGTGATAGTGAAATTCACTACGGTGATAGTGAAACTCACTACAGTGATAAGGGCCTTTTGTTGTCCTGAAAAAAAGTTCAAAACATGTCCATGTAAAAGAGTAATAATCGAAACCAACACAACATTGACGGAGAAGCCCGAAAAAATAGTTTTCTTTTCATTGTTAAGCCGACAACGCCCGGTGTGGTTAGAGATAAAGTTAAACGGTTTCCTATACCTAAAGGACTATGGGCCTACTTTAGGGCTGGTCGTAAAAAAAAAGGTCATATTGGATGGGTCTAAATCGGCTCTATATGAAGGTAAAAAAATTCCCTAATTTTTTTCAGATTCTTATATTCATCCCCTACAGTTCCTGCATGGGTTAACTAAATTGCATATTTTTACTTGCGATATACAGTGTCGGCCAATACATAAGCAACTTTTTTCATGAAATTAAACTCTGGTCTATAACTGCTTGGATGTTAATATATTTAATAATCTTTTAATTGATAAACGTTCATATTATTACCAAAATAAAATTAATAACAACAAAAATTATGTTTTATAACTAAAAATATTAATTATTCAAAGAATAATGATATCATGTCCCATTTTACCTGGTCAAAACATAAGCAACTTTTAAAAATGCAAGTTTTTAATTAAATTTATAATATTTTGTGACCAAACCTTTGTATTTCATCATCGCACAGCAGCTCCAGGGCATATTCTCCAGAAAATGGAACCGTGGATGTTTGGGCATGTTTCTCTGGACATGGAATGGGTCCGATTGATAAAATATATGGAATTGTGAACCGATGCGTACTCAAGAATATGATGGAAAATGTCATGCTTCTATGTGCTGAGGAGGATCTTCCCCTGAAATGGATATTTCAGCAAGATAATGATCCGAACCATTCCAAAATATAGTCAAAAAAATCATTTCAAGTGGAAAAACTTGATGATTTGAAGTGACCAGCTCAGTATCCTGGTCTCAAACCTTGGAAACACTATTGGAGATTGTAGATCGAAGAGTAGTTCAGAGAAAATTCTAGAAATAGGAACGATCTCCTTGTCTAGGTCAAGGAGGCTTGGAATAGTATACCAAGTTCCACGGTTCCAAATTTTCTGGAGAATATGCCCAGGAGTTGCAGTGCGATGATAAAATACAAAGGTTTTGTCACAAAATATTATAAATTAAACACTAAATTTAATTAAAAACATGCATTTTTAAAAGTTGCTTATGTTTTGACGAGCAAAAATGGGACATGATATCATTATTCTTTGAATATTTAATATTTTTAGTTATGAAACATAATTTTTTTTGTTATTGGTTTTATTTTGGTAATAATAAGAGCATTTATCAATTAAAAGATTGTTAAATATATTATGTTTTGGCCGACACTATATGTATTGTATAAAGGTACTATATGGCGAGTTATGCATTCGTAAAATAAATTAAACTCGAGATTTGCCATTACGATGAGATAGGGAAGATGAAAAACGTGGGTCTCGCAATTCTGTCTGTCTGTCTGTCTGTTGAGCTAAAGCCTAAACGGCTGGATCGATTTTCTTCAAATTTGGTACATAGCGTTTGTCATTCCACGTTTTTTTTTCATTTTTTTTAACCAAAAATAACGGTAGGCAGCTGCCATCCAATTTTTTTTAGCAATTCCACGTAATCGTATTTTTCTCAAAAACGGCTGCACAACTTTTCCTATAAAATATTCATTTTTCAAAAATGGTTATTAATGGTACCTCCCATAGAACCATTTTTTTTCGTTTTTATTTTCTTCAAAACAGTATGATTGTTTTCAATAATATTTTTTATTCAGAAGCTCCCAAAAAATGTATAGGATTGGATACCAAAATTAAAAAAAAATTATTTTTAAATTTTTAAAAAATGTTTCAATTTATTTTTTTTTTAAATCAAATATTTCGAGAGCGACATGATTGATTTTCTTGCTCAGTAGTTAAGAGTTTTTTAGTACTCTCTAAAATATTTTAAGAAAAAAATTTTCTTCTATGAAAAAATAACGGGACCTTCCATACAAAAGTTAAAAAAAGTTCTCAAAAAAGACTCCTACGATTTTGATTAAACTCTTTCCGTATGCCAAAATTAGTACAATCTGCTACCGAAAGCTATAAAATTTTAGCCTTAGCAACTATACAGGGTGTCCCGGACCTGAGTGGAAGTATTTCAGGGGGTGGTTCTTTGGGTTATTCTAAGAAAAAAATTGTATGTAAATTTCCAAGTCAAAATTAAAAGAAAAATTGTAATTTTTTTTTCTTAAGTCGATATTTTTCAAAATTTTACGTAATTAAGGGCATTTTTTGTTTTCAATATTCAATGCCCTCATTATTTTTTAGTCCATTACCGAAAACCAAATGTAAAAATCTTTCTTAGTTTTTGAGAAATTAAGAAAAAGCAAAAGGTACTTTTACCACAAAAGCCCGAAAAAGGGTTAAATTATGGTTAATTCATGGATAAATTCATTTTTTCAGGCTTATTCGGGAAAAGTACATTTTGTTTTTTCTTAATTTCTCAAAAACTAAGAAAGGTTTTTACATTTGGTTTTTGGTAATAGACTAAAAAATAATGAGGGCATTGAATATTGAACTCAAAAAATACCCTTAATTACGTAAAATTTTGAAAAATATCGACTCAAGAAAAAAAATCACATTTTTTTTTTAAATTTTGACTTTGAAATTTAATTTCTCAAAAGCTATTCGCTTAAACAACTTGATTTAAAAACCAGATACAAGAGTGGAGAATTAGCTTCCAAAAAAATTATAGCACATTATTAAATGTGTTTCCGTTGATTTTTAATATTTTTTTTTGCATTTGAAGTCAATGTTTCAGAAACTGCCCCTCCCTGCCTCAGGGAGGGGAGATATAACTTTCCTCCCATACAATTTTTTTCTTAGAATAACCCAAAGAATCACCCCCTGAAATACTTCCACTCAGGTCCGGGACACCCTGTATATTAATAGAACCTTTCATAGAATGTTTTTTTTTTATTATGAATTTTCTTACTGTCGTCAGCTGAACGGATTTAGATTAATTTTCTTGTATACAAACTTCAAATAAGTTCAGATAATATTGCATATCAAAATTTTCAAAATATAAATGTTTGAAATTAAAAAAAAAAAAGGTTCAAATAATTTTTTTGAAAATTCGATATCTCAAAGACGGCTCGACAATTTTTTTTTTAATTTTATTTATTTAAATGTGACCAGCTTATTAGAATAAGATCCCAGGGCCGCCAGACATACGTCATTTTATCATAGCTGAATTTTTTGTCTGTGAATGCACACTAGGGTATGAACGAATGGATAGTACGAACCTTGAACCCGGGTGCGTTTCGGAGGTATTAAGTGCTAAGTGCATAAAATTGATGAAAAATTACGTTATTTTATCAAAGTTGGTTTTTTGATATGTTTTAGGGAAAGTTATGATAAACTTATTTTGAAACTTACCACACACCTTCATAGAGGCACAATGTCAGCCAGACACCATTAAAGGTGAAATTTTCACTATAATATGAAAGCTGAATTTTATATATGTTCTTCGGGAAACTGTTACAATATATTTCCCAAGCTGCCCAAGGAACATAACAATATAAAACTTAACGTGATATTATAAGGTAAAATATACGATTATTTTGACAACTTTGGGGTGTCCAGTGAATGTAAAGCCCCATTGTAGGTGCTTGAGAAATATTGTGAAAAAGTGCATGAAACGTTTGCTTTGACACTAAAACGTAAACTAAAATATTTGTTTGAAAACTTCAAAGATGTCTGGCTGACATTGATCCCTCTGTAGGTGTCTGGAAGCTTAGGAAATATATTGTAACAGTTTCCCCAAGAACATATATGTATAAAATTCAGCTTTCATATTATAATGAAAATTTCACGTTTTTTTTCACCTTTAATGGTGTCTGGCTGACATTGTGCATCCATGTAGCTGTCTGGTAAGTTTCAAAATAAGTTTATCATAAATTTCCTTAAAACACATCAAAAAACCAGCTTCAAATAAAAATAAATAATAATAAAAAAAAATAATTTAAAATAACGTAATTTTGCATCAATTTTATGCACTTTTAGCACTTAATACCTCCGAAACCCGACCTGGGTTCAAGGTTCGTATTAACCATTCGTTAATACCTACCCTAGTGTGCATTCACAGAAAAAAATTCAGCTATGATAAAATGACGTATGTCTGGCGGCCCTCAGATCTTGGTCTATATGGTTATATATGAAAAGAAATTTTTTTTTGAGGTTTTCATTAGAAAAATGCTTTTTGAGGATACCGAAATGACGTTTGGCAGGGTCATGGCTGAAAACAAAACGTCTGGGACCTATATTTTCATAATCAGGAGATTTTTTAATGATTTTTTGGTGTACGAATCATTTCGTTATACCCCAAATGGACAAAGTTATTTTTCTTGTATTTTTGGAAACTTGAGAGCCATCTGGCAGGGCCAAGGCTGAAACCAAAACGTCTGGGACCTATATATTAATTTGTAATCAGATTCAGAAGAATTGTTCTGATTTTTTGATGTGTCATTCATTTGGTTATACCTTAAACTCCAAAAGTTGATTTTTCGCCCCTTTTAGTGGGTAGGAAGGTACTTGCGGTAGCACTCCCTTACCCTTCGCCTTTTTATTTGGCTTGATTCCTATATGGGTGGGAGAAAAAATTAATGTGCACGGCTGAATAGCATAAAATTGAGAAGTTTTTAAATGTAAAATTTTTTGAATAATTCAAAAATACAAAATCGCAAAATTATTACCAAAGTTTATTGTCAAGCTTTAAAAAATAAGTAAAGGCATGCATGACCCAAATATAAACCATTTTTCTTAAAACAAAGATATTTCTTGACCCTATTTTTGTTATGCGAATTTCCCGACAAGAACATATTTATGTTTGCAATATTTGTTTGCTATGAAACCAATGCTTGCCCTATACCTACTGTAAATAGCCAGTAAAAAGGAACAAATAAAAATTTCAACATGAAATTCTTGACATTTTTTATATGAAGATCAAAGTTCTCAAATAGGTAGAGTGCTACTGCAAAGTTACCTTATTTTATGTTTTTTCCTCAAACAACCAATTAAACGTAAAAGTTATAGACCGTAAAAAAATATTTCTTTCACTAAATACGCACTTATGAACATTTTTGTTGTCATCTTTTTTAATCCTAGCATAATAACTCAAAGGCTTACTCACACAGACAGTAGGGTATTATAAAAAATCATCACCAATAGGATATGTGGTGTTTTCGAATGTTTGGAAATGGATATCTTTTTTTTTTTTGTAACTAGAGTTCAATAATTTAACCACTTAGAACAAATAGTTCTCTACCTTCTGCCATATTGATCGACATAATAAAACCTCGAATTTCTTTTTCATCGTTAGGTTCATTGGAACAATCCCAATTACTGCAGAGGTTAATAATGTGAAAGGGAAAGCTCTTGGTATTCTCAAGAAACGACCGAGTTTCTTTTCTTACTGAATTCCAAACAGCTTCAGGATGCTTTTGGTTATCACACAAGGTTTATTGATCTCCCTGTTGCTGTTATGTACTTTTATCCACAGGCCAACGCCAAATAAATGGTAAAATTTGTTTTCCCATATACCCATCTAGGACTGTAACAGTTAGATTTGTATGACTAATGACAATTATTTAAGAAAATACAAGATAAAATGAGTATCTTTGACGATATTCATTCGTAGCTTAGTTAATATTTAATTAACCAAGTTTTGAAAGCTAATTATGAAACTTTTAATTCTCTTAAATAGTCGTTGCAAGTGAATGACTCGACAGTCTATCAATCCAGACGATTTATACGAACAATGAAAAAGCTCAAGTAGGTACTTCACATTCCGTTTATACAGAAAAACAATAGATTTACATTTGCTATTTCGCCCTGTAAGGGCGGATGTACTTGATTCTTGGCCTCTTGCTGTTCTCCTCTTTCGATATCAGACATTTAAGAAAGTTGTCTGTCATTACTCCAGTTATACCCCAAATTCTTCTATTGCCGACCACAAATACTGGCCCACTATAGCCACTTTTGTATTGTGTGTATCGAAAATTCTCTGGTGCAGCTAGTTCAGCTATGGGTATGGTGAAGGCGCTCTCCACTTCAGCTTTGTTGAGCTTCAACTCGTCCAAATTCAAATTCCTTACAATTGCATAGACTGGCATGATGGAAGCGGTAAACTGTGGTCTAATCAATGGTCCACTACCCCAAATTTCGACGCGAGTTCTTGGCAAACCTATTTCTTCTTCGGTTTCGCGGAGAGCGCAATCCTCGAAGCTGGTGTCTTCGGGGTCTTTTAGTCCACCTTGAAGAACAGAGCTTTAGCTGCAGGTGCATTTGGGTATATTACTTGATTACTCACCTGGAAACGATATCTGATGGACATGTCGACTGAGCAGACCCGAACGCCGAGTATAGAGAATCGACGTTTCACCTTGGTCATCGATACAAACGGGTACTAAAACAGAAGCTTCGGGTTGAGCTGTGGTTGGTTGTTTGGTTTTTGGAATTGGAAGATTCTGAAGGCATTGCACACATCGGGCACGATTTTCCGGACTTAAAATCTTCTCCGCTGAATAATTAGAGGATAATCTTATTACTTGCCTTTGCAGAATCATCCTTTGAAATAGGGATTGAGTGGAATGGGAGTTCTTACACAAACGAACAACAAATAAATAAAACTTATCAAAACATCTTTTTTGCATTAAAATCCTTATCTAATTGATTAATCACAGCCACATGTTGAGGAAGTTAAATTTGTTTTCAAGAGTGTTATGAAACAGAATAGATAAATAAAAATAAATAAATAATCTGCCAGCCCTACACGAAAATCAAATGTCAATGAAAAAGAAAATCACGATGACAGTTCTTTTCTTTGACAGTTCGCAATGGGTTTGTTTGTTTTGAAATTAATTTTCGATTCTCATTGGGAATTTCTATTCGTCGCAAGGTGGCAGTAAAATCTTATGAAAGTGAAAAATGAAATACAATTCACACATTGACCAACTTTGGACTGCCAATAGCCAACTTCACGGCTGTTCAATCTATTAATATAGCCACAAACGATTCCGTCGAATGGACGGTATACATGGTGTTAACTGTTAACATGACACTTGAGCTTTGAGTTTATTTTCTTAATTATTTTGGAAAACAATAAAAAATAAAAAAAACAATTTACTAAAGCCTGGCACCCACTGGCCAACTCAGGAGTTGTCGGCAATTCCGAGCAACTAACTGGCCATCACCCACTAGGCAACTTCCGAGCAACTTTTGAGGCGCGTCCACATTATGTCGAATCGTGTAGATCAACATCGTTGATCAACAGTAGGTGTGTTTTTTTCCTTGTCCGAATGGGTTTCGACGAAAAAACGACCTCGGGGCTAAGCAATTTACATGTTAAAATCAACAACAACTAAACCCCTTCGGGCTTAGTTAAGCCCAGAGAATTATCGGGGCTTAACTTAAGCCCACACAAAAACTGTGTTACCGGCAGGAATTTCATACGTGTTACCGATAGTTTGTATGGAAACTCCATTTTTTTCTATAATGGCGTCACTAAGCCCCGAAGTCGTTTTTTTCGTCCGATTCCCCTGGGATTGCAAAAAATACACACCTAGTGTTGAGTAAGTGGAGACGTGTTGATCGACAAAGCCATTCAACATTTGTTGACCCGAACTTAACCCGATTCAAATGGATAGCAATCGACAAAGTTGTTCAACAAATTTAATTTCATTAAAAACATTTGTAGGGTTTTAATTTCATGAACATAATTTATTGATTTTGTGCGTTATTAATCATATTTTTACTAGATGAAAAATGCAATATTCGTTGTAAATAAGTATTTAATGTTAATAATATCGTTTTAACTTTATTGTTCACAAGAAAAAATAAAAAAAGTTGGGTACCACCAGGATTCCAAACCATAATCCAATCAGCAGTCTGACTTTTATGGATATGTCACTGCTCAGACATGGATTTTTGAGGCTCCATTGGTTTTATTTTCAAGACATGTTCACAGTCAAAGCATGGCTCATGCACAGTGTGAAGCCGGCATGTAAAAGATATATACAGCTGGCCAATCAGAGAACTATACAATTCATAAATCTGAAAATCAACATGAAAGATTTAATCTTTGAACACAATCATTTTTAACAGATAAAGTCGCTGGCAACAAAGTTGCTCACGCTGTGGCTCCATTGGCAATTTTTGAGGCAATTGCAATTGGAATAGGAATGGCAATTTATTGCTTGGGCGGGCATTTCCATTGCCAAGCAATTTCAATTATAAAATGTGTGTATAGAAATATTTGACTCCAAATGCTGTTCAAATCCCTTGTTTTTAATAAAATTAAATTTTAATTCACTATATTTTGTCATGTGCCTTCTCATGTTCTACGATTTAATTGAAAAAATCAATAAGGAAGCCCTTCACAATTACGGGGAACCCCATTTTTCCTCAATTTATTGCCTTGAAGATGGAAATCAATAATTGCTTCTCATCTTCTAGGCAATATTACCATTGCTATTAACAAAGCGTCTCCATTTGCATTATTTAAGGCAATGGCAATAAGTGAGGCAATTTGTTGCCTCAAATATTGCCAATGGAGCCGCTGGGTCAGTGGGCGGGGGCAAGCAACTTAAAGTTGCCGGCAAAAAGTTCCGCGAGCATCTTCGAGCAACTTAAAATTGCCGGCACCTTAGTTGCCTATAGTGGGCGCTCTCCCATATAACAAATATATAACTCGTGGTTCAGCAATTTTAACTCACTGAGGCACTGACTTTGGCGAATTAACTGAACTTCAAGGATGGTTCAGGCATTAAATCGGCTAATATAGTATACTTGAACCTTTAACACAGTGTACACAGAAAATCATTCACCCTAGCGGAATTGGGCCCCTGATATTGTGGATTGCGAATTTACGTTTGACAGTTCGCAGAATATATCTTATTGATGGTCACCTAGTATAAAAATGCTAAATTATACAATTTGCACTAATTTAACAACCATACGCCTATGATAGACCCTGTTTAGACTAAGAGGGTTAGATTTTATTCTCACTGATTTCAACTACAATACCATCGTCATGACGAACCAAAAGTAACAATCTAAATAGGGCCAAATCACTCAACATAACTCTACTCTACGAACATAGCCTTCGGGAGTTCGAGATACAAAAATTATCAATCGTACCAACAGCGAAACACAAATATTCTATTCAGTCTAGTTCGATACTCGAACAAACGTCAAAATTTTATAGGCAGTAGGATTCTACTTTAGCTTTTGTCGGCAGTGATTCTCTACTGCCGATATTGTTTTTGTTATTCGTGTAAAATCTTACTGTTCTACGGATAGCTTTTCCAAAAAAACACGGGTAATAATTCTGCCGGAATCAGGCAGTAAAAATATTTCAACCACGGATCAAAATTTGAACCACGTTTGTACAACTGGACCTAATGCTACATTTGCACCTAATGCTAATCTGAGATTTAATCAGATTTACCGCAAATCTCTTTTAAATCTTGAAGATTTACAATACAAATTTATTTCGTTAATCTTGAAGATTAGAAATTAATCTTGTTAAATCTTCCAGAACAAATACTTTTACAAATCGAACTAACCTATTCCTGTATGGCACTGAAGGATTCATTTATGGCTGAATTCAGGTCTTCACATAGGAAACATGCTATCTCACTTCCTCTGCATGAGAAAAAATGAAATACCATTTGCATTTTAAAAGAGGCTGTCAAAGTAAATCTTTTTTAAATCTTTTTGTGCGGTAGAAACACTAAATAGATTTATTAAATCTGAACTGAGATAATCCTTTGGTGGAAACATAGCATAAGGACATGTTGTAAGAACGTGGTCCAAATTTTTTTACCGGTTGATTTCAGCAAAATTACTGGGGTTCAGCGATGGTTCAAGTATGTTGTAGTAGTCAATTTAATGCCTCGACCATCGTTGAACTTCAGTAAATTCGCCAAAGTCAAAGTTAAAATTGCTGAGCCACGAGTTTAATATTTGTACAACTGGCCCTAAAACATTGATCAACAATTGATCAACTTTAGTACTGCCCGAAGATTTCTCCTTGTTCTTTTCTAAATAATTATCGATTTCAGATTCAGTTGGTATGTTTTTTGGGTTTTAATATATAGTACCGTGTTTTTTTGGGATTTTAGTACAGTGAGTAATTTTCCGCAGCGGCTTACATTTTTGGAATTGAAATATGGTACGCCTGAACAGCTGTCACAGCACAAAAGTGAATTTTATGAAAGTTTAAAGTAGAAATAAACCCAAATTAATTAACAAAAACTAAATATATTCAGGTTATCCCTGAGGCCACACGGGCAAGTATTGGCAAGCAAGTTGCAACACACTCAAAATTTTTCACTAAAGTGCCTTTTCACATGAGCTGCGAACTCTGCGAATGCGAATAAATTTGTTTATGCAGTTCCAAGCCCAAATATCACTATTCGATAATATGAATAAACGACCCATCTAAAACCTTAAAGGCTCTCCCAAACCAACGCGAATTCGTAGCGAATCCTTCACAATAGTACAAAATAGGACAAATACACAACGCTAAACAACAACAAAAAACTGTCGTTGGCGAATGTTTCGCGTTGGTTTGGGAGGGCCTTAAAAAGAAAACACGAACAAAAAATAAGTTTAAATGGCTTGGTCAAACAGAGCGCGGTCCGACGGGACGGTCAATACTTTACTTGGAAAGTAAGAACGCGACGGTGAAATTTTCTTTGTAAATTTTTACAAAGATCGTCGGACCGCGCTCTGTTTGACCAGGCCTTAAAGGCTCTCCCAAACCAACGCGAAATCATAGCGAATCATTGCCAAAAATAGTTTTTTGTTGTTGTTTAGCATTAGCCGCATTTTAATATCCTGATCCAGATCAGATCACGTTAAATTAAACAGGCAGGATCTTAGTTATATACCCATCTCTTTTCGCCTTATGTTTGTTTATTTTTCACGTGTATGTTGCCTCTTTTCTTGGCACTATTGAGACACATTCACTATAGTCATTTTTGGATCATTGAAATAGATCCAGATAAAAAGCAGGATCCCATGTTGTTTTTGTAATAACGTGTTAGAAATTGATCCCGATCAGATCGTATGGATAATAAAATGCGGCTATTGTGTATCTCTTATATTTTGTAGGTGCAGGGAATTAACTTCACGGGAACTACCTTCACATGGGAATTAACTTCACCAATTAACTTCACTTCAAAAAAGTGAAATTACTTCCCACTGAAAGTGAGTAATAATTTCACTTTTTTGTGGGAATTAATTTCACTTTAATGTGCGTTTCTTTAAGTCCAGATTCATTAAATGCAAAAGAAACTTTGCATACACCCAGCCTCGCACCCACCCCAAATCCTATAATGGGCCCAAGCAGGGGGGTTGCAGGGGGGCAGCATGCCACCCCATACATATCTCACTGTTTATTCGCCGTAATGCCTGCTGCTAGCACTGTATTTATGCTTGCTGCTAGCACTGCAGCAAGCATTACGGCGAATAAACCCCTGCCTGGGTCCATTATAGGATTTGGGGTAGGTGCGGAGCTGGGTGTATGCAAATTTCTTTTGCATTTAAGGAATCGGGATTTAAGGAAACACAATTTTACATTTTTGTAATTCCTATCATATCATAGGTGGGAAATAACTTCACACAATTTTCGGATGAAATTATTTCCCACCTTTAGGGGGAAATTACATCACAAAAAAAAGGTGAAATTAATTCCCGTTACTGGTGAAGTAAATTCCCATGTGAAGATAGTTCCCGTGAAGTTAATTCCCTGCACCATTTTGTATTATTGTAAATGATTTCGATTCGTCGGCAAATGTTTCGCGTTGGTTTGGGAGAGCCTTAAATTGTTAAATTTACCATTTTTATATTTTCTATGCGAACACCGAGATATTTTCTTCGAACTGCCTTTTACATGAGCTGCAAACTGCGAATGCGAACTATTTTGTTTATGCAATTCCATGAGCAAATGTCAACAAATTCGTGTTTTAACTTTTCGACAAAGTGAATAAACGATCCTATCTACAATTTTAAAAAGAATACACGAACAAAAATATGCCGAACACTTTCGCAAAATATTTTATTAGCACTCATTTTACTGGTTCATTTTGCTGTCGGCGACCACTCATGTGAGAGAAATGTCAAAACTCGTGACCATCCGCAATTTGCAGCTCACTATTCGCAGCTCTTATGAAAGGCACTTTATTCGCAACCCACAACATCAGGACGCATTCCACAAATCTGCGAATTAAAAATTCGCTCGAATTTGACCTCAATTTTTTTTTTAGCACCCATTTCATTGGTTTATTTTTATAACTATTCGCGTCTTTCGGCCACCACTCATGTGAAAGAAATGTCAAAACTCACGACCATTCGCAATTCGCCAGTTCGCTATTCGCAGCCTATATGAAAGGCACTTAACACATTCATACAACTGGCATGGAATTTTTGACGCCAGTAGTGAAGCAAGAGAAGCTAGTTGGGAGACAAGCATTTTTCCTGGCAAGTGGAATTCAAGTAGAAGGCCTTTGGAATGCAAATTATGAATTTGACAGGCAGTGTATGTAGCCATGCAACTTGCTTGTCAGTACTTACTTGCCGGTGTGGCCTCGGGGTAAATGGAAAATATAATTATATTTTTGTATAATTTATGATTTAAATTAAATGTTTTTGTCCCTTTTTTCTTTGTTTGCCATTTTCAGATATGAAAATTATTTTTGTAGCTTTAAAAACAAGAAGGTGTAGAGGTTTGTTGGTAGACTATGGTTAAAGTAAAAAGTCGTTATTTAGCCTGCTATTACACGAGGACTTTTCTGTCGACTTTTTTCGAAATTAAATGAACGTGAAGCTGAAAGCCTATATTTTTTTGAAAAAGTCATGATTTCAAAGTTGTCGTAAAATAGCAGACTTATCGATCAACCAAGTCGATTTTTGAGGAAGAAAAAAAAGAGCTAGCAAACACAAAATATTGAAAAAATGGTCATTTTTATTTGTACTGGATGCGATATCTATGTAACTCTTGTATACATGTGATTCTACTTTAACTTTTATCGGCAGCGATTTCTGCTGCCGATGTTGTTTTTGTAATTTAAATAAAATTGCACTGTACTACGGATAGCTTTCCCAATAAAACACGGCTAGTGATTAGTTTCTTTAGAAGAATTTCGGTGATGTACCTACACAGGGTAAGGAAGCTTTATTTTTTTTTTCCTGGCACCCATTTCGAAAGACAGTCTTGATATTTTCTCTTTTTGTTTATAGAATTGAAACTGAAATATTTAAACAAGAAGGTATATGTTTCTGTTGTTGTTTTTTTTTTTTTATTATTAATTATAACAAATTCCGAGAATGAGCATTCTCAGGTTTCATATTCAATAACTTCCTCAATTTTTACATACAATTGCATTAAATCTAGTTTTCTTTTTTTTCATTTAGTTTTATGAATTAATGAAAAACTTTTTGTTTATAATAGAGGTCTCTACAATAAATATAAATAATCTATTTTTAAATATATTAAATATTCCAGTACAAGTACACGTATTTCTATATAATATAACTACTGATAAATCCATAAACTAATTTATTAAATAACTAGTAATCTCTATGTAATAGAAAATAATAATATATATTATTACATATATATTTTTGCTTTATTTTTTCTAATAATACTTTTTTTTCAACAGAATTTTATTTAAGAAAGGTTTTCTTTTTTTTGTTAGTAAATAGTTTTTTTTTTTAATAATTTAATTTATCAATTTAAAAAATTAAGGTAGGTAGGTCCATAAACAATAATTTACTAACTAATTTAGGAGGTACTTAGACTAAAGTCTGATTAAGTTCTTGTTTTTTTTTGTGCGAAATAACATTTTTATGTTTTTTTTTTAATTTTTTCTGTTTTCTTATAGTAAATTGTCTATAATTTTATAATATAAAAACTGTACGTGACTAATGTATGCTCATATACGAATTGACATGTGAAATTAGTTTCTTTCTTTTTTATTAATCAAAAATGTTCTTACACATTTGTTTGTTGTTTTTATTTATCTTAAATTTAATTAAATTAAGTTCATTTGGCACAAATATTTATTCTATTTTATATAATTACACAATTTGTGATTAGGGAAAAACTAATTGTTATAATTATTGATTTTTTTTTTTGTTTTTTTTTAAATTTTATTAAATCACTTTTTAATGCTTGGTTTGGTCGGATATTTTTATATTTTATTAATTTGTTTGAGTAAAGTTGTTTTGTTTATAGAAATAAAGAAAAAAGACGATAGACATGAAGAAATTTTAGAGAATTACTATTATAACCGGGAAAGAATCATGGATTTATTTGTTTTGTTACCAAAGAGCTTTTTCGTCCAACTTCATACAAATAGTTATATTTATTTTATTTTGAAATATGGATGTATGTATGTACATAAACATATATGTATATTTTGCTGGGGAGGGCTATCTAGTTCTACATGACTCTCTCGTTCATTTACAAACTTCAAAATCAGTATTGTGGAATATCATATCGATATTTGTGGTGGAATTGTTTTTTTTTGGTTTGAACTACGGCATTTCACACTTCTCTCACAGTGATAGCTATCACTCTTGAATCTCTTATGGAGTATCATATCGAGATTTGTGGTGGGATTGTTTTTTTTTCGGTTGAGCTTTGACACTCTTCCCTCACAATGATAGCTGCCATTCTTGAATCTTTGAATCTTTTAGATTCGTGAAGTTCCCTATTGGAAACAGTTTGAAGAGCTGCCAAAAGTTTTGGTACGAAAGTGTCAAAACTCAATGTATGAAAAACAGAATTTATGCTCTCCCAAGCCAACGTGAAATATTCGACAACGACAACGAAGCTTTGGCCTGTCAGAATTAATTTACATGGCGATACATGAGAGCATAAAGCAACCACACTGACGCGATGCGAATTCAATAGCAATACAACAACAAAAGTGAAAGTTTCGTCATCGTTCCGAATATTTGCTTTGGTTAGGGAGAGCCTTTAGAAATAAAAAAGATGCGACAATACACAATAAACGGCCAATTAAAATTCAAAGATGAAATGAGCTGTCAAACGATATTACCAAATTTCAGATGAGAACAATTTTTCTATGATTTGCTTAATTACCTCGGCTTTAATGAAAACGTGATATTAAGCCTGAACCAAAACTGTGTTATACCGGCACGAATAATATACTTGTCATCGATAGTTTGTATGGAAACTCCATCTGTGTGTTAGCGAATATTAAAACATCGTTAAATTTACACTCACACTTACGAATACAAAATGGCTTCAAGCACTTTTATCCCTTTTGACAAGTAATAACGATCAATTTTAATTTTTCAGTATTTACATCTCACTTCACTGAAGGAGTGGGAGTGAGATGTAGATAAGTACTGCAACATAAAAAAAATCCAGTTTTTCAGTCAAATGTGAGCACCATCATTGGAACTTAAGTGGAAACCGATGTTTTGACAGCTGGCAAATCAGAGACTACAGACTTGCCTTAGTCCCCTTTCACACGGGGAAACTGAGTTGCTATAGCAACTTTGAGTTCCATGGTGAGAACGACAGGAGAAAAGAGGGGCGAACAAAATCTTCCCGGTCGAGGATTTGAAGAGTTTTTTTTTACATTTTCCTTTCACATCTAGGCTAATAGGCTTTTCACACCAAACCCCAAAACCGGTTTTCGGCGAAAACTTTTCAAAAACGCGAAAACCATTCACACTGAACATTACACGTTTTCGTTTGACATTCCAGTTTTTTTTACATAAACCACGCAGAATTTTTTTTTTTCATTTTCTTCCATTAAAAAAAAAAAACGTTGATTTATTTTATAAAGAGGATCCATATGAACAATTTGACTTGCCACAAACAATTAGTTATCAATTTTAAATAAAATAATTTATTTTGAGATTCGAATTTTATATTTTATATGACAGAATTTCGTCAGCTATTTTAAATTTCTTTTGAAAGCATCCCATCAGCTTCAATAGGCGCTGAACTTATTAAAAGGTATGTTTGTTTTGTTCATCTCTGAATTCCAACATGTTTTCGACTGGTTTTATATAAAACTTGTGTTTTACGAAAACCTGAAGCTACAAAAAATGTATGAGAAAACTTGTGTTTTCGATTAGGTTTTTCTCCAAAACCGATATTTTCGCGAAAACCGCGTTTTGGGTTCGGTGTGAAGAGGCTATAATGCTTCATTTCCACCAAACGCTAATCTGAGATTTAATAAGATTTACCTCAAATCTTCTTTAAATCTTGAAGGCTCACCATACAAATATATTTCGTAAATCTTGAAAATAGAAATTAATCTTGTTAAATCTTCCTAGGACAAATACTTTTACAAATCAAACAAACCTATTCTTGTATAGCGCTGAAGGATTCATTCATGGCTGAATTCAGTTCTTTCTTCACAAAGGAAAAATTCTATCTCACTTCCTCTTTATAAGAAAAAATGAAACACCATTTGCATGTTTAGATCTGCTGTCAAAGTAAATCTTTTTTAAATCTTTTTGTACGGTGGAAACACCAAATAGATTTATTAAATCTGAGCTGGGATAAACCTTTGGTGAAAACATAGAATAATACTTCGTTTTGAGGTAATTTCGTTGATAATTTCCAAATTCGATACACGTATCTACACATTCACATTTCGAAATGAGATAATAGTTGTGTTTTTTTGCATGTCCAAATAAAATTGTGTGAAAAAACGACAACAAAGCAAAAGTCCAGATAAATAACTTTTGTCCTGATAAAAACGGTAATGCCAAACTACGATTGTCGTTGTGCTATCGATAATTTATATAGAAAATCAAATGTTTGTTGGTAAGATGATTCAAAACAAAATAGCAGACCAATGCAAAAGACATGCAAAAAAACGCAGCTAATTTCAACCAAATTTGCACGAAATGTTGCAAATTAAGTAAGAGCCTGTTTAGATTGGGAAAATTAAGTCCGGACTCGTAAGTAAGTAAAAAATTTGAGGCACCTCAAAACACATAGAAACAATAACAACTTCTATGTTTTGCGCATTGAAACAACAACAAATGAGACTCATGAGTCGGATGTTTATGTTTTCTTCATGCCTCACGAAAACCCTGACCCCCACTTCTCTTGGCCGGAAACCGCCGCCGTGGGACCGGTCTCCCAGCCTTCCCAATCTAAACAGTTGAAATTAAAAATGAGCTGTCAAACGAAATTACAAAATTATAAATGAAAACACTTTTTCTGTGATTTGCAAAATAACCTCATTTCGGCTCTAATGAAAACGTAGTATAACCCGCGTTCAACCAAAAGACTTTCAAAGGAAATTTCAAAAATTGCCTGGAGATTTTGGAGAAACAAGTTGCTGGAGATTTTTTTGACGTTTTCTTTTAATCTCCTTGAAAGTCTCTTGTATCTTTCACACGAGAAAACAAGTCTCCAGGCAATTTTTAAAATTTCCTTTGAGCCTTTTCACACGAAACTGAGTTGCAAACAAAATATCCCCGATCGAGGATTTGAAAGGATTTTTTGACATTTCCTTTCACATCTAGGTTTAGGTGTGTTCAACCAATACCTTTCAAAGGAAATTTCAAAAATTGCCTGCAGATTTGTTTCCTCGTGTGAAAGGTACAAGAGATTTTTAAGGAGATTAAAAGAAATCGTCAAACAAATTTCCAGCAACTTGTTACTTCGTGTGAAAGGGGACTTTGAAAGTCTATTGGTTAAACACACCTTAACCTAGATGTGAAAGGAGATGTCAAAAAAATCTTTTCAAATCCTTGACCGGGGAGATTTTGTTCACCCCTCTTTCCTCCTGCCCTTCTTACCATATTCAGTTTTCTTATAGAAGATCTGCGTATTCCAATTTTTACTTCATTTCAATAAAGAAGAACAAAAGAAATTAAAAACAGCATACTATAATTAACTATGCTGTCACGATTGTTATCAAAGCAAGCCAACAGCCGGGAGCCATAAAAATAGAATTTAAAAATTATTGGATTGAATTTTGATGGATGATAATTTAATTTTCCGAGAAATAAAAGTGCAGTAGGCTTGATTTAAAAGCAGTTTTTTGTTTTACGAAAGGAGTACATTAGATATAATGAAATCATGGAAAAGTGGCAACGCCGTTTATACACAAAAATAACCCTTCTGACAAAAAGTGGTGCTGTTCATGGTTTCACGCGTTTGTTAACTTTTTTCAAATTTCCCCAACTATGATAGCATTGTTCCCTCTTTTCAAAATTTGACAAGTTTTAAACCAAACAAACCTATGGTTTCTGACAGCAAATTGTGAAAATTTGCAAGAAATTTATCGATAACAAACACACCAAGCCCTGTTCCTTTACTTTGAATTTCTGTGATTTTTTAGTCCAAACTTCTGTCAATTAATATTTTAATATGAGCTTTGACAGTAATTTGGACCAAAATGCACACAAATGTGCAGGAAATCACAGAAATTCCAAGTAAAGAAACAGGATTATATTTAACTTGTTTGAATTAAGTCGTGATTATGAGATATAACATTGCTGAAAGTAGGTAAAGTTCAGAATTATGAGCTGTGAAATGATATGGAATATAATATGAAGTTGGCCGCGGTTAGCTTTTTGCTCAGAAAGCCCACCCTGAACATGATCTGAGTGGAAAACAAAGAATTTAAACTCTTGAATAGTGTAAGGAGACAAAACAATAAATGAACATTATTATCAAGCTTCGAGTTTGATTTTAGAAGTGGAGTTTTAGTAGACCCTTTCTAACATATACAGTGTATAGGCTAGACTGCTAGAGGATCAAATTAATCAATTAAACAACTTAACATAGCCAATTATTACACAACAGTAAATACTTACTGCATAATAATCTGTTCAAGGCCAGTTTTCCAGTGCCGGATCATCTTAGTATTGGGGTTAAACCTGAGTTAATTCCAGTAACGTATTTTTCAGTCAATTGAAACTCTGACTTAGCTCATCTTACCTAAAAGTTGTGGTCAGAACAACTCCATTGTGGCGACATCTCTATCTATTTCAGTAGAAATTTGACAACTGAAAGATAAAGTTAATCCTCAACTGAAAAACTGTTCTTGAGCTAACACGTTTTTTTTTTTTCAATTTCCAGGATTAGCTAGCTCTGATTTAACTCAGAGTTAACCCAGAACTGAAAAACTGGTCTGCTAGTTATACAATCGCAGTTCAAATTTTGAGCCGGGGGATTAACTGAGGTTCAACGATGGTTCAAGGTTCAAGTGTATGGCAGTATACACTTACATGCTGGAACCATCGTTGAACCTCAGTTAATCCACCAAAATCTGTGATTTAAAATTGCTGTACAACAGATCAAAACTTTAACCACGATTGTTCAATTGGCCGTTGGATTTGCTCTATGGAATATACATCTATAGTTAAACAGCTAAGCCGCCACCTTTGAAGCCTTTTTGATTTGAAACAGAACTAAAAAGCAAGTCCATTGTATAATATCGAATGTGAAAGGAAAATAGAGCATAAATATAGATTAACAATTTGATTCTATAAGATTATATGTAAAAGAAACATTTTCACAGTTATGTTCATTTTTAATCTTAAAAGGTATTGTTCTTTATAACGATAATGAATATATTGTGGTCAGTAGAAAATCTTATCAAAAAACTATTTCAACTAATCTATTGTGTATTTAATTTTCACCTTCTGTCGCTAAAGTATAATTTTCTTAGACACTACTTTCGTTCTTACTTGACGTCGTCGCTGTTGAAACGAACGCTTTCACACTACCCGTTGATCCATTGCTACTTCCGCTGAATTTACTATTCACCGGATATACGCAGCTTTTCCGTTTAACAAAACTCGGCGATGGTGATGCTGATGAAGTTCTTTCTGACAGATTAGCTAACAGCGGTAGTGATTCGTTACGTGAGAATATTCGTTCTTCGGTGGAATTACGCTTGCGCATTAGACCGGAACGTTTTTGTACTTGAATGAAATTATTGCTGGTCGCTTGAGGGATTGGCGATGATTCCTGCGACAAGAGTGAAACATCTTCAGAAGTTGTATCGACAACAATCGGATCGTAGACAGGGAAGTGTGATTCGAGCACACCGGGACGGCGTTGATCCACCGTTTCAGCAACATGACCATTCGATGATGGGGTTTGTGGCGTTGGTGGAGACTGCAGACGGATGAGGTTTTGTGGAGTCGAGAATCGATCCAGGGACGAATTGGCACTGTAGTAGGTGTCCACTGATCCAATATTGATTTGCGACTGTGGCGCCATCAAGTTTTGACATTGACTATGGTCCTCTAGCTGACAGCAGGTGGATCCACTGCGACATGGACAGCTGGGACAGGAATTTGGACATTCTCGATCGAGTATCTGACTATCACTGAAAGTTAGCTTCTTCCCCAGTTTTTTGGTGCTTGCAACCGATCCCCCGTTATCACCGATCTGATCGGCAGATTTGGAGCTGTTTTTCCGCTTTTTACTAGGGAGAGTCTTGGAGTGACTGAAGGCAGACTCAAAGCTTTCATCGCTAGACTCATCCCGGCTATTGTTACGCAGTGGTATCACTTGTGGGAAGGTCACAAATACTTGCCCCATTCGTTTGTATTGGTCCTGGTATTGTGAGTCATCTGCGCAACTTGAAAGGTTCTCCGTGAGCTTCGGAGCTCGGCGGAGTATCTTCGGCGTATGCAGTTGAGACTCATAGATGTCTTCCATCAGTTCTTGGTTGCCGTTTTCACTTATGGACATGTTCTGTAGATACCTTTCTATGCTGTTGGCCAGACTCATGGCGGCACTTGTGCGGGACGAAATACTTGAGATCTCAGAAAGCGTTTCAGGACTGGCTAGTGGGGCCAAACCAAACCAGTCATCATGGATAAGGTCCACAGCTTTGGGGCAGTCAGAGGCCCGTCGAAGTGGTGCTAATGGCAGACTAGTTGGCTTCTTACTCACCCGGGCAGATTGCTGTCGATGAAGTATACTTTTTGCGGGCAGTTTTGGGGACGGTGATTTGGTAATATCCGAATAGTTAAGGGCCATATCGAAGGCTACCGCCTTCGGCTTGTGCAAGATAGGACAGTCTAAGGGTGGACAGTCGGTCATTATGACCGTTGTTGCTTCACTAGGCACAGATGGGCTACGGCCATTCATGCACGTCGCTTGACTCTCATCCATCATGCTTGATATGTCGTATTGCTGCATTGAGGAGCTCATCTGGCTGCGACCGAATAAACTACCCGCTATAGAGGATGCCTTACTTGACCCCGCACCGCAGGATAGTGGAAGTGAAGGATGCATATCGATGGGACTCTGCAGATTGGTGAACGATGTTTCGAGGCAGAGCTTATGAGTTGTGTTGGGTGTTGAAACGGAGTTATTGGAAAGGGGACTTTGGGCCCGTTGATTGTTTGAACAATAATTGGTGGTTGAATGTAGACCGTTTGAGGTTAGAAGATGATCTAATGTTGCGTCATTGGGTAATGATTGAAAGGCATTCGATGTTTGTCTCTGGGGTTTTCTGGGACCACTTGTAGTTACAACCTAAAGATGGAAAAAGTGATATTTTTTTGATTAGTTTTAAGAAAATAATGATCAAATATTTGACGAATGAAACTAAGACTGCAGTGGATTATACAAAAAGTGAATACCAAATTATTATAATAATAAAACAAATTAAATAATGGAAAGTTGACTTTAAAAAAAAAAGAAATGCGCTGTATATGGACAAGTTCAATTTGCTATATTCACATCAATCGAAAAAAAAATGGAAAAACGCCATAAAGTCAGTTCCATAAAGTGAGGCATATAAAGAAAGCATTTTTAAGGTGCGCAAGTTTGTTTCTTTTTTTAATATTAATTGAAAAATAAGAATCTATACTTAAATGCTAAAATCTGAAACTTAATCAGCAAAACAGAAGTGCTCATTGTTGTATGGGTTGGTGGCATTTTTTACAAGCTGATTGATCACACAAACATTTCAGAGTGATCTGATAATCACAAAAAATCTAGTATCGCATCCATGCTCGACAAGCTAAGTTAAAAAAAAAGTGTAAGTGACTAAGAAAATGTCTTCAAAATATAATTTACATAGATACGAGAATATGTTACTAATATCTAACAATCAAAGAGCTGCACGACCTATCTATGGGGGTATATCGAAAAGAATCATAGCCAGTTTTTCAGTGCGAGATCATCTTCTTAATCTCGGAATTAAGCCTAAGTTAACTCCTGAAATGTGTTTTTGAGGCAATTTAAGTCCAAAATGTTAAATTCGAGTGAGCTCATCTAATTTCGTTAGTTATAACTCAGTGATTTAGCTGAATAGATTTTTCTGACAGATGCGTGTTCAAAAAACGATTGAAATTTTTGAAAAGGGCAATTTCCGTTGTGGTGCCATCTAGATTTCGATAATTATAGACATGCAAGGGTGACTGAAAAACTGGATTTTTTTTTAACTTTTTGACTCCCACTCCTTCATTGAAGTTATATGTGAATACTGAAACGTCAAAAACAAAATCAGTTTTAAGTCCAATGTGAACACCGTCTTAAGGTCGCACTTCGATTTCATTAGATTTTGACAACTGAAAGATAAAGTTAAACCTCTCTGTCTCTGAGTTAACTCGGGGTTAATTTATTTTCAGGATTAGTTAACTCTGATTTCACTTAAGTCGGAGTCAACTCTCAACACTGAAAAACTGGCCCTAGTGCTATGTTTCCACCAAAGGATTATCTCGGTTCAGATTTAATAAATCTATTTGGTGTTTCCACCGCACAAAAAGATTTAAAAAAGATTTACTTTGACAGCCTCTTTTAAAATGCAAATGGTGTTTCATTTTTTCTCTTAAAGAGGAAGTGAGATAAAATGTTTCCTCTGTGAAGAACTGAATTCAGCCATAAATGAATCCTTCAGTGCCATACAGGATTAAGTTAGTTCGATTTGTAAAAGTATTTGTCCTAGGAAGATTTAAAAGCTGTGTTTTTTTGCATGTCCAAATAAAATTGTGTGAAAAAAACGACAACAAAGCAAAACAATTTACATGTTAAATACAACAACAACTATGTCCATATAGAGTTAGCTAAGTCCAGATAATTAACTGGAGTTAACTTTTGTCCCAATAAAAACGGTATTGCCAAATTGCGATTGTCGCTATGTTATCGATAATTTATATAGAAATGTCAAATGTTTGTTGGCATGATAATTCAAAACAAAATGGCAGACCAATGCAAATTGTTGAAATGTCCCGATGTCGTTTTTTTCGTCAAACTCCATATGGACATTAAAAAAAACACAGCTAACAAGATTAATTTCTAATCTCAAGATTAACGAAATAAATTTGTATGGTAAATCTTCACGATTTAAAGGAGATTTGCGGTAAATCTTATTAAATCTCAGATTAGCGTTAGGTTGAAATGTAGCATAAGTTAGAAGTCAAAAACAATTTCAACTGTGCCATTTCCACTCGTTCTATTTGTATGTCTTTTCGGTTAATTTGACTTTTTTTGGACGGAAAATTATTGAGAAAGTGAGTCCAGGGGGTCAATTCTCGATCTGTGAAGCTGTGAAGTGATAAATATGATAACGCCTTCACGCTAAATGCGATTCTCGAAGTGTGAAAAAATGAAAACAAATGCCAAAAGGTTTTCATATGATGATTCGTTTATCAAAACTATTTCATTCTGTGAAAACCTGTGAAAAGAAAAATGATAAACAGAAACAAATTGTGCTCATTTGGTAAATCCAACTCTTGGTCTTTCTATGACGTCACAATCATCTATTTCTATGAGCAAGTGGTAGCATTTTTCATGTTAGTATACTTTTTAATACTCACTTTGACAGCTGTTTGCCATAACGATTTCGGGAATCGCCCTGCGCGTGTTTGTGAAGTGATAAAATGATAAAACTATGTGAAAACTGAAATGATAACTTTGTTTTCATTTCACAGTTTCACAGATCGAGAATTGACCTCCAGGCAAATTCATTCTTAAGTATTCTGCCATCAAGAATAAAATAAATTTCGACTGGATTGTTTAAAAAGTAAGCTCTGTCATTTGACGTAGACGGTGTTTTGTTATTTTGTATTCGCAATGAGATATTTTGTATTTCTTTTCACCTTTTAAAGCCACAAACATAAAAATAAAATCAAAGCATTTAAGTAAAACAAAGAAAGTGTGAATGAACGATGGGTGGCAAAAAGATAGTCTGTTCGTTAACTTCGCAAATCTGTCAATTTCTACCAATTATATCCAAAATTCTGTCAAAGTTCATACAAAAAAGATAAAGTTGAGAAGATTTTGGACTAAAATCAATAGTTTCGGAAAATAAACGAACAAAGGTTAGTAATTAAAGGCCTAACTACATTCAATTCACTTTTGTACAGAAGTGAAAAAAAGTTTTGTCTTTTTTAAAGAAACTACTCGATCCTATCTTTTATCTCAAGTTTTGCAAAAGTAAAAGTTAGAACGTTCCTAACTTTTACTTTTGTAGGAAATTGAAACACTAGTTGCGTTTTATTATCTCTGGGTCTGGGCCGAGGTTATCTTTTAACATGTATTACAAAAACAACATGGTTTCTATCGAGGTTAATTTCAATAACCCAGATAGACGTTTTCACTCTGACCGGCAGAGGGCTATTGAACCATATGGGTTATGGGCGATAGTAAAACGCGGCTACTACTACATCGAAATAAACAGATAAAAAGCTAAACCATAGATTTCGCTTGCATCGATAATTGTTGCTGAACAAGCCTTTTTCGTGTTTGAAAGCATTCAACTCAACACAAATTTCATACAACTTTTCGCAGAAAGGTGTCGCTAGCATATGTTCGTGTTGAGTTGAATGCTTTCAAACACGAAAAAGGCTTGTTCAGGAACAAGTATCCATGCAAGTGACATTTATGATTTGATGACGCAATATCTGGTCGTGGGTACAAAGATTCTGGCACAATGGTCAATAGACCTATTCCTAGACCATCAACGTCAGCAACAACGCCAGAACATGTTTCTCAAGTTCGAAATGAAACTATTCGAAATTCCCGAAAATCGATTAGGAAGATTGCGGCCTCCACAGGAATAAAAAAAAAACTAAAGTGCATGTTATTTAGAAATAGAAATTCAAGCTCAACCCGTACAAAATACAAATTGTTCAGTATCTCAACGAAAGTGAATATCCTTTGCGAGAATCCTTCGCAAGAACAATGCTGGAACGTTTTCGGACAGCACTTTACGCTTGGAAACATTTTATTCAGTGGCGAAGCACATTTCCATAATGATGGATATATCAACAAACAAAATATGCGATACTGGTGCCCCAACAACCCTTGGGAATGCCATCAAAAACGTTTACATCAGGGTTGCCACTTCTAGAAAAGTTGAGCGCAGTAGATTCCTTAAGAAACTGCAGTAGATTCAATTTTTCCGCAGTAGATTTTTTATTTAGCAAAAAAAAAAAAAAAATAATAATCGGTTTCTTAAGACTTCTTACTCTTAATCTTAAAAGTAATTGATTAATGTATATACTTCCCACTGTGAAATTAAAATCTTGAAAGAATTCTAGAACCAAAGGATAGTCTGCCGTTGTCCAACATCTGTTGCTGACATTAATTTCCTTACACAAAATTAAATTTTCCAGAGTTTTTACATTTATTTTGTTTTGTAATTTATTTTTACTAGGCTTACAGTCGAAAACTGCAGCAGCATTACTTGAGGGAGTAAACACAAAATCAACATTACTCGAAAAGTTCAACGCATATTTTTCCTCAAGAGCGTTTGTTGTATCGAGTAAATCAAATCAATATTTTGAACAGTGGCATCCCTGTTTACATTGCTTAAAAACGACAGTTTGGTGTCTTCAGCGAGCGAGCGGGATCGCAAATGTAAGGGTCCGACTGCAAGAGTGCATTGAAAAAAACGGCCATCATTTGGATGATATCGTTTTAAAAAAATAAAATCTGCATTGTTATTCTGCATTTAATTGAAATACAAATAAATAAAAACAATAAAGATTTTTTATATTGAATTTTAAAGTTGAACATATTCCGCTGGACAACCTCTATAAGACCGTTTTTTTTCACTTTTATCAGATATACTTTGTTTTATAAAACTTTGTATTTTTACTAATTGGTCACTAGTATATTATTGTACAAAAAATAACATTTTGTGAAATTATCCTGTAAGACCTTAGGTCTTACGGGCATATACATAGTTAAAATTATTATTACTATTATTAACTGATTTAAACTTCCAAATCTTCACGAATTTTCTGTCAAAAAATGCCTTTTAAGAACTAAAATTTTCAATATCAAATGATACAATTATGATTATATAATTAATAAAAATCGTGAATAATAAATTGAATTTATATCCACTGCAAAATAAATTGTCAAAAAAAACCGTATACTGAGATTGATGTATACATAACTATGCAATGAGCAAAACAATAAGATATAGTACCCCAGGTGGCAGTCCAGGTTCACTGGTAAATCCACCCTCTTCGGAGGTCGGCTCTATGGATTCTGGGGAGAGCCAATTATTGCATTTAATAAATCCCTTCCTTAAAAGTGCAAGGGTATCTCGATCACCACCATCTAAATCGAGTATAAAACCATCCAAATTCGGGCAAAAGAGTCCACCCGTCACGCCAGCGCGCGCCAAAAAAGACTCAGATAAAACAGAAAATCTTGAAAAAGATAATAACGAACTTCGACGAAGACTTGATGAAGTAATGGAACTTTATCAAGAGCTAAAGAAAGAAGTCGATCTTCTTCGAAAAGAAAATGAGATGTTGAAAGGCAAAAATTCTCAAATAAACTCCAAAGCTAGCTTGCCAGAAGTCAATAATTCTAGATATGAAACAGACGAAGAAGAGCTAGCACGTGAAACGGAAAAGTCCTCAAAGAAAAGATTAAGTAAAAAGCGTAAAGCTGGCTCTTCACCTGAGGCAGCCTCGTCTTTTGAAATAATAGTTTCACCAAAACATGCGACAGTAAAAGAAAAACCTGTTAAGGAACGGCCCCCGCCACCGATAAATGTTATCGGTATTGAGGAGTATAACAAGTTGCAAACCATATTAAAGGCATTACTACCATCGGCTTTTAAAGTTATTTCGCTCAATAACAACAAATGGAAAGTATGTGTGAAAGACCCCGAAAGTTATCGCCTTCTGTCGCGAAAACTAAACGAAGAAAAAGTAGAGTGGTATACCTTTGAAAATAAGTCGGAAAGACCCTTACGTGTTGTGGCGAGAGGCTTACACGCATCATGTTCAAAAGACGATATCATTAGTGATCTAAAAGAGCGCAACTTCAAAATCTTAGATGCAATTAACATCGTCAAAAGAGAGAAACAGACAAAAGAGGGTGAAACAAAAGTGGTACAGCGTGGTCTTCCACTATTTATACTTTCGTTCGATAAGACTGAAAAACTAGATGAAATTTATAAAATCAAAACAATTCTAAACATCGTAGTTAAGATCGAACCTCTAAGAAAGAGCACAAGGTTAGTCCCTCAGTGTAAACGCTGTCAAGAATTCAATCACACCCAAACTTATTGCAAAAAAGAGCCAAGGTGTGTAAAATGCGCCGGAAAGCATTTAACCGTTGACTGCATCGGAAAAAATGAAAGTCCACCGACGTGCATTAATTGTAATGGAAATCACCCGGCAAACTATAGAGGCTGCGAAGTAGCTAAAGAATTACAAAAGCGGCGATCAAAATCAGCCAAAACACAAAGAAACCCACAAAGGCAAATAGAAACCGTAGTTCCCAAGACTTCCAAATCTAATAAAGCTCCAAAACCTATTATCCGTAAGGAAAAGAAAACAGTGTCAATACCTTCGGAGAATATATCAAAGCAAGGAAATGCAGAAACATATGCCCAAATAGCGGCTAAAAAAATACCCGTAAACAACGACACTGAAACCGACCCGGTTTCAAAAGTATTTTCAATAATTCTGTCAAAACTTGAGGAACAATGTGACACAAATAAACTTATCTTTGATAGGTTAAGTAAGCTCGAAAATAGTTTTCGACCCAAATCTCTCTCAAAAAATTTATGATGGAAAAGTTTAAAATTCTTACGTGGAATGCCAACGGATTATGGCAAAAACTTGGAGAATTAGAGACGTATATGCAGGAAAATGATATCGACATATGTTTGATATCAGAAACGCATGCCAAAAATGAATCAAATCTTAAAATCCACGGGTTTCTTGACTACCACGCTGTTCATCCTTCAAATAAAGCAAGGGGTGGATCATCGTTATATATAAAAGAGTGCATTGAACACTCGATAGGCCTGAAAATAGAGGTAGAATCGATGCAATTGAGTAGTGTTCAGGTTAGAACTAAAAACATTCTTCTCAATATCTCTTCGATATATTGCGATTACGACATTGATAAAATCGCTAAGCCCAAACTTAATTGTTGGTGGCGATTTTAATGCAAAGCACACCTTTTGGGCTTCAAGATGCATATCTCAAAAGGGTCGAATGCTATATGAGGCAGGAATGGAAAATAATTGCGATTTTCATTCGACCGGAAAGCCAACTTACTGGCCAACTGATCCGTCAAAAATACCTGACTTAATCGATTTGTTTATGGTAAAAGGAATACCCTCTAACCGTATTGAAATCTCAGAAGGCCATGATCTCTTCTCAGATCATTCTGCAGTCATACTCACTATGAGCGAAAGCCTTGTCAAAATTGAAAAACCACCCAGGTTAACAAACGGTAAAACCAACTGGGAAGGATTTAAGAAAGATATCGAGGACAACGTTGAATTGAGGGTATCATTACAAACGCCTCTTGAGCTTGAAGATGCAGTAGATGCCTTTGTTGATATAATACAAAAGGCAGCGTGGAATAACACACCTTATCAAAGGGTTACCCCGTGCTATAAAGATATAAAATATCCGCAGGAAATAAAAGACTTAATAAAAGATAAACGAAAAGCACGTAAGAAATGGCAGCGAACCCGTGCTCCTCAACACAAAGCTCATTTAAATCGCTTGTGTAATGTGCTAAAAACAGCGATATCAGATTTCAAAAACCGTGAAGTTGAAAATTACCTTGAAAGCTTGTCAGCTGGGAAAGAATCCAACTACTCACTTTGGAAAGCTATAAAAACAACGAAAAAACCAAAGCTTCCAGTACCCCCGATTAAGAAAAGCCAAAACGAATGGGCTAAAAGTGACAAAGAGAAAGCGGCAGTATTCGCCGATTACCTGGAAGAAACATTTAAACCTTCCGATGGGCAAGCACTCAATGAAAATATTAATATGAGTTTTAGCTCAAGTGAAAATTACAGAACCAGAAATGCTACGCTTGCTGAATTGAACAGAGAAATAAAGAAGCTTAAGTCTAATAAAGCTCCGGGGTATGACTTAATAACAGCGGAAATATTAAAAATGCTTCCTAATAATGGATTAATTAACCTCCTTTATATAATAAATGCCGCTCTAAGGCTAGAATATGTTCCAAGCCAATGGAAAGTTGCGGAAGTCATAATGGTTTTGAAACCTGGTAAACCATCTCACGAAAAGAATTCTTACAGACCGATTTCGCTTCTTCCAATAATATCGAAAGTTTTTGAAAGAATACTACTCCTGGGCCTGCAGCCTATAATAGAAGAGAAACGATTAATACCTGAACATCAGTTCGGATTTAGAAGCAAGCATTCAACAATTGATCAAGTGCATAGAATAACTGACGTAATTGAGAGAGCTCTTGAAGAAAAGAAAATCTGTTCGACGGTCTTTTTGGATGTGTCGCAAGCGTTTGACAAGGTGTGGCACGAAGGCCTCAAATTCAAATTACGACAAGTTCTGCCTGAAGGACTTTATAAAATTCTTAACGAATATCTAGAAAACAGACTTTTTCGTGTAAGACACGGAAATGAATATTCTAATTTCAAAGAAATAGTGGCTGGGGTACCACAAGGTAGTGTTTTAGGTCCAGTTCTGTACCTTCTATTTACACGTGATATACCTCAAACAGAAGACACTTTCGTAGCAACGTTTGCTGATGATACTGCAATACTAGCAGTAGGCAAAACGATTAACGAAGCTACGATTAAATTACAAAATGCTCTTAATAATGTTAATGAGTGGACAAAAACATGGCGAATAGCGCTCAATGAACAAAAGTCAGTCCACGTGGACTTTACGTATAAAAAAATAAATAGATTGCCCGTCTTTCTTAATACCGGTCGTGTACCATTTGCGAATGAAGCAAAATATCTGGGAATGACTCTAGACGCGAAATTAAAATGGAAGCCGCACGTAAAAAAGAAATGCGAAGAATTAAAAAGTAAATTAAGAGATATGAACTGGCTACTCGGTAAATATTCCAAGCTTAGTATTGATAATAAGTTGATTTTATACAGGCAGGTACTTAAACCTGTCTGGACTTACGGTATACAACTCTGGGGTTGTACCTGCGATACAAATTTAAATAAATTACAAACGTTTGAAAATAAATTGCTTAGGTCATTTGTAAATGCACCATGGTATATAAGAAACGAAGATCTTCACAGGGATCTCGGGATTCCTACGGTTCGAGATGAAATTAAGAGTTTCGCGCGAAAACATAGAAATCGGCTATTAGATCACGCTAATCCAACGATTATTGACATTCTTGACGAGTCGAATTTAGTACGCCGTCTGCAAAGAACAAAACCTTCCGACTTGGTGCGGTGAACACAAAACCGCTTTAAAATCGCGGAATAAGCAGAAACTTTCACCGGAAAGTTACCTGCAACACGTTACTTAACTTCGTTAAAAATAAATTGCTAGATAAGTTTCAACTTAGTTGCAATCGGGAAGTGGAGGTGGTTTTAGTGTAGTAAGAATCTCACACTTCTATGAGCACGCGTTTTCCGGTCCTCATAGAGCCTGATGCAGGTTTTGCGCCTACCCACGGTCAAAAAAAAAAAAAAAAAAAAAAAAAAAAGGTATAGAAAATTGACTGCCAAAAATCGTTTTTTTTTTCAAAATTTACAAGCATTTTTATTTTGTATTATTAAAATTTTTATTAGGTACAAAATTTAAAATTTTCTCCAATGCCCTAATAAAAATATGGAATTTTATTTTATTAAACATTTTTTTGCAAAAAATGCAATAGTGACAGCTACATTTGCTTTGAAAAACAGGCATTTTTGCCATTTTCTCGTTTTCTTAGAGCCTTTTACCAAAAACTAGAGCACAAAATAAAATTTTTTTTTCAATGATGTCCTAGAGAACAAGTTAATCTGTCCACAGACACCTTCATCGTTTCGATCGGACAAGTACACGCTTCGCAACCTTTTTCATGAAATCACCATTTCAGTCCGGAACACTCTCAAAGAAATATAAACGCAAACGTTTTCGTTGTACTAACTTACAAAATCGTAAACTTCCCTGCCTTATTGTATGCAGATATATTCGTGTGAGTTATGTTGATTATTCTATTTCAAAACCTAAGGCCTGGTTCACACGAGATTGTACCGCACGATTTTTTGCAGTATAAATCCGTGCGGATGAGCAGTGGCGTATATATTTTACATAGAGCCTTTCACACGACGTTTGTACGGCAAGAAAACGTACTCAGCTAAGTACGTTTATCGAAAACTCAACGGACTTATCAAAAAAAACGAATGTACTGCGACGTATCGTCTTCCAGTGGCGTATAGTTTTATATAGTCTCGTTCACACGGTTTAAAACTAGTTGGGTATTGGTTCGTTGACATCGAATGAGCTTCAGTGGAGAGAAAAGCCCATGTATACAAAAAAAAATTAATCGACCGATATGGTTGATTTAAAAAAATTATAACTCCGGTGATACTGATTGGATCTTGAAGCTTAAGGTCTTTAAATAAAGAAGAAGGAATGAGGCAACAAATATGCGTTTTTAGTTTTTCAAAATTATAAAAATTTTCATAAACATTTGAATTTAGAATAAAATAAATGGAATTGAATTGGGCTTTATTCACCCCTATGGTATGAACATTTTTGCCCCTCCTCAATGATTTTTTTACATAATACAGCCCGTTATGTCAGCATTCCTTAAAGACTTTAACCTTGAACGGGAGCTATAATTTTTTAAAGTCATCCATATCAAATTTTAATAAAAAAAATTCCATGTAGACAACGGGATTTTCTCGCTGGTGGATGGTCGTGGACAATGGTCCAATCAATGGTAATTTCACGGCAATTGTTTTGATTTTTCGATCAATTTAAAATCCAGATTGTGTCGCTTATATATAACGTAGTATAATGAATGAGGTCTCAAAATAACCGTAATTTTATTTACATATGTTATATTTAAAACAACAAGAGAATTCATCAATGCACTAAACAGATATGAGTTCATATGTGAAAGCGCTCAAATAATGCCGTTATCTGAGTCCAACGGTATTCTAGGACTCCTATTTTTTTAATTTATATTTAAATCAATATTTTCTATCATCCGTCTAAATTTCAGGTTTCTAGCCCTTTTCCTTAAAAAGATAAAAATAAAATACTTCGCAAATTCAAACTTTTCCATTATACTGCAGCTATTCGAGTTTTAAACGAATAAATATAAACATCGTGTGAACACCCGATTTTTGTTCATTAAAAACCGAATGCGATAAAAAACGTGCGGTACAATCTCGTGTGAACCAGGCCTAAGAAGTAACGACGCACAACGAATTTTTATCCCACCCAATTAGGCCTGCCAACCGTACTCTAAAATAGAGTATTGAGCTCTATTTCTTGAAAGCGTACTGTATAATCTAAGACTTTTTTTTTACTTAAAATTAATTTTTTATCAATTTTATTTTTCAAATATTTTGTCTAGCGTAAATATTTTCAACTTCATTTCATAAACTTTATTTCCACACCATCCATCTACCCACGTACACAAAATGTTGAAGTTTTTTTTAAAAGCCGATTAATGTGAACCAATTTTAAGACATTAAGGCCCTTTTGCTGATACGTAATTTATGGCCTTTTCGATTGGGGACAGAATGACAGTTCTTGTTCTGAAAAGAAGAGAAAATTGTTCTGGATTTGATTTCAGAATCGTAATGAGAAGCGTTCACACGTTTCGAATCGGCGTTCCAGATTGCCAATCGAAAAGGCCATTAAATTATTCAAGTAGAACATAAAAACTTACGTGACAGCTTACGCAGAGGAAAAAGCAGCACATAAGCTTCTAGGTAGAACTTTAATAGGTACTCAAGTTTCGTATCAACAAACGGTTCTTAGAAACGTATGATTCTGAACGCATCGACATTTTTGTCAAAATAAAATAAATGTCAATGTGACAAGTTGTTTAAGGCAGTTGTTTCTTTGACGGTGTTCATACCAGCTTCACGTGAGGCGACTCAATTTGACGTCTCTCTTTTGTATCTCATTCTAATTTATTGAAAAGAAAGAGATAGCGAGGTGAGACAGAAATTTTCAAAAAATTTAAAAACTTCTGCCTCACCTCGCCATCTCTTTCCTTCCAATAGATAGGAATGAGATAAAAAAGAGAGACGTCGAAATGAGTCGCCTCACGTGAAGCTGGTATGAACACCGTCTTTGACGGTGTGGACATTGGACTGAAGAACTGGATTTTTGTCGACTTTTCAGCAGCTCTCAGTCCTTCATGTGAGATGTGAATACTGAAACGTAAAAAAAAAAACAGTTTATCAATCCGATGCCGACACCGTATTTATGTATTTAATTTTTATTTTTATTTTCTCTATTTGTTGATATTTTTTAGTATCCATCTATAAACGCTTCCTGGCAAGTTTTGAGATATGATGACCCGTTCAAAAGATCGAATTTTCAAAAAATCACTCTTTTTTTGGTTGATTGTTCATAACTTATTTAATACTGGTCCAAATCAAAAAAAAAATTTAATTAAACGTTCCTAGATGAAAAATTATTCAAGGTGTTTTTATATGTAATTTTAAATTTTAATTTTTTAATCCTTTTAATTTTTTTTTTTTTTCAAACTTTTATCAACTCAACTCAGAAGTATAATGGCATCCTCACTGCATAACACGCGGCTTTCGAAATGAGTGCTGAAATCAGAGCTTTTGATATTGACGGCAACTCTGTTTTGGGCGACAGGTAGTGTAATGACTAATGAGCGTTTGGCTATTGGAGTTGGCGTATGAAAGGCAATAACTGCTTTCGATGCCACTGATATAGTAGAGGCATTTCGACGGTCTTTGTAAAAATTTACAAAACAAAATTTGTCCACCACGTTCCGTCTCTTCCAGTAAAGTATTGACCGTCCCGTCACCCCACCTTAACAAGAAAATTGAGAGAAAACTTCGACAACTTGCCAATGGTCAACGAGTTTAAAGAAGAAATAGACATTCCCAAAGATATTTCAAATGAGTTTCAAATTCACCTGATAGGTTTGCTCAATTGTTTCCACTGATATTTTCCGGAAGAATACATCTCAAATATTAAAAAACCCGTGAGTTGCAAACCCATAAACTGCGTGTCGCGTCGGAAAAGCCAGTTTCTCTGACATCGTGCAGTTTGAGTACTTGATTGATTTCACATCAGATTCTTCGATAAAGGCAAATTTATCAACGAAGAAATCTTCATCAGAGTTCTGGGGCCTATAACACAATACATAAAGTGCTTGTTGAACAAGTAAAATTCAACAACTTTTTAAAAATTGTGTAACACGAAACGGCAAGTCTAGGAGAACTTAAACAATGGTTTTGTCTTCTTTCAACAAGTGGGAAATTTCATAATTCCACCGTTTCTGTAACTGGAAACAACAAAAGTTCAAAGAATAAAGAATAAACTTTTTGAATAGTTGATAAATTTTAACTGACGGTTGCAGACTTGTTCGAAGTCAATAAGTTAGAAATAAACACTTGCAGTAGTTTTTATCAAGTGATAGAATCGAGAAGATTGCTTAGAATTTATTTAATGGTATTATTACAATCTGATTTCAAAATGTTTTAATTTCTATTCTGAATCGAACAATAATAATGAGAATCAAAAATGGACAAACATATTCAAAGAAAAAATTATCTTTGAAATTGAGCTACATGTGTTTTCCGTATGCCTAAAATCCGGTGCCTTAAATGTTGATTACATTTCTGAAAGTCCCTCCTAAAAATCGTCACTTCATAAGGAAACTTATATAAGTCAAAATTTTGAGGTTTTAAGTAAGTATACCGAGATTACCGTAAACAAAACTTTTATTCTGTCAAACATAGGTAAACAAAGTATAACTATATTCCTTATACTGACAGCTAGAGAGGGTTAGAGTCGTTTTGCAGTTTCGGTAACATCCTTGATTTTTTTCCCAGTAGAATGACATTTCTACGGTTTTGTATATGTCTTTGGAAAAAGTATATGATAGGTAGGAGTTTCCTGAAAAAGTGACACTTTTCGTTTTGTGTTATTTTACTGCAAAATTTTAGTGAAGAAAAACTGCGAATTTCTTTTGATTACTTGAACAAGTGTCACTTTGCAAATATTTAATTTGAAATTAGATTTGGTTTTATTTTTTAGATTCCCTTAATCAATTTTGCATTTGAACTTTTTTTGGCTAGAAATACTAATTGAGTCATGAGCTTTATTTGTCCATCAAAATAATAAATGATTTTGCTTTTAAAATGTCTGAAAATCAATCATTAAAATGTTCAATAATGTGTTTCAAAGATAGCTATAGCTGGCGCCTTATAGTTAAAAACAAAGCAACACTTTTTCAAACAAATTTTCATTTTTTGTTTCTAAAATTGTAGCTATTTTGTTGCAAAATGACACAAGTCTAAAACTTTTCCTTAAAAAAACAGCCTGTTTAAATAACTTTAATATACGATTTTTTTTTAATAAAATTAAAAGAAAAAAAATTTATAACTTTTTACTCGGCGACTTTTTGTATTTCATTAAAAAACTTTAATTAAAAAAAAAAAAAAAACTTCAAGTGCATTTTCTGAAAAAACTATGTTTTTTGACTTATGTCACTTTGTTTTTGAAGCGACGAAATAACGTTCCAAATCAAAGCGCTGATTTAAGATAAAATGTTTTTTTTTTCTGAAGCTAAACGACTCGTGACGGAGGAGTATTTCCAGCAAAATCCTGGCCAAAATTCAATTTTCCAAAAAGTAAAATCAAGAAGTAAAAGCTTGATATAGCGGATGTTAAGCATACAGTCGGTGTGCTGTAGTTTTTTTTTTTACGTCAATCGTATGTTGTGATAAAATGAGTTCAAAGTTAACGGTTTGCATTTATTGCATTTTTCTTTGACTGCATGCGATTTCGTCAGTGCTCTTCAGTAAGTGATTCTGTGTTGTTGTGGCAAAAAGCTTAATATTTTTTAATTGAGAATTCTACTGCAGGTAAGTGTTGACATTTTTAATAGATTGTCGGAAATGTTATGTTTTTTTGTTTCAATTCGGGTTCAAAAACTATATTGCAAGAAACTATAGTATTTTCATTTATTTTTAAGTTTTTATGATTTTAATTTAGTATACTGTCTTATTCTGTAATGTTTTTGGTTGTACCTATAAGTTAGTTTTAATGTTTTTCAGCCCAATACAAAAAGAATTGGCTGCTACTATCTGCTACTCAAATTTTTATTAGCGAATAAGTTTTTTCAATTTCATGTGAAAAAAACACTCATACGCCATACAACGATTTTTCGATAAATAGTTATAGCAATGTTCCTTCTTCATTTTATTTTCGAAGAGAAAATTTACATTGGGATATGTTTTGAATGCATTACAAATTTGAGCAGGGCAAGTATTGGGAGGCGGAAAGTAAGCCAAAAAGTCAATTTTATTGTGCTCATACCGTGAATGTCTTTTTTGAGTAGAAATAAACTTTTTAGTTTATAGTTTTATACATTGCATTTTGTAGGCTCATCTGGTTCAAGGATTGTGACTAGAAAATATTTATTTAATATTATGGAAGAAAGCGGAGAAGAGGATATGACCAAAAAATTAAATTATTTAAAAACAAAGCTTTTAGATGTCCCTTGTTCAACAGAAGAACTTTGCATTTATAAGTCAAAAGTAGCTAAATTTGTGTGCGACTTAAAGCAAAGGTGGTCAGCCTCAAGCAGGACAAAGGATTTATTTTTAAAGAAGAATAAAGCATGGCTTGAATAAGGAACTTTCACACTCCCAATTATAACTGTCAGATCAGCAGGCCGACCTGAAAAGCAATTTGAAGAATCAAGTGATAGAAGTAAAAGACGAAAAACCGAGAGTATCCGGGAAAAGCTTCAAACTGACGAACTAGCATACGCAACTCAGATGGAGTTAAGAGAAACTGGGAAGACAGTTGCTTCAAAAGTTTTGACAGAAATCCTAAAATCTCCTGGAAGAGCTCAGAAGTATAAACAAGCATTCTCTGACAGCCCTAAGGCTACCGAAAAGAAATTTTCTACACTAAAAGCTCTTTCCGTGTTTGTTGAAGCAGGGTTATCGCGAAAACAGTATGAAATTATAGCAGCAACAAAAATAGTTGTTTGCCTTGTTACAGTATACTTCAAAAAGTTAAAAAAGATTGTTATCCTATAGAAGGATCATATACTGTAACGGACACATTGGCTGAAATTTATCTTCATGATCTGTTGGATCACACTGTAACTAGACTACTTATGTGTATGCAGGAAGTTACAGACACCTTAAAAGGAAATGAAAGTAAGTCCCTAGAGCTCATTACAAAGTGGTGTTGTGACGAAGATCACAGCAAACGCAATACAAGCAAAGATTTAAAAATAATTCCGAGTCAGATGCCTTTATATTTCAAAGTTCACTTGTTCCATTGCGCTTAGTTTGTGGTTCAAAAATCATCTGGCAAAACCCAACTCCATCTTCTCCTCGATTTTGTCGACCTATAAGAATAAACTTGGTTAAAGAAAGCACATACATAACTAAAAGCGAAATCAGCTATATTCAGACGAAAATCAATTTACTTCATAAGACTGTAACAAGTTCCAACATGGAAGTGAAGCATACATTGCTTTTTACTATGGTTGATGGGAAAATATGTAATGCAGTTACTGAGACTAAATCAACACAGAAATGTTATATTTGCGGATCTACTTCGAAAGATTTCAACAAATTAATTACACCAAATACCAATATTAATGAAAGCTCCATGCAGTTTGGCTTGTCAATCTTATACATGCGCGAATAAAACTTTTTGAAAGTCTTCTGCATGTTGCTTATAAGCTTCATATACAAAAATGGCAAGGAAGCGTATAAACTTAGAAAAACTTAAATTCAACGAGACTTTAGAGACGATCTTGGCCTCATTATAGATCTTCCACAAGCTGGTTTCAAATGATGAAATACCAGTCAAACATTTTTTAATAACCCGGAAGTTACTGCCAAAGTTACAGGAATTGGTTTTAAATTAGTTTTCCGCTTTAAATTTATTTAGAGACAATTTCTAGTGGTTACAAATTTGATTCTGATAAATTTGGGTTATACGCAATGGACACAGCAAAACTATATGTCGAGTTATACCCATGGCATCCTATGACTCCAACAATGCATAAAATCTTAATGCATGGATCTATATAATCATAAAAAAGGCTCTACTTCCAATTGGTCAGTTATCAGAAGAAGCAGCAGAAGCTAGGAACAAACACTTTAGGTAAGTTTTTTTTTTGTTGAATAACATTAAAATAAATTCAACAAAATAATCATTTGCTGAACTTTCAGATTATATCGTCTTACCTTAAATAAAATATTACTGAGCTAAACAATTAAAAATTGTATTTTATTGTATAAATTATAATTTCAAACAAAAATAATGACAAAGGTAACGAAAAATAATTTTGGCCAGGTTTTTGATACAAATACTACTATGTGGCGTCGTGTAAGAATTACTTGTTAAACTGGTTCAAGAAGTCGAGGGAAATGTTTTTACTTGACAACTGTTACGGTTTTCATGGAGATACAGAAATGATTTTCACCTGTTGAACAAATATAGTTGAACAAGTAATGTTTGACTAGTTGACTTGTTGCTCTGTGATGTTATAGGCCCCTGCTGTAGGTATGTTGAAAGACGATTAATAGATAATTCGGTTGTTTGCACCAACATACATGTGCAAATCAGGATTCTCTGTCTGTCTGGAACCAAAACATAACATAGATCCCGATATTCGGTTTGTAGTTGTCATAGATTCAACCAGACTACCGGCAGAACAAAACAGGCACATTGTTTTTACTACAAAAAATTTTAAGACCTATTTACTAAATTACCTACCATTTATTATTTTAAATTGAATTCCTTATTTTTGTAAGTTAACGTTGTTTTTGTTTTTTTTTTTCTTTGAAGTAACTTGTTTATTGGATTTAATAAAATGAAAAAAAAATTACAAACATTTATGCATTGGACTTCTACATTTAAATAACTGGCATACGTGCGACAAACTGCTCCGCAAGGAATTTCTTGCTGAAAAGTGCTCCACGTCTATAAAAGATTGGGAACCGCTGCTCTAATCAAATATACTCTTTTTCCTATAAAGAAAGTTGGCAGCTCTACACACAATTGAAGAATTATTTTTTTTGTTGTTGTTGTATTTATCAAACTGTAGATTGAGGTATTTACTAATTACGAAATGTTTTTCCTCTCAACTTAACACCAACTATTAATCAAATGTGTGCTTAGATAATAAAAAATTAAATGAACAAATTGTGAGGTAATTACAATAATGCCACGAGTATAAAACTAATAAAATATTATTTGTATGAATATTAAATTTAAACACCAAAGGAATCAGCAAAATACACAATCATATCGAGACAATTTTTTTTTGTAATTTCTAAAGAAAAAAAAAACAATAAACTTATATTTTTTTGTTGAATACCTGGTGTCATAAATGGGCTTTGAATTCAAATCTACGCTAGACATCGATTCAGTTTGGGTGCCATAATTTTTAATTTGTTCTTTATGTATCGCGACCTGTTTGTAGATTTGTGTATATTTTTTTTCAAAAAACAAAAACAAAAACAAAAATATAAATTTATTAAAAATTAAACTATAAAGTTTATGAATAAATTTTGAATGAATTTATAAAAAAAGCAAGGATTTTAAGCAATAAAATATAGTTTTTATTTTGATAAAATTAATTAAATTGCATTTATAACACCATTAAGGATTTCTTATTTATGTTTGTTTCGCACGATTTATAAAAGGTCTATAACACTTTTACCATCAACGGAGGTAAAATGAAGATTGTTTTTATAGCAAAAGTGAATCCTTAATATAAATTTATTTTATTAGTGGTTTTTTTGTTGTTGTTACTTTAAGTGCAATAATAATTGGGTGACAACATTACGTGCAAAGTTTTTTTTTAATTTCAACAAATTTTACTCTGTTTGTTGGAATGGAATAATTTACTTGCAGAATACACTTTTTACTAAGAGAAGGGGACTAGAGAAGCAGTAAAGTCATTTGGTCCAAAAAACCAGGCCAACCAACATTAATGGGAAACAAACTAAAAAAAATAGTTGCGATAAATTAAACAAAAATAAAAATAAAAATAAAATAAAAGTTTTAATAAAAATATTTAAAATTTTATTCAACCAACATAGGTGCATATTTTTTACAACAAATAAAGCTTAAACTAAAAGTTTGAGGATCAAAAATGTCAAATAATTATTCTTTTTTTTTGCCATTAGCAAAATTAAATACTTTTTTTTTTAATGTGCAACAACTTTCTGTCTTGTTTGAGTGCTAATTAAACTTAAATAACATTATCAACATAAAATAAAATAAATAAAATTCACAATTATTATAGTTAAGAGTTACCAAAGAAACATAAAATTATTGTTTACAAGCATTCATTAAAAATACATTTTCCATTTGAGTTAAAATAAAAAATAAAATTGTTTTTTTTTGTTTTTAAATAAAAAATAAATATCAAACTAAAATACTCTTTTCATAACACAATAATAATACGATGAACAAAAAAGGTAATTTAAATATTTTTGTTTTAATTTTTAATTTAATTATTTTTGTTTGTTGTTAATTAAACTATTTCAGGTGGTTTCTTCACATAGCCAATTACCTTTTTAAGAGCGGCCAAAACCTTATCTGGCATATGATCCTGCAACATTACAGGTGAGATAAGTACTTCATCGAAGTCTGTTGAGTCGGCCCAGATAGCTTGGTAGACGGGTTCCTTGTTTTTTAGCACGTGTCTGGATAGAAAGAAAATATGTTAGGAATTTTTGTTTGCACAAACGTAGAACTAGAATGGTTAGATGTTTTTCAGTTTTTAGCGAATATTCAAAAAATTCAAAATTTGAGGAAATGAAGGAGGTTCGATAGTGTTTCCAGTTCCAAGATATCAATTTGAACAAGATAAAGAAAAAGTGAAGGGTGTGATAACAAATTGTTCTCCTTTGGAAGGGAAATGTTCTAATAGAATACAAATGTGTAGATTAAAATAAAGAAAATTATAAAATACGCTCTACAGCATCAAACGAACTTGCTCTTCTTGTTTAAGTAAAGTGGCCTATCATTGAATTATTTATAAGGTATTTGTTGAATTGAAAAAACCTATTGTTATAAGAGAAACGCGAAAAACTTTGGATAACGACCCCCTCGAATGGAAACCAGACCCGAAACGAAATTGGACTACGATCAACGAGTATGCACCAGGAATATACACTCTATACGTCAAGTACTACTCAGAAACTTAAATCTGTTCTCTCGCGGTAAAAGGCAGACATTACAAGAGATACGATGGATAACATCAGGAATAACGACAAGAATAGATTGCGCCATTTATTACAGCTGTCATAATAGATTGCACATGTTAGGATGCAGATTCATCGTGGAAAATCGACTCAGATCGAAAGTGATCAATTTTAAGCCGATTAACGATCACCTGGCTGTGATCCGCATCACAGCTATCTTCCAAAACATCAACCTTATATGTGCACTGTGCACACACCCCTACCGATGAAGCTGAGGAGTCTAACAAGGAGGATTCTTACGACCTCCTGAAAAGAGCCTGTCCGGAATACGATTTCAAAGTCGTGCTCGGACACTTCAATTCCAAAGTCGGGAAGAAAAATATGTCTTTGCGATTAGTTGTAAGGCACAGACTCCACGAAACGACAACGCAGATATCAGCTTCCGGCTAATCGACTTTTCTGCAGCTCGTAATACGGTGATAAGTAGCACTAGGTTCCCCAGGCAAAGGATACACACAGCAACCTGTCGATCTCTAGATGGTCGAACCGCCAACCAAATCGCCCACGTGCTAATTGGCGCAAGGCACGTATCGAACATCTTGGACGTACGAACTTTCCGAGGTGCAAACATCAACTCTGACCATTTTTTTTGTTGTGACCAAGCTCAGAGTCCGACTGCCCAAAGAAAGACCGCCCAAAGTAAGAAATTCAACATTGCACGCCTTAGCACATCTGAGAAAGCCAGAAAGCCAGCAATTGACCGTACCCCCAGCTACAAGCGTCAACAACCATGATACCAGTATCGTGACATCATTAAGAAGATAGCCGAAGCCACCATAGGCTATAAACCACCTAGAAAAATTAGCCCATGGTATAATGATGAATGCGCGGTATTGAAGCAGGTGACGTAAAATGCACGAATGCAAATGCTGCAACGGAAAACAAGGGCAGCGAAAGGAAAGAGAAAAACCCTGCGTAGAAAGAAAAGACCATCCGCAGCCCTTCAGCTCAGGTATCTAAAGGAGTCTAGCAGCGCCACCAACACCTGCTGGTTCTAAAAAAACAGCCAAGCAACTGGCATATAGGAATGGCACGCAAGCTCTTCGAAACAGCGAAGGGAACCTAGTCACCGAAGTACAGGGAATTTTTCCAGCAGCTGCTTCAGGGGCATAATGTAGGGGAGGCGACAGAGGAACAAAGAAGCATGAGACCAGCCAATGAAGATCCAGTCCCAGCGCCTAGTACTGAAGAGGTTAAGAAAGCCATCCACAAGCTTAATAACAACAAATCCGCCGGATCGAATGACCTACCTGCCGAACTCTTCAAGTATGGAGGAGATGTCCTGGTAGGGTGCATGTACCAGCTAATCAACCAAGTGTGGGAGGAGGAAAGTTTACCCGACGACTGGTCAAATAGCTCTATATGCCCAATCTACAGAAAAAGGCGATTCTTTGTCCTGCAAAAACTACAGAGGCATTATCCCTGCCTACAAGATCCTTTTCAAAGTACTATGTGAGCGTCTAAAAGCTTTCTCCTACACTATGATCGGTACCAGTGTGGCTTTATTGTGGCACATTGAGGCCTGGAAAAGACCAACGAATTTCAAGTCGAGACCCACCATCTTTTCAAGCCAAGAGCTTCTATTGGCGATGTTGGAACTCAGGATCCCGAAAAAACTGATCCAGATATGCCACATGTCGTTACAAAATACGCGGTGCAACGTGCAAATGGCTAACAGCTCATCTGAGTTATTCCAGACGTGTGCATGGTTCAGACAAGGAGTTATACGCTGTCGTGTGATTTCTTCAACCTAGTCCTGGAGCAGATAGTGCGCAAGAGTGGTGTTAACATGGAAGGCACTATCTTTAACAGGTCTTCTCAACTGCTTGGCTACGACGACATCGACTTCATCGGCCGCTCGAAACGAGCTGTACTTGAATCATTCACAGCTATTGATGAACATGCGAAGCGCGTTGGTCTTGAATAGAATCAGGACAAAGCAAAGTATATGCTATCACCAAAAAAAGCCTCATCTGTCCATCGCCTGGGGCAAAACGTCAATGTTGTTAGCAGTAATTTCGAAGTAGTCAAGGAGTTCACCTACCTCGGAACAAACATCAATTCCACGAACGAATCCTTAGTGGCATTCCGACGAAGAACTACCCTAGCGAACCGCTGCTACTTTGGTTTCGCCAAACAAATGGGTTCAAAACTCCATTCTCGAGAGACAAAGTGCACGCTAATTTTACCAGTTCTACTCTACGGCGCCAAGTGCTGGAAGATAAGGAAAAAAGGGGAATTGATACTGGGCACTTTCGAGAGAAAAATTCTTTTGCAGATATTTGGTTCTACATATATGCGAAGAGGGCGATTGGAGGAGAAGATTCAATCGTGAACTGTACGAGCTGTACCAAGGTGTGAATGTATTCCAAAGAGCCAAAACACGTCGACTTCACTGGCTTGGGCACATCGAGCGAATGGACAACAACGCTCCAGCCAAGAAAATCTTTGAATACCAGCCCCGAGGTTCGAGACGACCAGGAAGACCGAACCCCCGCTATACAAGGACCAAGCGGTTACAGACGCAAGAGCGCTTGGTCTCGACGACTGGAGGCAGCATGCGAGGGACCGTAACCGATGGAAGACCGCAATATCTCAGGCAGAGATCTTCCATGGATCGGGAGCCGGATAAGTAAGTAATTTATTAACAACAACTGTTATCATTGTATGAATTTACGGACCAGTGGGAATGGTCTCAGTATCGGTATTGCCTCGTTTTAGTCGAAAAAAATGCACTATTTGGTTACATATTCTTGGTTTTGTAGTTGAAGTCGCTTGGTATTTTTAAGAGTTGATACAACAAAAAAAATCAAAAAATAAAACGGTCCTATCGGTTCAGAGAAACCAAACATAGCAAAAATGAGCGTGGCAGTGTGTGGTTTTAATTAAAGACAAAACATTAAAATCAAACTTTTCCTTAATTAAGAGAAAAAAATGTGAAAATTTCATCCAAATCGTTAGAGACGTTTCTGAGAAACCAACTAGAAGTTTGTTTGTTTGTAATAATTTATAATAATATTCAAACATCCATTTTTTCTGATACCGATGTCAAAAAGTACTACCGAGTGTCTCGGTAAATTTCGGTGCAAGAAGGACGGTATCACCTGGTATCGTCTCTGTATATCGTTTCGGTTTTTGATACCGATACCAAGCGATACCGTGGCCATTCCTAACTTCATGGTACTTAAGGTACTCATGTATATCGATAACAAGATAAAAGTTTACCCTCAAAAAGAATTGTTAATACAAAAATCAAAACCCAACTTTTAAAAACTAAAAAAAAAATATTTCCTTCATAAAAAAAACATCATATTTTTACGTCTTTTAAAACTAAAAACCAATTCAAGTTGTTTGAAATTTTCCCTCACCATCACGAACATTTCTGAAAGTAAAACAGAAACTATTCCAGTGAATAGCGAAAAGCTCAAAGGTACATAGACTCTATTGTCCTTACATAAGCATATATTTTATGGTTATGACCGGAAGTTTTTGTTGGTTTTCAAACAAACAGAGAACAAAAAAAAAACACTTGCAAAATAGTGTTTTTAAACGCTTGACGGGATGTGGAACATATTTTTTGTTTACCTACATTTTAACAAAAGCAAAATCATTCACGAGTAACCCACTTTCAAGCGTTGTTGGTTTGGATGGTGGTGTTGGCGGTAGTGAGTGTTTAAAAAAAAATATGAACAACGCACACACAAACAAAAAAAACAGAAGTTAACTTACTCATCGGGCTTTGGATGGTGTCGAACTATATGTATTATCCTTCCGGGCGGATATAGTGGTTGATGTAGTGTTAAAGCTATCGAACTGTCTGTAGGATGAGCACTTGTCGTCCTCGCTGTACCTCGTTCCTGATGTTAACGGAAAAGAGGACATGTTTTGTTATTCAAATTCATTTTTTATCTTTTTTTTTAATTTAATGTTTCATATGTACAGGAACAAACTTATACATATATATGTATTACGGGTGCAATGGATATAAAGATTATACTCGCGGTCACTTACCTCTTGATACTGATTTATATGGGTATCCTTGCCAGACATCTCCACAACGGACGTTGGCTCCGGTCCACAGCAACAACATATCATAGAGCAGGATATAGTCTTCCACTATATTAAGAGATAAAATTAGAATGAAAAGAGAAAAGTTAAAAAAAAAACTATCCCGATATATGACTTCTTAGCATATGAACAGATAATACATAAATGTATGTTAAACATTTGTTAAATTGTATATTAAAGTTATGGCTAAGGAATCTATCATCCTTTCAAAACTTTTGCGGTTATTTTTCTACTTTTATACATTCAGTAGAATGAAGATATTCTCATAAAGAACCAATTGAATACGAATAACTTTTGGAGTAGTTATTTCTATCACGATAACATTGGGAATGTAAGAAGCCACAGCACTAACCCCATGCGGCATTATTCAAGATTTGGGGATGAAATGTGGTAGAGTGGTATTAGTTATTTTTGGAAGTAAGTTTTTGTGATCTTTAAAGTCAACCTTGAAGAATATGGACAAAAGAACTATACTGATAATTTTTTTATATGGTATTATTTAAACTACCCATGTTCTTAGAATAATCGGGTAAAAAAACATAACAGTCTTGTTTCTGGTACTCGAATTTTGGACAAAAACCTGAAACAAAGAAATTTAGAAATTGCATCAAACATTCGATGTAAGAAGTTTAATGACAATTTGTATAGCTATTTTGGAGAAAATAAAAAAAAAAAATACTTGCAGGTACAACAATATAATGTGGATGGTTGAAAATACCTCTAAAATGTCTGAAATTTTCAGTTTTTTTACTTTTATGGAAAAAGAATTTGGTTACATTAGGATCGAAATACACTTTTTCCGTCAAAATATAGTTTTCTCTCCATCTTTCAAGCCATTAAATGTCAAATTCCATCGAAGAATGGATACGAAGTTGATGAATTAAAAAACCTCTAGGTTAGGTTAGGTTAAGGTGGCTGCCAGGAAAACTGCTGACACACCTAGGCCAGAATAGGCCCATTGTGATACCACATAAAGACTGCGAGGTGATCCTCGCTAATTAAACCAATTGGAGCTTTTAATGAAGCGATGGAGACTGTGAATGTCGATTTTATTTAAATAACTTGGATCGTCAAAGAAAAAACTTCCTAAGTGTATTTTACGTCTTTGAGAAAGAGCAGGACATGAGCAAAGAAGGTGAGGGATAGTTTCTTCCTCCTCTTCGTCCATGCAGCTTCTGCAGAAATCATTTGAGAAAACGCCGAGTCTATTGGCGTGTTTGCCTATGAGGCAGTGTCCAGTAATGACACCAATTGTGGAGGTAATATGCAATCTACTTAGAGATAACAAACATTTCGAACGCTTCGGATCCAGTGTTGGCCAGATCTGTTTCGTCGCCAGACAAGTAGTGATACCTGTCCATCTGCTGTTTGTCGTCATCATGGAATCATGCTTAAGCATAAGTTTACAAGTAGCAATTGGTATTCCAATATTCCTTTTATATTCCTGGAATATCTCTGTGTCCCGGCACATAGAAAAGGTGAATGTTGAACTGTTCCGCCATCTCCATTAGAGACGATCGACAATTTCGGGCAGTTACGGAGTTTGTAGAAACGGCACCTAGTGATTTAAGGGCAGCTTGGCTATCTGAGAAGATACAGATATTTAATGTAGATATTACGTTTTCTTTGAGCCAAGATAAATCGTCTTTTATCGCCAGGATTTCAGCTTGGAACACGCTACAATGATCAGGGAGACGGAAGGAGAGACTAATGCTTAGTCGTTCTGAGTACACGCCACCACCCACCCCCTCTTCAGTTTTTGAGCCATCCGTGTAGAAATGAATTGCTTCATCTCTAAAAAATTCCTCATCATCCCAAGTGGATCTTGTTGGAATTGTGACTTGGAAATTTTGACCAAAAACCGGCTGAGGGATGGTGTAGTCGGAGTGTTTAGGGATTGATTCGAATTTGTTCAGAATAATGGTATGGCCAATAGAGTTGTTGGACCATTGATAGATGGCTCTGAGACGAATAGCTGTGCTCGCTGCCACTTGTTTAGTGTACATATCGAGGGGTGAAATATTAAGCAGTATGTCTAAGGCAGCGGAAGGTGTCAAACGGAGAGCTCCGCTGATACACATGCAAGCTGATCTCTGCACTTTGCTTAGCTTATCTCAATAAGTTACCTTATCTAAAGCAGTCCACCACACTGCCACCCCATAGGTGAGTATCGGTCTGATGACCGCTGTGTATAGCCAGTGGGTGATATGTGGGGACAAGCCCCATTTGGCTCCAATAGCTTTTTTACAGGAGAAAAGCGCCACTGCGGCTTTCCGGACTCTTTCTTGTATATTTGGTTTCCAGCTCAACTTTTTGTCTAAAATCTGGCCTAGATATTTAGCTTCATCTGAAAAGTTGAGTAGGATACCATTTATTAATGGAGGGTCTATATTCGGAATTTTATATTTCCTTGTAAAGAGGAAAAGTTCAGTTTTGTGGGGATTTACACCTAGTCCACATTTGTCTGTCCATTTAAGTAATTTGTTGAGAGCGGTTTGCATTAATTCTATAATTATTTGAAGATGCTTTCCCGATATTGCAATGGCAACGTCATCAGCATATGCAATTACTTTGAAACCATCCGCTTCTAGATTAACTAATAGTTCATTGATTACGATGTTCCATAAGAGTGGGGATAGGACTCCACCTTTCGGTGTGCCTCTGTTGACAGATCTTCTAACAGAGAAGTCACCTAATGTTGAGTTGATTATTCTACTTCTGAACATGAGGCTGATTAGCTCCCTAAGTGAGCTATCAACGTTCAAGTTCTCAAGCGCGGTTAAAATTGCAGTATTACGTTGTTGAAAGCACCTTCAATATCTATTAAGCTCGATTAAACATTAAAATCGGGTTGGGAATCAATTTAAATTTTGTATTGAAGAAAATATTTTCCGTATCTGTATGTGGCCCTTTTGAACCCTTTCCTATTAGCTACGCCACTGACTGATTTAAAACAGTTGTTCTATTTTTTCTTTTCTCATTCTTATTTCATCGTTTTCCGTAAGGCCCCAACCCATATAATCCGGTGCGTCCGTTGCAGCGACAGATTCATTAACGTTTGCCGGATGCGACCTATTGATTGATCCAACGAATACGTTGACATTCACGTAACAACCACTAAAAATTCAAACACACACACATAACAACCATTTGAAATTCAAACACCCACAAAAAAAAAAAAATGGTCATAATGCTCTTGAATATAGAAGCAAGTTGAATGAGCGATCCAGTCCTCATTTGCCCTGCGGATGAGGATTCAGTTGAGCAGAGTGCTGAAATGCCCCAATTAAACGAGATGCGCAGGTCCTATAAAGGTATTGACATCGAAGCCCCGTCAGAATCGGAAGTCCAAACATCAATAAATCTCCTCAAAAGCAACAAGGCAGCTGGACTTGATGGAATACCAGCTGAATTCTTGAAAGCCGATTCCGTAACAGCGGCTAGTATTTTACATCCGTTGGTACAAAGCATTTGGGAAATCGAAAGCTATCCCAAGGACTGGAAGGACGGTGTGATTGTTAAGTTGCCAAAGAAAGGTGACCTTAAAAATTGCAACAATTGGCGTGGTATCACCGTTTTGTCCATTTTCCCAAAACTAATGGCAACAAACATTCTCGAGCGAATAAAGGATAGAATCGAGTCTACACTCAAGAGGCATCAAGCTGGCTTCCGCAGTGGTCGATCGTGTGTCGACCATATCAACACCCTGCGTATCGTCCTCGAGCAGTTGATGGAATTTCAATCACCGCTTTACCTCATGCTCGTGGATTTTGAGAAGGCCTTTGATCGAGTTAACCGAGAATGTATATGGAGATCGTTGCTTGGTAGAGGAATTCCGCCAAAAATTGTTGCCATTATTAAAGAGTCCTACAACAACGCAAGGTGTTTTGTTTTACACAATGGGCAGCTATCCGACTCCTTCGTAGTGCAACAGGGTATTGCCAATTTTCTTCCTGCTGGCGATGGATGACGTACTGACGGCCAGTGTTGGTACATCTGAGTGACAGGGAATTCAATGAAGACCGTTCGAAAGGCTCAGTCATTTAGACTATGCCATCGACATATGTCTACTGGAAAATAACATCAGTGAGCTGAACGGGATGTTCCAAACACTGCAAGTGAAGGGAGAGTCGAGTGGTCTAAGAATAAATAGCAAAAATAGTCAAATCTCCTTACGCACTAAGTTGATATTCTTCGAATCCAATGCCAAACCCGTGCTGTTACATGCTTGTGAAACCTGGAAAGTCACGTCTACCATTTCGAAGAAACTGCAGGCTTTGTGAATCGCTGTCTTCGCCACATCCTAAAGATTCGCTGGCTACAAATAATATCAAATGAGAAATTGTGGCGCAGGACAAGTCAAGAGCGGCTGGACGTTGACATAAGAAAGCGTAAATGGATTGGTCACACACTGAGGAAACCAAACGATGGAGTTGCAAAGCAGTCCTTTGAATGAAATCCTCAGGATGCACGGCAGGTTGGAAGACCAAGAAGAACACGTCTGTGAAGTTAGCAGGGCAACTTTCACCCACGCAATTGGGACCTTGACAGGAATTTGCAGTTTTTTTGCATTTTTTTTGCATTTCTATTCCCGATTTTGCAGTTCGCCAAATAACGGTGTAATTTAGTGACCTGCTAACTTCACAGTGAAGTTAGCAGGTCACATGGCGTATCTCAGGAACCAAACGTGCTAGGAACTTGCAGTAAGGCTCCAAATTTGCAGTTTTTTTGCATTTCAAGAATAGGCTAGGTCAGAATTTTGAAGTCCTTTTTTAAAAAAAAATTTCATACTGACCTGCTAACTTCACAGTGAAGTTAGCAGGTCACATGGTGTATCTCAGGAACCAAGCATGCTAGGAACTTGCAATAAGGCTCCAAATTTGCAGTTTTTTTGCATTTCAACGATAGGCTATGTTCAAAATTTGAAGTCCTCAATTTAAAAATTTCCCAAGTTTGACTTCAATATGAAGCAAGTAGGTCACATCGTGTATCTCAGGAACCAAACGTGCTAGGAACTTGCAATAAGGCTCCAAATTTGCAGTTTTTTTGCATTTCAACGATAGGCTATGTTCAAAATTTGAAGTCCTCAATTTAAAAATTTCCCAAGTTTGACTTCAATATGAAGCAAGTAGGTCACATCGTGTATCTCAGGAACCAAACGTGCTAGGAACTTGCAGTAAGGCTCCAAATTTGCAGTTTTTTTGCATTTCAAGAATAGGCTAGGTCAGAATTTTGAAGTCCTTTTTTTAAAAAAAATTTCATACTGACCTGCTAACTTCACAGTGAAGTTAGCAGGTCACATGGTGTATCTCAGGAACCAAGCATGCTAGGAACTTGCAATAAGGCTCCAAATTTGCAGTTTTTTTGCATTTCAACGATAGGCTATGTTCAAAATTTGAAGTCCTCAATTTAAAAATTTCCCAAGTTTGACTTCAATATGAAGCAAGTAGGTCACATCGCGTATCTCAGGAACCAAACGTGCTAGGAACTTGCAGTAAGGCTCCAAATTTGCAGTTTTTTTGCATTTCAAGAATAGGCTAGGTCAGAATTTTGAAGTCCTTTTTTAAAAAAAAATTTCATACTGACCTGCTAACTTCACAGTGAAGTTAGCAGGTCACATGGTGTATCTCAGGAACCAAGCATGCTAGGAACTTGCAATAAGGCTCCAAATTTGCAGTTTTTTTGCATTTCAACGATAGGCTATGTTCAAAATTTGAAGTCCTCAATTTAAAAATTTCCCAAGTTTGACTTCAATATGAAGCAAGTAGGTCACATCGTGTATCTCAGGAACCAAACGTGCTAGGAACTTGCAGTAAGGCTCCAAATTTGCAAAAAAACTTTGAAGTTAGCAGGTCAGTATGAAATTTTTTTTAAAAAAAGGACTTCAAAATTCTGACCTAGCCTCTTCTTGAAATGCAAAAAAACTGCAAATTTGGAGCCTTACTGCAAGTTCCTAGCACGTTTGGTTCCTGAGATACACGATGTGACCTACTTGCTTCATATTGAAGTCAAACTTGGGAAATTTTTAAATTGAGGACTTCAAATTTTGAACATAGCCTATCGTTGAAATGCAAAAAAACTGCAAATTTGGAGCCTTATTGCAAGTTCCTAGCATGCTTGGTTCCTGAGATACACCATGTGACCTGCTAACTTCACTGTGAAGTTAGCAGGTCAGTATGAAATTTTTTTTTTAAAAAGGACTTCAAAATTCTGACCTAGCCTATTCTTGAAATGCAAAAAAACTGCAAATTTGGAGCCTTACTGCAAGTTCCTAGCACGTTTGGTTCCTGAGATACACGATGTGACCTACTTGCTTCATATTGAAGTCAAACTTGGGAAATTTTTAAGTTGAGGACTTCAAATTTTGAACATAGCCTATCGTTGAAATGCAAAAAAACTGCAAATTTGGAGCCTTATTGCAAGTTCCTAGCATGCTTGGTTCCTGAGATACACCATGTGACCTGCTAACTTCACTGTGAAGTTAGCAGGTCAGTATGAAATTTTTTTTTTAAAAAGGACTTCAAAATTCTGACCTAGCCTATTCTTGAAATGCAAAAAAACTGCAAATTTGGAGCCTTACTGCAAGTTCCTAGCACGTTTGGTTCCTGAGATACACGATGTGACCTACTTGCTTCATATTGAAGTCAAACTTGGGAAATTTTTAAATTGAGGACTTCAAATTTTGAACATAGCCTATCACTGTGAAGTTAGCAGGTCAGTATGAAATTTTTTTCAAAAAAAGGACTTCAAAAATCTGACCTAGCCTATTCTTGAAATGCAAAAAAACTGCAAATTTGGAGCCTTACTACAAGTTCCTAGCACGTTTGGTTCCTGAGATACGCCATGTGACCTGCTAACTTCACTGTGAAGTTAGCAGGTCACTAAATTACACCGTTATTTGGCGAACTGCAAAATCGGGAATAGAAATGCAAAAAAAATGCAAAAAAACTGCAAATTCCTGTCAAGGTCCCAATTGCGTGGGTGAAAGTTGCCCTGCTAACTTCACAGACGTAAGAAGAACATGGAAATCAACTGTCTTAGCGAAAGCAGAACCCCAGAGAAAGACGTGGCCACAGCTAAAGTACCCTGCAGCAGACCGTGGAGGATGGAGACGTTTTGTTGACGCCCTATGCCCCAGCCGGGGTTACAGGACACGATGATGATGATAAATATTAGCTGCGAATAACAAATTGCGAATGGTGAATTTAAATTTTGACATTTCATTCGCATGAGTAATTTGTTTGATCGCTGACTTATGTGAAGTGTCATAAATGTTTAATAAAATGTGAGGCTAAATTCAAGCGAATTTTTCATTCGCTACTTTGTGGAATGCATCGTAATGCTGTGGATTGTGAATCCGTTATCTATTTGCCCTCATCAGATCGGGTTTTTGAGAAATAGAAAAAGTTTAAATTTTTCACAATTTCTGGGGTAATGTAATAACATCGAGTATTTTGTTTTCCATAAAATTACTAACCGTTCCTCGAAGCACTAATATTTTTTTTTCTCAAACTTGATTAAAATCATTTCAATATCTGGGTTACTTTCTTAGATATCCTTAGTTAGATGTCATCTTTCTTTTCTTCCAAATTCAACTTTTCAATATATTTTTTGTATTCCCGAGAAATCCCTTCTTGAAATGTATGTGTTAACCATATTAATCCACCTTTTACTCTTCTTATTCAATAATGTGGGCGTGGTGCGCAAAGCGGTTCAAGATGAATGGAGAGGGGGTCTTAAATCTATTAAATCTGAAGCAGCTAAACGATTTAGATGTGATTTTCAGGAATTATCAAACAAAATTACGCCCACTGATACTCCCACTTTTTATAATAGGTCATCTTATCTTCTAAGCTTGATGTAAATGAAGGCTGTGTTCCTAAAAAAAAGTTGAAGAAAGTGTAATATATAATAACTCTTCCCTATAAAACTTTTTTCCCCTCCACTTTTGGTGGCGTTTTTGACAAAGAATTTCTATTTTGGATCTTTCTATGAAAACAAAACAAATTGCTTAAATAACAGGTTAAGAACAAAAAATTATGCAAAATGTTCGCATAATTTTTATTTTTCACAAACAAAATTTCCACTTATTTTAATTTTTGTTTCTAAAATATAATTTGAAAATAAAGGGTGTTTTTTTTAGGCGTATGGTTTTCAATCTGGCAAGAGTTGATCTTTTTGATAGCTGTCACTTGATTTATGCTCAGTTTGGTTTGCCACTTTAAAATGAATAGCATTACTTCTGAACAACGTTTGCAAATCGTTCAAATTTATTACCAAAATAATGGTTCAGTTCGCGCGCTGCAATGAAAAATTATGAAAAACACAATCAATGGGGAATGCTATAGAGCAGCCATACTCAACCTTTTTTTCATAAGGGCCACAAAGGCGTGTTAGTTATGTGGCCTCGGGCCGCAACATGAAATAATTTTTGCAATTAGGTGGTTAGTACTTTAGAGTGAATTTTAATACAAAAACTAATTTGATTTCTGAAATTTAGGACACTTTTTCAAGATCTGGCTTGTTCCTGCATGCTAACCTAATTCGTTTATTTCCTTACACATTTTTTGAAGGATAGAAAACGATGATTCCCAAACGTATGTAGATCCAAGATAAGTTAATTTTTCAATCCAGCGCAGCACAGCGTCGACTTTCAGACTTTTTTTTTCTGTCAGGAACAATTTATGTTGTGGTCGCTCAATTCACAATTTTCTTGTTTTATTTTTAATTTGTGTCTTCACTTTTAAGAGCAAAACCGGTCAAACTTCTCAAAATTACTTGCGATTTTAGTTATCAGCTGCAAAATCAGTGCCTTTCACAAGTTAGCAAAATATTTGCTTTGTCATAACGTTTTCGGTTTGGTAATCCGGAAGAACTCTCCGGAGCTCTCCGATCCAGATTCCAGAATGCATCTCTTTTCTTGACTCCGAAGTTTGGTTGTATTTGTGCACTTGGTTGTTGCATTTTGGTGATGAACAGTTCACAGAGCTGTTCTCTGAGTATTGATATTCTTGAATAACAGCAACGAATATCTGCCGCTTGAGTTTTTATTTGGATTAAACTCCTTACTTAAGCAAAAATTCTGGTCTATCTCTTTTTTTCATAATAACTCCAAATTTTAGTATAATGAAAATGCACATTGGCAATTCCAAAATTAAATAACAAATAACATTTGACAATTTTGACGCTTCAATTGATCGCATGTTTTCGTGCTTTTGGTTTTATTCTTTCTTTAAATCCAGAATCGTCGCTCTCTTCTTTTCAGAAGAAGAACTGTCATCTAGTCCAAATGTACAGAAACATTTGAAATGCTTCCGGACGCTACGGGAGGACCAAATGAGAACCCTATCAGTCATTCGTTAAAGCGATACTTCGTTTGTCCATGGAGCTAGTTCCACTTTTCTTTCAAATTTGATGTATTTCACTGGCAACACTCATTGTTTGGAAATGTTCCTATTTTGGGTTTTATTTCTCATTTGATTTATTATTTCGGGCATTTTATAAAAGAAAGCGATGAAATTAGGAAATATCATCCAAAATATTTAGTCTTTTTTTGTGTGTTATTTTCAAATTGATTTAGTTTGGCACTTTTTCCAAACGGCTGTAAATTTTGATTTATGGTATTCAGTTTTTCTAAGCAATGGCATATTTATGTAAGTATGCCAGGTGGGCCACTTAAAATACTCGACGGGCCACATGCGGCCCGCGGGCCGCAGGTTGAGTATAGCTGCTATAGAGCCATGATTAATGACTTTTTCGTGACTGAATTGGAGGATGTTGATGTTGACGACCTTTGGATCCAACAAGACGGCGCTACATACCATACAGCCAACGAAAGAATCAACAACGCGTTATTGCTGACATACTGCCCCAATTGCTGCAAAAAGTGGTCGAAAATTGTTCCTCTCGGCTGGAATATATAGAGCCAGCCGCGGTGGCGGCCATATGCCCGAAATCATTTTTAAGACATAATAATCTTTATAATAGAGCTAAGTTCTTGGCCATAACATTAAATTATGCGTATAAATAAATAAATAAAAAATAAATAAATAAATAAATATTCCATTACGAACTTTCGGTAGAGAGCGCAAGATCGTGCCTTACCATCAATGTAATATTAAAGTAATGATCTTTTAAAATTTGGACTAGTTTAGTTGAATTATTGGTGTGAAAACTTAAAACTTGCTCGAGGGAAGATCAATTTGAGGTGTGAGAATTTAGTTGATGCTTTTGGGCAATTCCCTAAATTTGTCAGAAACTCTTATGGGACGAAACAAACATTGGGATTGAGCTAATCATATATGCTTTACTGGTGCGATGTGAAGTGCATCGGCTTCTGAAATGCATCGTATATGGTTCACTTCCAAATGACAGTTACAGCAAAGAGCTTTTCAATCAAGGACGAGCTTTCTTACATAAAAAATTTAATTTTAATTTAATTCAATTTCGTTTTTACCAAAGGAACACAAAATTTGTAGGGCATGAGTAAAATAATCATGTTTATAATGCTAGGAACAGTTGCTCGATCAATGAAATAGTGAAAAATAGTGTGAAGTTCTTTCTTTGTAAGATGAGAGCTGTACAGTTGACCGTAATCTGAAATCTCTAATAACGACATTTGAATCTGCCAAATCCATTATAAGAACTTCGAGGTTTAAAGTAAAGTAAAAGTTTTAAATTTGAGATTGTACGTAGCCTAGCTATCTGCCCTTAGACTTTTTTGTAATATGAATAGCAATTCTACAATTAGGCAATTAATCACAGAAAAATAAGGCAAGGTCTTAGCTCCAGTGAGATTGAAGGTTAAGCTAAACTATTAAGTCTCTACATGCTTTTCCTTAGTGGTTCTTTAACTGTTAAGTTTTGTCGTAAGAAAATAGTTCCTAGTATAAAACATAAATTACATAACTTCATTCATAGTCCATCACTCGTACAGAACACATTTCTCCATCAAAATCATCAGCGACAAGAATTTATCTAACCCAAAGCTTTTAGCACGTGATGGTTTAAGAAAGCATACATTTACCCATCCCTGACGGAAATTCTCTATGAATTGGATGCAAGCATTTCCTAAATAATTCAGAAAATCTCATTGGATTCCTTGCACGTTTGATATATTCTGCAGAGACCATCTGAAACAAACTATGCATAGCCCCCTCATTTCTATATTTTGTCCGACAACTATGATTCAAGAATATACTAGTTATACGAAATGTATACACTCACTTTAGGGTCGACGCTTCTTTGTATTGCATTTATTAAATCGGCACGAAGCGCCTCCATCTGATGTAGTCCTATCCTTGGAACAACATCCTTCCCCAGAACCACAGACGTAATAAAGGATTTAGAATACTCTACGGCAGGCATACTATGTGGAGATAGAGAGTACAACAATAAAACACATTATTCAATTAAAAGTGAAATGAAATGAACAAAAAAAAAAAACCAAACAACAACAGAAGAAAATACGAAAATCCTTTCTTACCTTAAAAGCCCACCTGGTGGGGAATAACTAAAGCACTGCAATGTCGGATACTCCGGCTTCAGGAGTATGGCAAGAATGGATGCTGTCCCAGCACCCAATGAATGGCCCACTAAAACTAAACCAAATGTTTGTGTATTCCTGGCAGGATTGTGTGTTAGGGCTCTTTGGATGAGATTTTCTTCTTCAAGCTTGTTCTTGATATAGATAGCTGCCTGAACCATTCCCTTATGGCCCAGCCAATCGTCTCGTGGCGGATTAAGGGGCAATACCTCACCCTCGGCATTCAGATCGGTGAGGATGTCTTTCATGCTCAGTGTGCCACGTATACTGATGACAACTTTCTTTTGTGTGTAGTCGACAGCGACAAAGAATGGTGTCTCACCAACATCGACATGATACGTGACATAAATGATTTCGATGTCACCAACTTGTAGAGTCTTTTTGAGGGCGGCATAGTTGCAGTACCAACAGTTGTCTTGGATAATTTCAACATCATCATTGTGGCCACAACAGCAACCCAGGCAGCTGATGGAAGAGTATATAAGAGAGGAGAGATATAGATTTCAATTAAAGATACATTTATTTAAGATATTGTCATTTAAGGTAGGATTTAAAATGTTAAAATAAATATTATATGCCTTGAGTATGGAATTCTTACCGCATTTCAGGTAAGAGATGTACTAGTCCGGACCGATGTATTATGAAGTACATGGGCCAACCGTAGGCACCTTGTGCGAAGTACATGTAGTGGATGACAGTTTGAAAGAAATCATAGTTTTTGGTATCGTTTAAAGCTAGGAACTGTGTGTGCTCTGTGATTGGAACTCCACTCAGAAACTCGTACGTTCCGTTTTTTCTCTGTAAAAATTACAAAAAGTAAGTAAACTTTTGTTAAGTTTTTAAATTATTAATTTTCAGGAGTTTTTTTTTTAAATTAAAATTGTTTACCAAGAACGTTTCATTCAAGCCCGTAATAAGAGAGGTTTCAAAGGGCTCCGAGCTCCCGTTTAACACTAACGATACAATTTAGCATATAATATAGTATTTTCCTAGCAAGGGGTAACAAAGAGGGGCTTATTGAAGGCCCCGCTTTGAGGATTTTTATGAAATTTTACGTTTTTAAATAATATTTCATATTTATTCCTAAGTAACTTAGATATAGTCTGGATAGATGGTATCATAAAGGGCTGTAACCGGGTGGTGCAAAATGTCATTGAGTGCCAGAATGGCTCAAACGCTTTGGAAGAGATTAAGTTTTGAATTAATATCTGAATTTCCAAACCTATTGAGAAAGGGATAATCCTAGGAAGGCGGAAGACGGCAAGAAATAAGATGATTCTAAAAATCAAACATTTTTATGTTATGGTGGTGATGAGTGTCTAATGAAAGAGGTACATATTATAGTTCTCTTGATAGACTTAACAGAATATTTTGTTAAATAGAATATCTCATAGAATTATTAATAAGCATAACCAGCTTATATAGGAATTATATTTAAGAAAGATGAACATACATTCAGAGTTGGGTAATTAGAAGTCTAATTACAGTACAGGCTTATTACATGGTTGGTAATGCAACAGCAATTCAATTACTATGGGTAATTGTAATTGAAAGTCACAATTGCAGTTACAGGTATTTAGTAATTTGATAGTAATTACACAAAATTAATTGAAAACTAATTAAATCTGTGATTTTATAGTAGGCTCACTGTAATTGAAAAATATTATTATCTAATTTTGTAATAAATTTTGTTTTTTGTTTTTAAGTTTAAAGGAATTGTTTTCGTAAGAAAACTAAATTATACAAATTCAATATTTTACGGTTAAATCATCAGTAAAAAAACATAAATATTATAAATAAAAAATATTTCATATTTGCTTTACCCTGAGGCCACACGAGCTAGTACTGGCTAGCCAGTTGGCTACATACACTAGCTGTCAAATTCCTATTCGTGTATATGCCGTGACGTAGGCGGCATGCCAAACTGACTTCTCTACTGGCCAGCGTTCGGATCTTTTTCCAAATGGAGTAAAACAAAGCAAATTAACTACTACGATTTTCCACTTTTTCAAGACTGAAGATGGAACCGCTTCAATTTACCGTCTGTTGGGTGTGGAGTGGCATTTGTGTGCTGTGCTCACTTATCAAGCCTGCCATGTTGCAAACTGTCATTAGCGGTTGTATAATAGATTTTTATCTTCGCTCGCTTAAAAAAGTAGCATGTTAAATGCAATGCAACAAAAATTTGGTATAGTTCCATATTGTTGTTAGCCTTGTCTTTTAGTACATTTTTATCTTTGATTACAAAAAAATAAGCATGTAAAATAAGACCACAATATGGAATTATACCGGATTGTTGTTGTATTTAACATGCTACTTCTTTTTATGTGGAGATAAAAATGCAAGAACACACGCACTGATGCCATCACGCCATGCTACATCATTAGCAAAAAACAAGAAAAGCCAAAGTTTCGTTGTCATAAAGAATGTTTCGCATTGGTTTTGAAGAGCCTTAATTTATTTCTATCACAAAAACAATATTTATCGTAAAAACTCTTATTTTATTTTTCGTGCGGATAATCAATGGTTAAACAACAACAAAAAACCCGCATCGGCGAACGTTTCGCGACGGTTTGGGAGAGCCTTTAATCAATTCATTCGGCAGTTTTTTTGACTTTCTTCTTGAACGGAAATAATACCCTACCTACAACACACCAGACGAAATAAGTGTGGTTCCGGCTTGATTCATCTTTAAATATTTTTTGGATCGCTAGCAAATTTATAAACTTTTGAGTTCTTAAGGATTGTGCATGGAGTTTTTATTTTATTAATATTTTGTGAAAGAAAATGGGAGTTAACTTAAGTTTTAGTCCTATTTTTTCAAATATGCTACGAAATAGTACTGCTGAACCCTGTTACAGGCTGCTCTACTGGCTTCCCAACTGGCTACGAAAAAGGCAAGCCAGTTGACGAGCCAGTTGATCAGGTATGTATGTGTTAGTAAAAAAATGTGAGTGTATTGCGACTGGCTAGCCAGTACTGGCTCGTGTGGCCTCAGGGTTAAGCAACGTGAACTTTTCGAAGCTTGAGCAAAAGCAAATGAAAAAAGTCTCTTAACAGGAGATAGATAGATTTACTTTCATCTCCATTTGAAAAAAAAAGAAAGTGAAATATTAACAGAGTTTTGAAAAACACAGTTTGGAACGATAAGGTTTCGAAAAACCAAAGACAGAGTTTCGAAAAACGAAATTACGACAAAGTTTCGAAAAAAAAGTTCCAAAATTCTTGGAACTTCGCTGTTCCTTAAGAGGTTTCAAGGAAATGATAGCTGAAAGAGAATTAAATAGAGAATTAGATAGTTAAAACAAAAGACAAATATTTTCAACAGGGTGTTCCACAAAAAATGTCAGCTTTGTTGTTTCTTGAGCGATTTCAATTAAATTGACACAGGTAATAGCTGATACAAAATTAAAAAGAAAAAAATATTTTTTAAACAGGGTGTTTCAAAAATATATCAATATTTTGCAACTTCTTTGTTTTTTGAGTGATTTTCAATGAAATTGACACAGGTGATGGCTGATACAGAATAAAAAACAGCCACAAATATTTTTAAAATGTCATGTCGTTGTTCCTTGAGTGATTTTAATAATATTGACTTGTGATATTTTGACTTTTCGAAACTTTCCCCTTTCGTAACTTCGTTTTTCGTCTATCGTAACTTTATCTTTTCGAAACTTTGTCCCTTCGAAACATTGGTTTTCAAAACTTTATCCTTAAAAATAAAATTACCGGTAACATGTTATTGTAATTGAATTTTTAAATTGCAATTACTGTGTATTTGCATGTAATTGAATTACACCTGAATTACATGCAACGTAATTCATATGTAATTCATTATTTATTATAATACAAATGTATTGATTACAACCCAACTCTGCATACATTTAACAATAACAAATGAACAAAAGAAACTGACAAAAAACAATGGAATATAAGTACAACTTTGGTGGTGCGATAGCTCGTAGAGAACCAAGACCCGACTCGAAACTTTCAACCATTCCTCTGTGCGTGTTTTTGGTAGGAGTGGAAGGGACCTAAACATTTTTGCTGAGTCCTAAAAGCTTGATGAGAAGCACTTATTTATGACAACAGATACTCTTGTAAGATTTTTCAGTTCCTCGCAAGAGGCAGAACCAAGGAAAGAAACATTATTTGTTTTTAGGTGATAGCGGCTGGGAATCGAACCCAGACCTACGACATGACCGTCCAACGCACTAAACATTCTATGAAATACGTTTTAAAGTGACTTGAATGGCGTGGAAATAGTGCGCAAGAAAAAGGTGTCTAAATCGATTTGGAAACATCACCCAAAAATGTTTATGTCACCCAACAACGAAGAAGAAATTGGAGTTATGGCCTAAAACTACTGTGGACCCAAATAATAAAATAAAAATATCACCAACACATTACATATTAATTATTTTTGGAGAATTTGGGAAATATTTCTTCAATTTTGGGTAAAAATTTCGAAATTTTATTTCAATGAATATGCAATTTTTTTTAGAAGTGTTTGTAAAAAGTAATATTTGTTTAATGTAAGCTCTTTAAAACAATTTGGTACAAAAAATGCTTTCAGAAAGGGGAATATGTGGGGCGCATCGCGCAAGCTCTCGGCGGTGAAACGTACGCTTGTGGGTAGTCGTATTATTTTATTTTACAACAGAGAGTGAAATAAAGAATTACCACTCAAAATGAGAAACAAATTGTAACAACAATTTGTTCAGTAATTTTTTGAGGTTATTTCCAAATTGATTTGAGTGCTTTTAACTAACGCCATTCATAGCACTTTAAAACGTATTTCATAGAATCGTTACTCATTCCCGATCAAACTCATAATCTTGATCGAAATCATAATCAATGATACACTGTGACGTATGCGTACTTTTTTTTTAAAGTTTTACTACACACCAATATAGTTTTAACAGTTTCTTCTGTTCATTTGTTACATTGTGTTTTTGCCATTCAAATTGTGGGGCAGTTTTGTATTGTACTCTTATGTTTTTGGGGGTGCTGAATCAGAATCTGGGGTTTGCGCCCAAAATTTCGTGACGCAACAGGGAAAAAACGCACAAAATGATGCAAAATGCTTTTTTTTTGAGTTTTTCACTTATGGATCGAAAACTATCAATTTTTTCGTAAACTTCATTAAAGTACAATAATTGAAAGTCCGAGTCAAGCCCAAGTTGAAAATTGACGTAATTTAATTTTTCCAAAAAGTCCACTCGAAGACACTAATTAATTACTTTGTGTGCAAAATTTGAATTTTTGACTTTAACATGAATCAATATTTTTTTCTGATGGTTATTGATTTGATAATTTCGAATCTGACCTGAGAATTGCTGTAGTACGTCACTTTTTTGAGATATTCGAATCTTATTTTTTCAAGAAAAAATGCGTTTTTGATGCAAACTTGAGGTTATATTTATTCCCAAGGTAATTTTTGCAAATAAATTTGTAGGGTCATTCTGAAGTATGAACATTTTTTTCCAAATTCTTTTTGAATCACCTTTATTCATCTTTGAGAAATCATTTAAAAATTGTTAGCCTTTGTCTTAAACTACCTAACTTGAAAATATGCCAAATCCATAAATTTCAAATGAGGATTTCTTAGAGAGAAATATGAATGGATTTCTTGCAGAAAAAATTTAACTTAAATTTTTTGGAAACTGTACATGCTTTCTACTGCACTTTGATGTTTTTTGTGAAAGACCAACAGTTTTCGAGATATAGGCAAAAAACAGAAAAAAAAAAATTTGTACCGCTTTCTGCTAATTTTATCAATGTGCGTCACGAAATTTTATTCACAACTCAGATTCGGATTCAGCAACCTCGAAAACATAAATCAGGAAAAATCAAAGCTACACCACAATTTCTTGCTTAAGTGACCTTTTGAGCACAAATTGTCTGGATTGTTAGCATATTATCGAATAAGGCAGTATAAGACGAAGGCTTACAGCTATATAATGCAAGGGACGCACTAGCAATTTTCTGTTGCAGTGACCAAAAAAGTGACGGCAGGTTAGTAAAATTTTATTGGTGTTATATACGTTCATTCACTAATCCCATTTGTTCCATTTTCTATAATCGTGCGACTGAAAATCGCAAGTTCTTTTTGCTCAGTTATCACGATGTATGAAGATGTTTAAAAGATTCAAAAAGAACTTCGAAAGGAAATGTTTATACTTTAGAATGACCATACAAATAAAATTGAGAAAAATTATCTCCAGAAATACTATAACATCAGTACTGTCTTAACAACGCATATTTTTCAAAACTTAATATTTTAATATCTCAAAAATTTGCAGCAATTCTGAGGCCAGATTCGAATTTAGTGGATCAAAAGCCATCAGAAAAGTATATATTGGTTCATGTTGAAGTCAAAAATTAAAACTTTTGCAACATAAAGTAATAATTTAGTGTTTCTTTGAGTGGATTTTTGAAAGCAGTACAAAAGCGTCAATTTTCAACAAGCACTTGAGTCCAAATAGGTTGTCACAGAAAAAAAAATTTAACAGACAAGAAAGTGTTGGAAGTTGTATGTACTTTAAATTGAATTGTGATGAAATTCAGCATTTCTTGATAGTTTTGGAGCCATGAGTGAAAAACTCCAAAAAATGTATTTCTGCATTTGATTCCATATTGGGTCATGAAATTTTAGTCGCAAACTTCAGATTCGAACCCAGGGTTATAAAAGAATGTTATCTTTTGTGACTTACTAAAATATTACAATCATAGACTTCACTTTGAGACTGCGACTTCAAATACTGCTATCACCATTCATTTGCCTTAAGAAAATCACTTTTTTCCCCCAATCAATTTACAACAATCAATTGAATGCAAACTATTGGGGGAAAAAATTATTGCAATCTTTTTAAACCAAATGAATGGTGATTGAAGAAATTGAGTCAGAGTCTCAAACTGCATTCAATTAATGCAATCTTTCTACTGAAGCCAGTCAATATTGCATTCAACAAAGATTGCATTCTTTTACAACATTGGAGCTCTGCACCCTCGAAAACATAAAGCACGGAACAAATCAAAACTACTCCATACAATTTGCTCTCTGAGGGCCCTTTGGAGCACAAATTGACTGGACTATTAATTTGTACAAAATTGAAAAAAGGGTTGCAATATCTTCCATGGAATATTTTTCTGTAATCGCCCCGTGCACATTTGGGCAATTTTTCATATTTTTTGGCCTTGTTTCATTACGCCCGTTCTTCGGGCCCTATTTCCTAAACTGTGCCAATTTGAAAGGCACTCATTCAATAGATATTTCCAAGAAAAATTATATAAATCAAATTAGTTTCAGTACTTGAGGCACTACATATATCTAATAGCGTCATTTTCATTTAGAAAATATATACAAAAAACGATTTTTATGATGTTTTTCGCCACTCAACCGTCTATATAGCGTTTATATAATTAATTAAGTGTTCAAAATTATTTTGCATCAAAAACTTCCTTCCAAAGGGAATATCTCTCACGCTTTCATCATAGTCATCGCTATAGCCGTGTTTTGTGTCAACAAATCCAGTGAATTACCCCTATGGCTTGTTTACAAGTTTTGAATTTATAATGTGATCTGAATTGAATCATCTTTCCTTCATCATGCCGGAAACAGCTGCCATGCATAAGGAAATGCGTTTGACATCATGCATTTATAAGCCACGACAACTACGTTGAGCTGATGGCAGAGGATTAATTTATAGGAAAATAACAAAATGTTTCAATGTATGTATACTTAGGTGTGCACAATATTAAAGAAGTTAACTATAAACCTTGTTTATCCTACTTATAGTTATAAATATAGATATACATATGCCTGAAAGTATGTGCAAAGTTTGGAATTAATTTTTTTGATGAATTTTCGTTTAACTAAAACAAGTTGCATAAAAGTTGTCAAAACAAAAATAAAATTTATTTTGAGTGAAACTTTTTCAACATTTTGCTTAATAATGGATTATAGTTGAGACTTGAGAGTTTGAATATCAAGTAGGTATAATAGTTTGCGAGATTTTTCTTTTTAATTTTCTGTATAATTATGAAAATAGTTACAATATTAAAAATTAAAAATTAAAAAAGTTTAAGCTTATGAAGAATAGGTATAATGCTAGATTAGCACTTTACGTTTTGACAGTTGACAGCATATGTGTCGTTTTTTTTTAAATAAGAAAATGGAAAGTAAAAACACAGAAATATCATATTTGAAGGACTAAAGGTTCCTTAATAGGGATTGTCAACTATTAAATCAAAGCTATTGTTATTCAAGAAGATTATAAACGGTCTGAAAAGTCCTAAATTAACTATTTAATTAAATGCTGATTCTTCGTCTTACCTGTCTAACAATTGCTTCCCTTTCGAGTTTTTGAAACTTTCTTAACAAAACTAAACCAGCTACAACATCCGATGGAACAACATCTAATTCACGAAAAAAATCACTCAAAAGTCGAGCAATATCTGTGAATGAATTTTGATTTCGTTCCGATGAGCCCATACAACAGAATAGCAGTCGACATCGATGGTCCCAACTGTCTTGATAGGCTCGGATTACTTTTCTACAATTTAACAAATAAAAAAATATTAAAATTTCAATTATTATTTTGATAAAAATAAATTGGATTATACCTTTGTCTCCAATTACGATTCATACTATTACTTCGCTTGTAATTAAATCTAGACTCAGTCTCCCTCATTGATCGTTGGTATTTTTTCATTTTGACCCACGATCGGCCGGCAGTGTCAAATGTGCACCATATTGTAATAAGAGTTGTTAACACTAACGACCAATTGCATATAACTAGAGCTATATAAATAGATTAATTTGTTTAAAATTTAGAATTATTTATTAATTGTTTTTGTTTAACCTAAAAAAATCTTCTTAGCTGCATCCATTGGAGCATCTAAGTAGTATTGTTTAATCCATATAACACCTAAGACTAACCACGTAATATCAAATAATATCACAACTGAAAAAAAATAAAATAAGTTTTTTTGTTATTTAATATTTTGTTTTTTAAGAAAATAGATTTTGGTAAATTTATAAAACAGCCAAAAACCTTGTATCTGAGGATTTGGGGTTTTATGTTTGGAGATTTACAAAAACACGGAATTTTCTTAAGCCCAGTTCGCAATGTTAAAGTAGGCAAAGGATGCTTTAATTTGTATGTACAAAAATTGTTTTAAATATTAATTTAAGATATAAAAAATAAGATATTACTAAATTCATTTTAAAATAGAGAAGAAAATTTGTTTTCAATATTTTTAATCCAAAACCGTATGCAGATAAGTGGCAATTTGTTGAACTTATTCTTATTTAATCGCCAGTTAATAGTTTTTACATATTTCTTTATCGGTAGCAGAATCTTCATACTTTTTTTTAAATTGCAAACCAGCTTTATTTATGTTAATTTAATCTCCAAAGTTACAAAACAAAAAATCATCATATTGAATACTTACAACTTTTTATATAAATCCATATATTTATCGATGTTCGGACTTCAGAATCCAATATGCTACCTCTCATTGAAATAATACAAATTGCTAGTTCTATGCATATTGTTACTATAAGAAAAAGACAAAAAAGAAAAAGTAATTTTTTAAAATCCTTTTTGTTAAATAAATTTTTAAAATATAATACTTACATCCTAATATAACTACATAACTTAGTTGATAGTACCACAGAAATTTTATGCTTAATACTTCTGTATCATATACAAATATAATTAATGAGGTGCATAAAGCTATCATGCTGAAATGAGAAAAAAAAAGAAATTTTAAAGTTTTTATTTTTTTGCATTTTAATTATAATTTTTGGTAATGCAAATATTTTAAGAAAATAATAAGGCCTTTAGTACAGTTCCTATTTGATAGTACTTTTGCTTGTAAACTCTCAAAGTGGCTGTTCATTTGAGAAAGTGGCGTTGCGAGCACTTTGGGAGCCCCGTATCAAACATTTCTTAGTGGCCCCCTTTTTCCTTAGGTATAAACTTTTTACTTGCGATATATGAAGGTACTCTAAGGCAAGTTTTGGATTCGTGCAAAAAAAAAAATTGAGATAACAATCAAACATGATATTACGATGATAGAGAACACCAAAAAAGTGGGTGGCACAATTCTGTCTGTCGGTTTGTTCGTCTACAGCTTAAACGGATCGATTGATTTTCTTCAAACTTGGTACATAGTGGTTTTTGGTGATTATGCCCACACGTTTTTTTCATTTTTTTTTAGAGCCAAAAATAACGGTCCCAGTCATACAACTTTTCTTAAAAAAAATTCAATAAATTGACTTAAGTAAAGGCTTCTTTTGGGTGGAAAACCATTTTTGAAAAATGGTTATTAATGGTACCTCCCAAGGAACCATTTTTTTAATTTTTAATTTTCTTCAAAACGGTACGACCGATTCCAACTATTTTTTTTATATAGAAGCTTCCACAAAATATAAATAGTTTTGTGTAAAAAAATTTTTGAAAAAATATTTTTTGGATCTTTAAAAAATGTTTCAATTTTTTTTTTTGGAAAATCAAATATTTCGAAAACGACTTTATCGATTTTTTTGAAACTCGATACTTAAGAGTTTTTAGTGCTCTCTAAAATATTTTTAGAACAAAATTTACATTTATGAAAAATAACGGTACCTTCTATACAAAAGTTAAAAACCGCAAAGGAAAATATTTTTTTTTTTCAAAAACGACTCCTACGATTTTGATTAAGCTTTTTTCATATACTAAAATTAGTACCATCCACTACTAACATTATAACATTTTTCACTTAGCATATATTAATAGTATCTGTCATAGACCGTATTTTTTTATTTTGAATTTTTTCGTTATCTGGTGAACGGATTTAGATTAATTTGTTTATATAAAAATGTCAGATAAAATGAAATAATATTGCATATCAAAATTTTCAAAAAAAAAAGTTTTTGGATTTTTAAAAAAAGTTTAAATTTTTTTTTTTTGAAAATTTGATTCGCCAAATAACTTTTTTTTTTGAAAATGCTACTACTACATGGAGAGTAGCTTCGGCTGTGTGGCACTTAGCGCCGTCCTGTTGAAACCAAATGTTGCCAATATCCTCCTCTTCAATTTTTGTAAACAAAAATTCGTTCAACATGGCCCGATAACGATCGCCATTGACTGTAACGGCCACTCAAAGAAAAATGGCCCAATTATGCCTCTGGACCAAAATCCGCACCAAACAGTGACTCGTTTTGGGTGTATCGGCTTTTCAATGGCGTGCGGGTTTACTGTGCCCCAAATGCGACAATTTTGCTTGTATACATACCCGCCAAGATCAAAATGAGCTATATCTGAAAAGATGATTTTTTTGGTAAAATCGGCATCTTCTCTAAGTCGATCGCAGGCCCACTTAGCGAAGCAGCTATTTGAATGAAATTATTTTCCATTATTAACCGGAAGGATTGTACTTTCAAATAAAAAAAGATATTTGAGAAAATATTCAGTAGTTTTCTTATAGCATTTTCTAAAAAAAAAAAAAGTTATTTGGCGGACCCTTTATATAAAATTTTTTTTTTTTGAAAACCACTCCAACGATTTTAAGTTTTTTTTTCCATACAATCATATTCAATCAGGAATTAAGATGGCATTCTTTTTTTCACCTCAAACTGTCAAAAGTGTTGTTTTAGCCAATTTAAATGTCGTATTTCATGCTTATTACATTTTTCTTTCATAATTTCCATGTTTTTATATACAATTTTCTTAAACCCGCAGTGTTTTGAACATAAGAGCAAGTACGTGCAACCCAGTCGTGCACTTTATTTTTTTTTTCTGATTTTGAAGTTCTGACCTTAATTTTGAAGCCCTTATTTGAAAAAGGAAAACAATGGACGGTACCAATGAATTTCACGTCGCCATACCATTAAGGGCCAGTTTTTCAGTTCAGGCTCTACTCTGAGTTAAATCAGAGCTAGCTGATCCTGAAAATAAGTTAACCCGGAGTAAGCTCAGGAACAGTTTTTCAGTTGAGGATTAACTTTATCTTTCAGCTGTCAAAATTCTGAGGCCAACGATGTGTGACACTATGAATATTACCCTTCTACACCTTTTACGCATAGGAATTTGCAACAACGAATTGCACTGGCAATATTTCAATATCAAAATCGAGATGGTGCCACCGGTGCCGAACCTGCCTTAAGGCAAAACAGGCAGTTGCCTGGGGCGCCACTCAGCTAGGGCGGCGAAATTGGTGGAAAAATTAAAAACTGAAAAAAGGGAACACAAATGCGTCTCCTTGAATCTAAAACAATATCAGCAACTACTGCATTGTATTTTGTTCATTATTCTTTGTTGTTCATTCCAGGTATACGAGGGCATACACACAAATTTATTTCTTATACCTCTCTGTAAAAGTATTTAACATTTGGGAAGCTTGTTGCCGTTCACCGTTGCATGCACGAACTGTGCGGCGTTTGTATAGCATCAAAATATAATCATTGAAGTTGGCCATGTAGGCTATATGTCCCAACGCAACACACAAAAAAACATCCATACAAAAGATTTGACTTTTTTAATCTGACAATGACAACAGCGGAAAAATTGTTTTAGAATTTTTTACTTCTCCAGATCTGATTTTCTTTCTTTTCCATTGCCTTACGTTCTTCTTACTTTCATGAGTTATCAAATAAAAAATAAGATACAAAACAACAAAACGCTTTTTTGCTATTGTAGCTTTTGTAAGTCAATATATTCAATCAAACGTCAAATCTTACTGATATCAAAACGCTATCAATTTTAAATTATTTAGCTTCAAACCATTGTATCCAAATTTAACAACTGCGTTAAAAATTCTATTAACGTTTCCTGTAAGTGTTGCTACAGGGCGGTAAACTAGTTTTTCAAAACTTAAAATAATAAAATCATATTTACGCTCAACTATGACTGAAGGGCGATTAACAGCCTTGGCAACAATTTTCATTGAAAAAGAGATGTTGAATCGTGTTGAAGAAGAAGAAATCGCTTAAAGATTTGCAAAAAATGAAATCGCGAAGAGCAGCATTTAAATGTCAATATTTTGTAAAATTAATCGAAAATCCTTAAAATGTATTAAATAAAACTTTTAAATATTAATTTTTACGATTTTCGTTTTTTTTAAAGTTTGGGGCGCCAAAATTGAATTTGCCTGGGGCGGCAAAAGTCCCAGGTTCGGCACCGGGTGCCACAATTAAAAAGACCCTGAATTTGATGCCTGAGTTAACTCACCAAATTAGACGAGTTAGCTCGGAGTTAACTTTCGATTTCAATTGAATGAAAAACACGTTTTTGGAGTTAACTCCGGTTTAACCCCGGGACTAGGATGATCTCGCACTGAAAAACTGGCCCTAAATGTGTCAAATTTCATTAATAATCATCAAGAAATGGCGTGAGAAATGGTTTTTATCACCAAAATTCAACATATGGTTGACTGTGCGCTGGTGCGACCGGGCGGCCGGCGCGGCGGCGCGACGTAGATTCAAAAATAGAAATTTAAAAATTCGGTCGTTCATAGAAGTGAAAATCTGTTTTTCTTTGTAATAGTGTAAGAGCCAACGACATAAAAAGTGATTTGCCATATCAATAATAGCCTTTAAGGTGTTGAACTATTAGGAAGTGATTTGCGTAAAGTTGTAAGTCATATCAATAATAGCCTTTAAGGTGTTGAACTATTAGGAAGCTGTATGTCTGCCTGCCTACACACGTGTTGAATAGGTTAAAATTTGACGTACATTTTTAACATCGATTTATTTCAATGTCTTTTTTTTCGGAGAGAAAAATTGTGCATACAAGAAACATTAAATATTAAATTAACAATAAATTGTTGTCATAGGTCTATCTCTCTGTAGTGAATCCCTAAGAACATAGAGAGCCACGAATTTTCCAAGCATCACTTGTTTACCTAAGGGTATTTTTTTTTTTAATTTTGCGACTTTCTATCTTTTAAGGGACAAGCAACAGAGAGTTCGACCTACAACAACAATTTATAGGATAAGCATTTTCAGTTGTAAGCACGCTTTTAAGCCAAATAAACATACTTATTATTCAATAATAAAAATCCGTGCACGTAATTATTCCTTTATGTACCTCATTTTTTGGTCTATTCCAGTGTTTTTCAAACTTTTTGAGTACGCGACCCCTTTGTTAGTAAAAACATTCTGGCGACCCCCACATTCATAATAATACTTTGTCAGTTATTTGAAAAGTGACATGAATCGAGCCCATCAAAATCTTTGTCAAACAGAGCTCAGATGGTTGTCAAAAGGTAAGGTATTTTTAGATCTAGAGCCCAGCTGGTTTTTGGTGTGATTGATAACAAAAAAAAGTATAGGCATCGAAAGCTTCATTAAGGGCTACTGAAAAAATGGAAGTGTTGTTGTCCACAACAGGGATCTTAGTGATAAAACAGTGAATCGAAAAAAAAATATGAATGCAACCTCGAGGTTAATCGTGTAAGCCAAAATTGAGTTTCTTCCCGCCCTAGATAAACTCCTCGGATCCCATATCACGGAATCTGAGATCATTTGCGTATATAGTTCACCATGCCAGACTGTTAAAAAAAACGTTTTTCACTTAGAATTTTAAATTTTTTAAACGGTCTGGAAGGGTGAACTAAACACTCAAATGGTCTCGGATTCCGTGATATGTGATCCGTGGAGCTTAACTATGGAAGGGTGAAAACCAACTTCGACTCACTCCCGAAATCTGCTGAGGGCTCTCGGTCTAGTTGACATGAGTTCTGGAATTATAAATAAATAAATAAATTGGGTGGCGCAACAGCTCATGGAGAACCAGGGCCTAGTGACTTACAACTCACAACCATTCCTGTGTGCGTGTTTGTTGGCAGGAATGGAGGGGACCTACAGTTTTTTGCCGAGTTCGAACGGCTAAATGAGAAGCACTTTTTCATGACAAGTATACTCTTGGAGGATTTGTCAGTTCCTCGCAAGAGGCAGTACCTCGAATAAAACATTTCTGTTTTTAGGTGGCACGGCTGGGAATCGAACCCACACCTTCGGCATGACAGTCCTACGCACTAACCATCAAGCCACGAGGTACTACTGGAATTATAAGCTGACTAATTGATGTTTGTACAAGATTCAAAATCGGGATAATCAAATCTCCACTCAGCTTTTAAAATTATCATTTCTCGCTAAGCTTTTTACCCACTTAAACATCTTGATACAATTCCAAGGGAGACAAGAAAACATTTTGACTGAAAAAGACAAAATCAGAGGACTCCTCGCAAAACTTCGTTTTCCTTCAGAGTATTTGCAAAAAAAATGTATAATTTTTTCCCTGGGTTGAGAAAATTCTCGACGAAATTTCATCAGATGAATCCATGCCATAACATTAAGCGCTCACAGTTCTCTCATGAGAGTTTGCATAATTAGGAGAACAAACTATTAAGTGACTTTCCAGAACTCTATTCTGAAGGTGGAAATGGACGGAGATAGATACTCAATCCTTTTTTGAATATATCATTCCATCTGGCCAATTTTCCATCGGTAAAGATGATAGAAAATCTTATTTATTTAGCTGCAGATGGTATGCTCTGAATTCAATGTTAAAACCATTGATATTTTCTGGATAAAGAGAAAAGAAAATATCTAGAGCTGGCACAAGAGGCTTAAACATTGTTAGTGCCATTCACCACGTCATACCTATATGTGAACTCACGTTATCTTCCTTCAATAGGAAAATACTTTAATTGTTAACACCTCAAAGATACAACCAAGTTTTGAACATTTAATAAGAAAACCTTTTTTAGTACCTTGTACCTAATTGCTTGCGACCGCGACCCCCCTAATTATTTTTGGCGACCCCCTAGGGGGTTGCGGCCCACAGTTTGAAAAACACTGGTCTATTCAATAGTCTAAGGGTCAATAACTATACATATCTGTTCAAAACCTCAAGCTCGATTCTTTACCGAATACCTACCTTGATAATGTATTTTGCCATCAGAAGTAAAAAGAATCATTAAAGTCTGCGATCCGCAAAATACATCTCCAAAGGTGAATAATTGATTTGACTGCGGTCAATAGACCAACCAAATTTTTTTTTTATAGACAAAAGGTATCGGAATAAAATTGAAGATAACAAAATAGTTAAAATGATATTAATAAAATGGGTAGAACTGGTTTCTTAAAGTTTAGTCTTCGAATATTATTAGAATTAGATTAAATTTCTAACCATCTTAATATGCACATAATTTAGTTTGTAAATTAAACAATAAAATATTCACTTGAACAACTTCATTCTTTTCTATTGTGACGGTTATATCCTTGATTAAAATTAAAATATCACTTTTCTTGACAGTCATGATCTCATGACAGTCAACATTCACTTCTTATTCTTAAACGAAGAATATACGACTACGGTATTTATGTCCTCTTTTGTTCCAATAGAAATAAATACATAGCCATTGTAGCTCCTTATTATTTCACACTCCAATTGTGAATTGCCAGATGGCTTGATAAAATGAAAACGATATACATGACAAGAAAACAGTGTGAACTGAAAGAGCATTAAAACAAAAGGACTCGTATAAGGACCATTTTACAATTCTTACATTTTTTTTTCTCCTTTGTTCATCTATTTATTATTGCATTCCTCCCATTTCTGTATGAGTGTAGATGGAAGTTCCCCATTTGCTTTTTTTTTTCTAACTCGTCAAGACAGAAATTCGACCTCCCGTCGACACGACCAGCGTGCATGTATTTGTGCAGCTAAATTCTTTTTTTTAATTTTTTAAGTTTAAATTTCTTTAATCAACGACAGTCAACTGTGATAAAATGAATGAAATTCGAGTGCAAATTGAAATGCATAGACATGCAGGAGTTTTGTTCACTTAAGTTTTCAGTTCTTCTTAATCCTTTGTAACAAGATTAAACAGTGAAAAAAAAAAATAAATAAAGGTATCAAGCAACTTGGCAGGGAATTAAAACAAAAATTCCCTGGATAGCGTGTGAACGTGAGGATGCATGTGAAACTTATTCATTTTAAGTTTATAGCAGAATTTGGCTACGAAAATGTTTTTAATTACGCTAAATGGCTATACGTGTGTGTTAAAATTAGAAAAAAAGCATAAGAAACAATTAGTTTTAAGTAGAGTTTTTCAGGAGATGTAATGAAATACTTTTTTTTAAAGAGAAATTACTTGAAAACGCTGTCATTCTTACTGAAAAATTGAAATTTTGGGATTTTTTGTTCTTTTAGGTAAGTAGGTATCCAGTTGTCATATTTCTTTTTGCAAGTGGAGGGAAGGAGTTTTACAATAACTTAGGTAAAAAGAAGGATGTAGGTGACGAAAGCTATTAAGATAAGTAAGAGAGAAGGTAATTCGAAGCACTGATTTAGAGGAAGGGAAATCAATACCATTTGAGGAATTGTTTGCATTGCGCAGCATTCAAGACATGTGACTACGTTTTTTTGAAACATTTCAGAATATTTAGAATTCTTTTATTTAACTTTTATGCAAAAATAACGGTATCTTCAATATATTTTGGGGAATGATTCCAAAAAAAAAAATTGTATGGGGGAAAATCCTATCTCGCACACCAAACCACTACCCCCCCACCAAACGAAAAACAACAATTAAAAAATCAACGAAAGCATGTGTACCTACAATTATGTGCTATAAATCTTTTCCAGAGCAAATATTTTACTCCGTGAAATCAAATTGTTTATACTGTTTTTGAGAAATTAAATTTCAAAGTCAGTGGTTTTTGAAAAAAATGTGAATTTTTTATCAAATTGATTTTTTTAATTTTGCGTAGTTGAGTGCCACCGTTTTTTCTTTTAAATATTCAGTAGGTACTCTTATTAGTTCTTATTCAAATACTAAAAACTAGATGTAAAATTCTTCCTCAGTTTTGAGAATTAAAAAAAAACGAAGTTACTTTTTCCAAAAACAAACCCGAAACAAAATTGTTTGTGCCATAAACATAACAAAACAAACAAGCGACAGGAAAAATGTTTTAAATTCTCCAAAATTAGAATGATTTTTACATTTAGTTTTCAGTAAAAATTAATAAGAACACTGAACGGGAAAAAAAAAACAGTGGCACTTAAATACGCAAAATTTGGAAATAATCACCTTTTTTCAAAAGTATTGACTGAAATTTAATTTCTCAAAAACAATCACATAGTTCAAAAAAACTTGATTTAGCCGAAAAGTCATACCTAGCTTCCCCCATAGCCAGCACAGACCCATCTGGCGAAACTGGCTTACAGATCGGCTCTGGACCTTTGGCACCTCATATGAGGGAAATTTGATAAAACAATATCCCATCTAATTGGTCACTAATTGGTCAGAAAAGGTCAACTGGTCCCAGAAATTGGTCAGCCCTAGATAACTTTTAATCAAGGCTTAAAATTTCTCAAGGTCGCTCAAGGTAACGCGTGATTTTTGGCACCTCCTTTAAGGGAAATTTGCCAAAATTTTATACCATCCGAAAGATTTCTAGATCGTGGTAAAAGGTCAACTATTTTCTGTAATTGGTCAGCCATAGATTTTTTTCTATGAATTTTTGAAGTTCGTTTCAAGGTCACAAAAAAAACTTTTGGCACCTCATTTGGGTCATTTAAAAAAAAAAGTATGCAACTTGAAATCCCTCTTCACGGTTGTAAAAGGTTAGTTATTTTCAGTAGTTGGTCAGCCATAGATTTTTTTTTATGAATATTTAATGAATTCAAAAAAAAAATTTCAAGGTCAAAACGATTTTTGGCACCTCATTTTAGGGAAATTTGCCAAAAAAGTGTACCTTCTGAAAGACCTCTAAATCTGTATAAAAGGTCAGCTTGTTTTGGTCAGGTTTAGATTTTTTTAATGAATTTTTAAAAATTTCAAGGTCATAGCGATTTTTGGCACCTCATTTATGGGAAATTTGCAAAAAATTAATACCATCAGAAAGGCCCTGAGAACTATATAAAAGGTCAGCTAGTTTTAGTAATTGGTCAGTCATAGCTTTTTTTTAATGAATTTTTAAATTATTGTTCAAGGTCACGCGCGATTTTTGGCACCTCATGGGAAATTTACAAACATTTAATACCACCTGAAAGGCCCTAAGATCTGTATAAAAGGTCAGCTAGTTTCAGTAATTGGTCAGTTATAGATTATTTTATACGATTTTTTCTAAGTTTTTTTTTCTAGGTCATGAACGGTTCGTGACCTTGAAAAAAAAAATACTATAAAAAATCAGATTGAAAAAACTTTTCGAAGGATCTCAATTCAAATATAAGATGGTGCACCCACTGACTAAGAACTACAAACGCCTTACAACCATCATAGTTTCCACAGCCAAACAGCAAGTTCCGAGAAGATACCATAGTAAATACATTCCTGGATGGTCAGAAGAAAGCAACGTGCTATATGAAGAATTCGAGACAAATGGAAAACCCGAAACTGCAGATAAACTGCTAAAGTAGTGCAAAGTGGGTAAGCCATGTTAAAAATACCAACATCGTGCGTTGAAGCCGGCAAGCCTGGAGTATCCTTCGAAAACTGGGAAGCAGCACACCAATAGCCACACCAAATGCAGCAATTAGCTCTAACTTAATTGCTGATAGAATTGTGAAGGTCTCCAAGTTCCATTCAGAAAAAGTAGAAAGCAGAACGGATCCAGCAGAGTCTTAAATTGTTGAAAAGAAACTCTCAACAGGTGATCGAGTTTTCAAGACCTTTTACCCTCGAAGAAGTTTAAGCTGCACTCCTTGAGCGTAATCCTGGAAAACATGCTGGCCTAGATGGCATCTGTCCCGACTTTTTCCTCCATAGTGGAATATATGTCAAAAGTTGGTTCGCACGATTTCATTCAGACATTTTGGAAACAGGAACCTTGCCCAACGAGCTGGGAAGCCCAAGGACAAACCAGAAAATTACCGGCCGATTGCCCTGCTTAGCGTCAAATACAAGATTTTCGAAAGACTGATTTACAACAGATTCAAACCTACCACATAATATAATAGTAAATGAGTACGAATGTTTGCTTATATTATTATTATGTAGGTATGACGCAGTCTCGGATCATTTATCTTCAGTTTTTTAACCTGCTTTTAACCTCAATAAATGTACCCTTCATATTTACTAAAAAAAAACACAAACTATACACATACAATTTAAATGCCTCTCAAAACTGTTACACTTGTAATTAATTGACGTTCATTGCCCTCAAAATATTTGGCACATTTTAACTATGTATGTTCATATGTATATGTATTATAATTATACAATATTTACCTTTTCAATGCATAGCAAAAAGAATACCCCTTAAAACCAAAGGACCAAAATATGAAATAATAATTGGATCCACCCTTATGCTTAGAGGGATAGCAGGCGCAGCGTTTAATATTAAACCAAAAGGTTTTTAATTAAAAAAAAAAAGTTATAACATAATTACCCTTTTTGCATTCGTCTGCAGGAGCAGCCAGTTGTACCTAACTTTAATTCCCTTTCTATATAGGTACCTACATATTTTCCTTTAATTGCAAGTCCAAATCCACCCACTTAATGAATTTTGTATGCAAATACATACAGACATAATATATATAAGAATAATAGAGAGAGCTATACATATGTCGCAAGAAGCTGCTTTTGAAACTTAGTTCACTTTATGTGTATCAAGTGTTGGGGGAAAACTTCGTTTCTTTTATTTTTGCTTAAAAAAATATTCAACTTAAAACTCAAAATGCTACTAAATTCACACAAGCGTTTTTGAGAGAATGGCCACACTGGTTACTTTTCAATTTGTTTGGTATAACTCGGAAACTAAGCTGAATACGATAATTTAACTTAAACTTTTTGTTCAAAATTAACTTGCCTATCGAAATGGATGGTTAAATAAAAATTTACAAAACATTTTAGCTGGGAAAATTAGAAAAAAAACACAAAAAAAAACAAACAAAAGAACTAAAAATTTAAAATTACTCAATTTTTTTAAATAAATCGAGCATAATCATCAGACAGAATTGGTCGCACGCGTTTAGAGTGATTAGATAAATATTTCATTTAAAAGAAATAGAAGCAAAATTGAGGGTGTAGATTTCATCCTCCAAAAGACTTATAGCAAAAAGTTAAAAAAAGATCATAATCAATTTATAATAGGCAAAAACATGAAAGACGATAACTACTATTTGCCACTACAATCTTCATGCGAAGACCGCATGGATTGTGCCGACATCGACTGTCAAAATTAAGGGAATCTGTCAAAATTAAGGAATTTGTCCCTCCTATTATTGGGCTTAAAACAAAAAGTGAAGTGCATATATCCTTAATTAATAACTAAAAAATCGAAGATTATCTCGTTAAAAACATTTCGTCTGTAGGCATCAACCGTGGGAATGTCTAAGAACAAATTGTTGGGGTAATATGCTGCATGACATAATTGCGTTTAACAGTTCTCTCACATTGTTAGCTATATCCTCTCGAACCAACATATTATCCTAGCACATCCCAAAATCCTTCAACCCTTGACATTTTTACTACAAATAATGCACATCGTTTCTCGCAGCTAGCAACTCTTAATGCTTTAAGCTCTAATCACCTGCCAGTCTGCACCTCACTTCTAAATCCTGTAAGTCAAAAAAATCTGAATCTCAGTTATAATTCTGCCGCTGCCAATTGGAATCGATACAAGTTATATATATCTGAAAATTTGAACCAAAATACATAATTTAAATTTAGACTCTATTTCTTCTGCTGATCAGATTGGCAATCTTATTAGTTCTTTCATGGAAGTTGTTAACAGCGCAGCTGATTTATCTATTTCTAAGACACAATCTTTTCATACTAATCAACGTTCTTTGTCTGAATAAATCTTACGATTGATTCGGTTACGTAATTTGCAAAGAAGAAAATGGATCCGGTATAGACTCAATATTTTTTAAATATAACATACGGGTTTTGAACAACCAAATAAAAATGAAATAGACGTTTTCAAAAATCGTAATTGGAATAATCTCTTATCTAGCTTTGAGAAAGGATCTGAGCTTTTTGGAAGGTCATTAAAATTATCAAGAAAAAATATACAAATATTCCCCCTCTTCGAGTCAACGATAACGTCTACGTTACTCAAGTTGAAAAAGTTACTGCGCTAACTGATACTTTTAGCCTGAACCATACAATTTCAACTAATTTCATTCTTCAATATAAGTTTAATATTGAGACTGAAAATGCTGTCAAGGCCAAACTTTCAGAGTTCAATTCCTTTCCATATAACGTTAACAGAAATAGGCGTGCTCAGTAAAATGAGATCTCCGACGGCTTAGTGTCAAAAACTGAGCAAGCGAGTCCAATATTTTCTTTCCTCAGTTATTTGACAGCAAAATTTATGAGGAATCCTGTTCACGAGACTGAGATTGCTGAGGGCTCTGATATCTCATTTTCCTTAACTGGCCTAATGACTTAATTAAATCAATTTCAGATAAGGAAGTTATAAAACAATTGAAGTCAAAAAAATCTGCTGGGCTTGATGGAATGAGCAACAGATTACTCAAAGCATTACCAACAACGGCCGCAAAAGTTTTTACGATTGTTTTCAATTGGTGTCATTGTATATACATTATACACTCTACACTGCACTCTACTCTGCAACACGATTTCGTAGGTTGACATTTGGTCGATAGGTTCGCTGTGATCGCCTTACCGAGATCTCTTAACAAAAATTAGGATTACATTTGGACACTATTCTCATACAGAAATTGAAACAACGAAATCGTAAACGAAAAATTTCGTATTGATTTTTGTTATGTAGTACGCAGCTCGACAGTGAAATGTCAATAAAACAGAAAATGGGCACGTTCCGCTGGCTATTCTCAGTTATCCGGATAGCTTTGTGTTGTTGTAATCCCTTGTTAAAAAACAGCTGATAACAGCTGACGCAACAACAACTCAAGTTATCTCAAAATTTTTGGGATAGGTAGATAGCATAGCGAATAAACATTGGAACGCGAGGAATCACTTCGTTTCTGATTTCGTTCTCGAGTTGGAGACCCCAGAAAATTTTCGTTTCACTTCAGCTGCGTACTAGGCTTAAAGAGTGGAAAATAACAAAAGTTTCAGCAATCTGCAAACCTGGAAAAGCTTAAGCCCGTATGACACTACATTTTTCTCTCATTTTTAATTAACTGCAAATGAAATAAAAGCAGAACGTACAATTTCTTATTCGAACTTCGATAAATATGAGTGGGTACGCGCTATATCCATAAATATAAAAATGTCGCAAAAAATGTATGAAAATGTGACTTTCAAATAATATTTGTCAGGTTCTGGCAGATTTTTCTTGACATTTCAGAATTAAAAATCAAAAATAATTTCAAGGTACACTCAGCCGCAAAAGAACATATACATTGAACCCTACAGAACTGTAGTCTATGATGTATAATCACTTTAAGGACACATTGCAATTGTGAAAACTAATTTAGAGAAATGCTATCTCTTTCTCAAAAACACTTTTTATCCCTGTTTTGCTCTGCTGACACTTTGATTGTTTTAATGAGGAATAAAATGAATACAAAATGTAGTGTCATACAAAAAAATTATTAAGTAACGTCCCTCAAGCCATATTGAAAATGCAAATATATACCCTAAATGAGCAGTTTGGTTTAAGAGCTGGCCACTCCACTAGTCATCAAATTTTAAGAATTAAAAACCACATCAAGATCAACCTAGGATCAAAGTTATCGACAGGAATTGTACTATTAGACATCTAAAAAGCCTTCGGTACTGTATGGCACGAAGGGCTAATTTATAAGCTCATGGTGTTTAACTTTCCGATATATTTTATCAAGTTAGTATGGAGTTTTCTCCTAGACAGAAAATTCACTATGCACATAGGTGGTGTAGAATCATCACTTTATGATATATAGCCAGCGGTGTTCCTCAGGGATCTGTGCTAGGTCCCATCCTTTTCAATGTATTTATATCCGACCTGCCATCTTTGGATGTAAATACGAATTTCACTATGTTTGCAGATGACACTGTCCTGTTTGCGCCAAGTTTACTGCCGCAAAACGTTCTCGACAGTTGAAAATGCTCACTGAACAATTTGGGAATATTCCTTCTCAAGTGGAAAATCAAGGCAAATGCTGAAAAATCGCAGGCCATCTGGTTTAGTCGGCGTAGAAAATCAGTTTATTTACCCCAAACATTGTTGCAATTAAACTCAATTGATGGTGGGATGACATAACGTCCGCGGGCATAATGTTTATGAACCTTAAGTCCGTACAAACGGACATAAAGTCCAATATCAAACGGTCATTAGGTCCATGGACACTATGACCGGATCAAAGTGCAGATAGACTTTTTGTCCGTTTGAAGAAGACATACCGTCCATTTGGACAATATGTCCGTTCAAAAAAGACATAATGTTCATTTGGAAGAAAATAGACTTATAGTCCATTTGAAACAGACATAATGTCCAGATGGACATTATGTCTGTTTTGGAAAAAAAACAAAGAGACATATTGTCCAAACTGCAAAGAATGGACTTTATGTCCGTTTGGTTTTTTTCAAACTGACATAATGTGTCCATAAGCTTCAAAAGTGAGTATCTTCAAATGGACATTATGTCCAGCAAATTTTTTTTTTAAAAGTGACTTAATGTCAAATGTATGATATGTGGCTTATCTTCGCAGCATGACCTGAAAAATTAAATCAGGTCATAATTCCGTAAAATATCACCTCATAACAATGTTGCTGTAAAAAAACAGGCCATATTCCTTGGTCTGAAAGCTGCAACTTGATAAACATATTGCGAACACAATTAACAAAGCAAGTCTCGTAACCAACATTTAATACCCCTTCATCAATCGTAAATCATCTCTTAGCATGCATAATAAAGTTTTGATATTTAAAACTATCTTTCAGCCTATACTCACTTATGATGCCCCAGTTTGGTTTGACTCATTTAAAAAAGATTCAAAGGGTACAAAATAAAATTTTAAAATTAATGCTAAATTTGCCAAGGCATTTCTCAACAGTCCGGCTTCATAATAAAGCTAATGTTAAGCAAATTAAGCTTGTACTTTATTATATACGAGACAATTTTTTTAGAAAATGTTCTTATGCTGATAATGAACTAATTCTCAGTCTCTTAAATTAGATGTTTGTTTCTACCACTTTTGGGTTTATGTGCAATTTTAGTGTTTAAGTATCATAAAAGGGTTTTTTCTTTGCAGCTTTTCCATTATAAATTATTGTTTGTAAAATTTGTTAGTTTAATTAATTAGTTTAATAAAAAAAAATATATAGATAACTAAATAAATATTTTTAAATAATAAAATGTTAGAATTGTTTTTTTTTGATTTTCTAGAAAACTCGATTTTCAAAATTGTTAATCTTTTTTTACCCAGAATTTTAAAATTTATTTTATGAATTTCTATCTTGCCCTTAAACATTGCAGTAGTGGAAAAGGACGAACGAAGAATCACAATCTCATTATTATATTAGCTTGACAGGGATAAATTAATATACCCCTTGGCTCTCTTGGCTGCTATGGGGAGCACACCCATCAAAGAGCACAGAGAATCATACGGAAATGAAAATGAAAGGATAATCAGCGCAAGTATGTCCTTGAATTATAAAAGGACTGCGAAATACAACCAGTAGCAACATCCGTGTTACCGACGACGACGTAGGTAGATGACGACGACATTTTCTTCGTCGCCATTAAATTGTCGCTTGTTATTATGAATTTATTCTGACGATCGATTTTTTTCTGCCGTTGGTAGAGATACCTCTCTATGTTATATGTCTACTAAAAAAATAGGAGCAGCATGGTATAGCGCGCTAGGAAATGATGACAATTATTTCAGGAAATTTCGTGAGAATATACAAACTAAGCCAGGCATACATACCTACATTTATAGCCAAGGTATATGGTGTGTTATATATGAATGTTATGTAGCCGTAAAGTAGGTAACATGAATTATTTGTAATTTTCTGCGAAGCAGTTAAATGTTCTCATAATGAAATGAAGCGCAACCCAAACACCAGATGGAGCTTAACTCAGGGGAATAACGGTGTTCACACAAAATAATGTCGGAAAGTTGGTTAATGGGTTATTTTGGCAGCACATGATGATGGCATGGTAGCAGCTCAACGTGGCTTTGAAGGACTGTTTATTGACATTAAATGTCAGATGAATGGGATTAAAGAGGGAAGTGATATGGGATAAGTTTTTATTTTTTAAATAAAGTCATAAGGACTTCACAGATGATGGCAAATGGGTACATACTTTTTTTTTAAGAATAGGTAGGTATCTACGAATATTAAACGAAAAGAGGTTTCAGTAAATGTTTTTTAAGACACTCTTATTTTCTTCAGTGGATCTTCTCCTCAAACGTTAGGTTGTTTTTTTATTATCTGCTCGCAGTAATGTTTGCTGAAAATGAAATGGTTTAAAAAAATAGTATCAAAGTAATGATACTCTAGAATGCATGAGCTCTAAGAGTTACGAGTTAGAAGACATACGTTTGAAAAAATAGGTATACTTATCTTTTGATTTTGAGAAAATAACTCCATCTTAATCTAGACGGTTAGGTATGTATGTACAATGTACCTACAGAAGTTAACATTGAATTTTAACTAGAGCTTTGTAACGAATACAGAAAATATGTAATCAATGCAAAACTATGGACCGCCATCTAAATAGAAAAATGTTCTCACCACAGCAAGGTTATGTAAAATGTATGTACCAAAAGAAGTTTGCATTGGGTACAAACGAGAGCTTTTTAGTGAATACCGACGATATTTAATCAATACAAAACCATACACCGCCATCTTGATAGAAAAATGTTCTCCAAGCAAATTATGAAATAAATACGGGCAACGTGTATTAAGTCAATAAAATATGTACGGTGTACACTTTTCACTTGTACATTCGATATGTAATGAATACAAAACTATGGACTGCCATTTAAATAGAAAATTGTTCTCACCACAGCAAGGTTATGTAAAATGCAGATACATATGTACCTACAGAGTGCTTTGTAGTGAATACAGATGATATGTAATCATTACAAAACTATAAGAAAATTTTCTCACAGAAAATTATGTAATAAATACAGGCAAAGTAAAATATATACGGTGTACACTTCTCGCTTGTACGGTTAAAGCCGTAGCTGTAGAAGTAAGAACTTAAAGTATAAAGTCATTCTCCAGTATTCTGTAGTGTAAATTGGTCTGTGCCTTATCAGTTCCTTGAAGGATTGCAGTTCAAATTCAAGTAAGTAAAGTGTGACTTTTTTCAAATAAATTTGTAGGTATACTTTCAGGATGAACAATATAGCGTGATAACTTAAGACAGAATAACTAGAAGAGCTACGTACGCCAGATGACGTCAATCACGATTTAAAGGCAATCATTCAGTCAGAAAATTTTATACCCCAAATTACTCCACACTTGATAAAGCTTTCCGAAACATTGAAAGAAGCAAAAGAAGCTTCCGAAAAATCGCAAGACCGAAACAAATTATATGCAGACAAAAAAAGAAGACCCCACCATAAGTTCGAAATTGGCGATAAAGTCCTTGTCAAAACACATCCTATCAGTAAGGCATCTAAGGGATTTTCATCGAAGCTCGCAACCAAAAGAGATGGGCCCTATACAATAATTGCTAAAAAGGGTTCTAGTAGTTTCACCATTGCCAAGGAAGATGATCTATCTGTTCCTTTGGGTACTTACCATGCATCGATGATCACACTATTTTCGGGTGGTTCTGAAGAACTACCTACTCCTAATCCAATTGTTACTCTCAGAAAAAGAGGTAGACCAGCGAAGACCACTAATCCCAATTCAAGTCCTAAAAGAAGGATGACTTCAACTACCACTGTCGCTGAACCTGTTCCTGCCACATTCTCGAGACGATCCATGAGGCAGAGGGGGAGATTGTAACAGCCATCCTTCCGATACATATTTATACCACTTATTGAACTTCATTTGAATTATCTACGTTTGAATTATATACTTAATTAATATTGTAACTTTCATTTAAATTTAACTTTATGAATTAATTTATAATCAGCACATTTTTTTCTACCCATTGAATTTGAAAAGTGTAATATAACTTTTAATCAAACACATTTTTTTGGTATGCAAAAATAACTTGTAATGTGCTACTAGAATTTACTATAAAAGGGCCAACAAAATGTAAAATCATTGCAGTCTGTTTTAATAAAGCAAATAGTTATCATACAACTCTAGGTTGGAGAAACTAGCCTTTTTATTTTAAACAAATTGCTTATCACGTCGTCGTTGCGCTGTAGACAGGCTGAACATTATTTTGGTCACCTGGCTCTTCCTCTCACTTCATCCATCACAAACTTGGTCTGATATAAACATAGACAAGCTGAACGTCATAGGACGGTCGCTTGGCTTGGCATAGGGAATCTTCATCCACCTTGGACACTGTCGTTGGTACTCAGAATCCAAAACAACAACAACAACAACATCGAGCATAACACCCCCGCTTCAATATGTATTAACTCATGGTAAAAAGTTGTAACCATTACATAAAATTGTTCAAAACACATTATTATGAGTAACTCACTACATAATGCTTTGAGTCCGAAAGATTATGTATTTTGCTTACTAATTATTAAATGACATTGCTCTTAATGTACATAATATATAAACATATTGTCAGCAGCTAATAAATAAGAGGATGGGACTAGGGAGCAGCCCCTTACCACAAGATTTTGTGATAGGGGTTAATCGGATGGTAATAAAATTAAATATAATAGTAATAACTTCATTGTAGTGACAATGACAATAAATAAAAGGTTTCCATTAAATCTAAGCCAAATATCCCAATGAAATTCAGGTGCCTATACAAAAGTTAGATGTACAAAGAAAAGATATGTCGGTACATAAAATTGTATTCAAACAAATGAAAAGAGGCGGATAACAGGATTGGAAGCAGAGGATGCGCCATATTGTAGTGATGCTGTTCCGGTTTACGTACTGAATTTGAACGAAGGATATAAATTCTATTTATTTTTTCTCCTTTTTCATTTGTGTTTTTTTATTTCCTTTTGTGAACGTAGGTCCTTCTACCGGTGCCGTGACATAAGGCCAAGCGACATAAGGCCAAATTTGAATATTTGGCCTTATGTCACTTTACAAAAGTGACATAAAGCCAGATTTTAAGAGTTGGCCTATTGTCGCCTATACAAAGTGACATAAGGCCAATTTGGCCTTGTGTCACTTTTAATACTAGCGTACCTGTTATTTTTTTTCATTTTTCATTGAAAAATTTCATTAAATCCAGTTTCTTAAATGCATACACCCGAATTTGCACCCACCCCAAATCCTATCGTGAGCCCTAGCAGTTGGGTTGCAGGGGGGCAGCATGCCCCCCCCCATGCATACCTCACTGTTCATTTGAAAATTTTTATATTTCACAAACCAAATAAAGGAGAGGTTTTATTAAGTTTGTGAAATTTAAAAATTCGCAATAAACAGTGAGGTATGTATCGGGGGGCATGCTGCCCCCCTGCAACCCCCCTGCTTGGGCTCACTATAGGATTTGGGGTGGGTGCAAGGTTGGGTGTATGCAAAGTTTTTTTTCCAAAAATTACTGTTTTTTTTACAAAAAATTTTACGTTTGGCCTTAAGTCACAAACAAATTTGGCCTTATGTCACTTTGTAAAAGCGACATAAGGCCAACTCTTAAAACTTGGTCTTAAGTCGCTTTTGGAAAGTGACTTAAGGCCAAACTTTTAAATTTGACCTTATGTCACTTGGCCTTATGTCACGGCACCCCTTCTACCTACAACATATCTGAATACATATATACATTTGTGTATTTTCCTTCTTTATTGTGAAAGTTATGAAAATTGAATTCATTTCGTATACGTACCAAGGATTTGTTGTATTTTGCCCATTTGTTTTATTCTGTTCTTTTTTTTTTTTTTTGTTTTTCTAACTTTTTATGAAGCTTTCAAAAAGTTTTAGTAAAGTGAATGTGGTTCTCTTTGAATTTGTGAAACTTTCTTAACTAGTTTTATTTTTCTGTTTTACACGTTAATAAGTTATAACTTGGTCATTTGAAGAAGTTCATATGTACAACTGTATAATATTGCAAGCTGATGCTTGCAATATTATACAGTTGTATGTGATGCATGAAAGTTTTAATTAATGCAGAGTTTCGTTTTTCCTGTTAATTTGCGTCGGTTGCTTTGAGTGAATTGGAACCTTTACATCTATACACACACACATTGAAGGGTTTGCAACTCGAATCGATAGCAACACGACCATTATGTGCATGCCTTTTATGTACCTACCTACAGTTAAAGAAGAACAGAGCTAAAACGTAACCGATTTCAAATTAGTTTACAACTAGCGACTTGAAATTCTTTTGGGCAGAATTTTAATAACTGTTAGAAAATTACATAATTTTTGTAAAATTCATGAAGGAGACAAAGTATCTGTTGTAACCACCGAAATAAATATTTTCTATTTTCTAATTAATATTTTTTCGACATTTGAAGGGTGAAATAAAAAGCAATTCAGGGCAGAGGGGCTCTGGGACTTTGGTACCCCATATGTAGAATATTAAAAAAAGTAATCGGTCAAAATAGGTCAACTAATTTAAGGAATTTGTCAGTCATAAGAAATCTTAAATCAATAGTTAAGGTTTTAGTTTGAGGAATATTCGCAAAAAAGTGCACCAACTAAAAGGTTACTATGGATCGTGATAAAATATCAGCTAATCATCATCATCAGTAATTGGTCAGCCATTGATATATTTACGAATTTATAAAATTTTTTCAGGATCACAGTATAAATTATTTAGTAGTTCATACTTGCACACCCCCTCCCCCCCCGTAGGAATAGACATACAAAAGCCAAAGAAAGGAAACAAAATGTAACAATATTTTGGTATACCTACACGTTGGGATTGAGGTTACCACTGGTCCGTTATAATGGATCATAGGTCACGAAAATAGTTTTTTGCCAAATATTTCCCAAATATTTCGAAAACGGTAGGCAAATTTTAGAAACAAAAATTTCTACAAACAGGTAGGCGAGGTAATTTTGGCTCTGGACCTTTGGCACCTCATGAGGGAAATTTGATAAAAAAGATGCCATCTAATTGGTCAGTAATTGGTCAGAAAAGGTCAAGTGTTCCCAGAAATTGGTCAGCTCTAGATAACTTGTAATAAAGGCTTAAACTTTCTCAAGGTGACTCAAGGTCACGTGCGATTTTGGCACCTCATTGATGGGCCATTAAAAAAAAAAGGGTATGCAATTTGAAAGGCCTCTTCACGGTTGTAAAAGGTCAGCTATTTTCAGTAATTGGTCAGCCATAGATTTTTTTATGAATATACTAGCTGTTACCCGCCCGCTTCGCCGGGCCACCGCAACCACTTTCTATTATAAAACATATTCTTTATCACAAATTGGTTCATTTACTAAATAAAATTTAGCAATGGAAAAATCGTTCCTTATCGAAATCTCCCAATACCAATTTTGAGCATCAAAGTCCCGGTGCACTGCTATAAGCCCCGGGATAATATTAAAAGCCATGCCATACAGTCTTTTATTTTTTTGAAGGGACTACAAAAGCCATATGGTTTTTAATTCGTTTTTCGTTTGCGCTTAGATAACATTTTAAAATTAAAATGAACTCACCTTGCAAAAATAACACAAAAACCAAAATTCAACATTATTTACCATTATTTTTAGGATTTGCGCTAAGGCATTTGCACTATCCTTTGTCTATACACTATACATAGAAGCTTTCTCAGCGATTGAGCACACTCTTACCTAAGCTAAGCGGAGCGTAGTTCCGATAGTTGGAGCCAAAAAGAGAGTGAAGATTCTTTAAACCCGTGAAACCGGCCCCCTAAAGTACATACTATTAATTAGAACAAAATTGACATGATTAAATTTAATATTTTACAAAATCACCGGTTAGTTAAACAGTACCATACGTAGCCCGCTTCGAGAGTTCAAAGGATTTTAACTCCCTCTTTGGAACCACTGTCCGTCCCGCTTACGCAACTCCGATGCTCAACTTAGGGTTTGGTCACCAAGAGAAGAACCTATTTCATTATGTTTCTTATATAATAGTACCTTACTTGGGTGACCCAATTCGTGGGGTAAAAGGATTTAAGCTTAATCTAACGGTCCTCTCAAATAGTCTCGGATTCTGTGATATGTGATCCGAGGTGCTTATCTAAAGAGGGTTGAAAACCAATTTCGGCAAATACGAATGCATTCATTTTTTGTATGCACTTCTTAATCGTTAAGGCCCCCGCTGTGGACTGCAAGACTTTGATATTTTGAATAGAATTTATTGATGCACTCAACGCCTATATGTACATATCTCTTTTATCCTATCACTCACACCCAAAATTTGCTGTGGGCTCGCGGTCTTAATGGTCCGAGATTTTGAAAGTCAGATAATGCAGTAAAACTGTCGAACTAAAAATTTCCCGAATGAACGAAATTAGCTTATCTTGCAGACATTTTCAAGAAGATCAACGAAGCTGCTACAGTTCTGCAGGAAAAATCAATTACAGTATTTTTTTCGAGAGACAAACTGGCAGCTTTGAAAAGAAAAATTAATTTCTGGTTCTTAGTCACGAAATTTTGTTGGCAAACCTCAGATTCAGATACAGCACCCCCGAAAACATAAAGGAGCGAACAAATCAAAACTACCCCACAATTTGCTTGGTAAAAATACAATATGACTGTACTATCTCATGTGTACAAAAGAACAATTTTGAGTGTTTTCTATTTATACATCAATTCTTGCAAGAAAACATGCTTGAACTCAGAGCAGATATTAGCAATGTTATTGCTCTCCATTTGGTTAGTCTCGTAAGATCCATGCTGGATTACTTTCCAGATACAAATATGGACATCGAGTGGATACAAAATCCATTTATAATGAAAACCATCAAGCCTATGACCCTGAGTATACAGGAATACGAATCCCTGATAGATCTGCAGAGCTCCTCTTCGTCAAAATTTGTATTTTATTCTGTATCATTAAACGAATTTGGGATTGGTATTAAGAATGAATTCCCTAAGCTTGCAAAGAAAGCTATATTAAATTTGCTACCTTTTGTTACAACGTACCGCTATGAAGTAGGCTTTTCAGCGTATACTTACACAAAAACTAAACACAGATCGAGGCTAGACGCTGCCCCAGATATGCTAATTCAACTTTCGGATATAGAAGTTAGTTTAAAAACAATTATAAATCAAACAATGAAAGAAATTCATTCTTCACACTAAATAAAAAATTGATTTTGAAATGTGTTGTTTTTCATTTTTTGCTATTGTCAGGATGGGGTTCCAAAATATATTTGGGCATTGTTTAGGGTTCCACAGCTTAAAAAGTTTGGGAACCGCTGGTTTAGGCTATAGGTTCAGGTACGGACAGACAAACAGACAGACAGACGGAATTTTGCCACCCACTTTTTTCGTGTTCTCTATCATCGTAATGTCATGTTTGATTGTTATCTCGAAATTTTTTTTTTTTCACGAATCCAAAACTTGCCCTATAGTACCTACATACATATCGTCCCTCTTCTCACGAACTGACGTATCTGCTTTTTCAATATTTTACAGGAGAGCAGTTTTTAGTTTTGTGTCCTCCTTCTATAAGCGTTACTTCTGTGTTTTATAACGGTTTTGGTATTTTTTTGTTGCAAAGTTACAAGAATATGTTAAGGTTTCACATGATATGAGATTCAATGTAAATGCAATACTAAAAACAGTTACAAATAATCGATCAACCAGATACGTCAGTTCGTAAGAAATTTTAGTGATAAGTTTTAGTGTCGTGGCAGTATACACAACCCCCACTGTTTTGAAAAAAGCTTATTAGTGAGGCATTTTAGTGTTGTGACAGTATGCACAGGTATTACTGTTTTGAAAAAACTCGCCCATAAGCCTTGTATTGACAATTTTTGTTTGACAGAGTATTGTAAATAGGAAGAACCGAATGCAATTTAAATTTAATTTAGTGATAGGTCAGTAGCAACATCTTAGCATAAACTTAAAGCGTTTTTTATTTCTATTCACCGATAAATGCACCTAGTACCCGAAACCACTTTATTTACACAATAATTTGCTATAAAACGGAAAACTGCTACCCACATAATTGCAGTTACGTCTGTTCGTGAGAAACTTTTTAACTAAAATTGCAGTTATGCCAACTATGTCATAACGCATTGAACCATGTTCCAGACATTTTTCAGGAAATCTAATGATGTAGAAATATGCAATCAAGTTAACCAAGCACATATATGCCCAAATCTCAAAAACGACAATTTGCGAGTTACGTCACTTCGTGAGATGAGGGACGATATGTACATCGCAAGTAAAAAGTAAAGAAAATATGAATGCGCAAAAATATAATTAGAAGTAACGAACCTCAAATTAATAAAATAAAACTATCTTTCAAATGAAATTTCAAAATTGATTGATTTGTTTTCAAACTTTATTGATTTATTTTTTTCTTATATAAAATGAAGTTGTTTTGGTACCAAATATTTTTTTCTTTTTTTGTTTCACATGGTTAAAAAAAGTATCCTATTGACGCTTCCAGAGTCCCATCTATCTCTGTATAAAAATTCATCATAATTGATTCAGCGGTTTAGGCGTGAAAGCGTCACAAACAAACAAACAAACTCACTTTCACATTTATAATATTAGTAGGATAATGAATTTTAAAAAAAATTGCAAGGTCACAACGATTTTCGGCACCTCATTTTAGGGAAGTTTGCGAAAAAAGTGTACCATCTGAAAGATCTGTAGATCTATATAAAAGGTCAGCTAGTTTCAGTAATTGGTCAGCTATAGATTCTTTTATACGATTTTTTACCTTGAAAAAAAAACTTAAAAAACAATCGTATAAAAGAATCTATTGCTTGCCAATTACTGAAACTAGCTGATCTGTTTTTAAGATCTTAGGGTCTTTCAGATGGTATTAAATTTTAGTAAATTTCCCACAAATGAGGTGCCAAAAATCGCGCGTGACCTTGAAATTTTTAAAAATTCATTAAAAAATCTATACCTGACCAGTTACTGAAACTAGCTGACCTTTTACATAGATCTACAGATCTTTCAGATGGTACATATTTTTTGCAAATATCCCTAAAATGAGAGGCCAAAAATCGTTTTGACCTTGAAATTTTGTTTTAAATTCATTAAATATTCATAAAAAAAATCTATGGCTGACCTTTTACAATCGTGAAGAGGCCTTTCAAATTGCATACTTTCTTTTTTTAAAAATTTGTTTGTGACCTTGAAACGAGCTTCAATAGTTCATAGAAAAAAGTCTATGTCTGACCAATTACCTACAGAGAATAGTTGACCATTTATCACGATCTAAAAATCTGTCGGATGGTATACATTTTTGGCAAAATTCCCTTAAATGAGGTGCCAGAAATCGCGCGTGACCTTGAGCAACCTTGAGAAAGTTCAAGCTTTGATTAAAAATTATCTAGGGATGACCAATTTCTGGGACCACTTGACCTTTTCTGACCAATTAGATGGCATCTTTTTTTATCAAATTTTTCTCATATGAAGTGCCAAAGGTCCAAAGCCATGTTAGCGCAGTTTAAGTAGGTACATAAGCTTAAGAAAAAAATTCAAAAATTTAATTTTTTCCATCAATTATTATAAAGTTATTAAAATTCAAAGTTTGATTGAAAATTTTCCATGTGTTTCCCATAAAAAGCTTCTTACAGAATTTTTGTTTATTTACTAGGAAGAAATTAGAGGGAAATTTAAAGTAAAATAATGACCTTTTTAAGGACCATCCTATATGTAAAATAAACATTAGATGTGCTACAAAAAACTGTTTAAGTATTCTTTTGTTCAGATGAACCAGAGCCAAAATAAGGACTTTAAAACACTTTTGTACTTACAAATTTTGACGGTCTTTCTACACTAACTTTTCATTGGAGAAAGGTGTAAAAAATGATTTGAAACAAAAGTTCTAAAAGATATTTACAAAGTTATACAAAATATATTGCTTTACATTTAAAAGGAGTCGAGAAAATAGCATTTACAGTTTTCAAGGCTTTTTCCAAAATGCGGACAACGCTTGTACTTTTTTCAAACTTTGTGGATGTAGACTCTCTAAGAGACAGTTTTTCAGTTCAAGGTAAGCTCTGAGTTAAATCAGAGTTAGTTTATCCTACAAATAGATTAACCCCGAATTAACTCAGGAACAGTTTTTCAGTTGAGGATTAACTTAATCTTTCAGTTGTCAAAAATCTATTGTCATCGATGGGCGTCACTATGGAAATCACTCTTCTAAACCTTTCACGGATCAAAACTGAGATTGCCACAACGAAATCACCCTGTAAATAACTTTGTCTATGAGAATCGAGATGGCGCCACTGCTGAAAAGGTCGTCAATTTGGTCCCTGAGCTAACTCACCAAATAAGGTGAGTTAACTTAGGACTTCAATTAACCGAAAAACACGCTAATGGAGTTAATTCAGGTTAAAACCCGAGACTTGAATGATCTCGACCTATTAAACTGGCCTTAAAAGTTACTATGTATTTAAATACAAAACTTATTCGACGAAGTACTTTTGTGGGTATAAAATTCTAATTTTACTAACCCAGAATTGGGTAATCGAGAATCCAATTAGATAAGATACAATGACATTACATGGTGATTGCAATGTAAATAAAGTTAACCCCAATTACAGCGTAATTTTACTAAAAAAAATCCAATTACAATTACATACCACTTGTAATTTAATAAAAATACTCGCAACTACACGAAAGTGAATTCATATTAGTTAAAAATTGTAATCAAATACTAATTTGAAAGTTATTGAAACTTTGTTATTAATAACGTAATTAAAGCTTTTGTTATGGTTTAAAATAAATGAAAAAGAAAAAAAAATAATAACGTAACTAATCAAAAAGTTGCAATTACATTCCAATTACTATTTAATTAAATTTTACACCAAAAATATAATTACTTTCGTGTAGTTGCAATTAAATAGAAGAAATAGAAACAAAGTAATTCGGAAATAATTAAATTACATTTTAATTGCTTACAATGCAATTGAACTGTAATTACAATTATAGTCATTATTACTAATTCGAAGTTTGGCCACTTTCAGAATTAACCCGGATAAGGGTTAAATACATTATGGCATCAAAGTCTCTTTTTTTCCAAAACGAATGCAGTCACAAAAGTATCAGTTTGCTGATAATCAACCATTTAGACTTCTATTTAAATATTTGAAAATTATTCTGTACTAGCAGTTACCCGCCCGATTCGCCGGGCCTCCCGTTAAATACTGAATCGAGAGCCGACTGTAGTAGATATTGTTTTTTCAATAAAATTTTTGAAAGAAAATTTCAAACTTGATTGATTTGTTTAGAAATTACTTAATATATTTTTTTTCTTGTGTAAAATGAAGTTGTTTTGGTACCAACATTTTTTTTGTTTTTTTGTTTCGTATCATTAAAAAAAAGTATCCTATAGCTTCTTCCAATACATTATAGCCATCTCCTCAAAGTTTCAATCAAATCTGTTCAGCCATTTGAGCGTGATTGTCTAACAAACAAACAAACTTTCACATTTATAATATTAGTAAGATGGCCTCTCATCAATAATCTTTATAATCAGCACATTCTTTAACGAAAATTCCATGTAATTTAAACTATTATTAGAAAGTATAAACCTTTTTTTAGAGTTTATAATTTTCCCTTTAAGTTCCTTTTAAGTACAATCATTAGCAGCTCACAAAACTTTACCCATTTTACCCATTTTTTGCCATGTATGTAAATTGACTCTAACTTTAAAGTAAGGGGTTCATTTTATTATGTACAAATTTACGTAAAATGTCGATTTTTAAACATTCTCTCCACCCAAAATTCGAGTATTGGTAAAGATATTATTAAAATAACCTTCAAACATAATGTAGGATAAAGTCTGCCCGGACCATTCGTGAAAACGATTCTTTTTTTATCATATCAATCAATTTCCTTTTCCTCTGTTAGTTTCCTTGATGTCCTTGATATAGAAAAGTTGTTCAATAACTTAAAGTAATTCAATGACTTAAACTTTTCTATAGTGACAACTTATTTTCCAATCAGACAATGTAACAGCTTTAAAAAAACAACAACGGCGACAACCACCAACAACAAACCACCTGTAACATCAAAATAGCTCTTGTACTATAGGTATGCATCGCATTGAAGCTTGAAGGTGAGGGAACTTAATCACTCTCGTAAATGGCCTTAATGAATGCACTTAGTGCGGGCGACATGCAAACGCATCATCTCAACTAGATTTCTCGATTTGGTAGTATGGCGATGGATGGCGTGGCACTTGGACGTCACATCACACACTATGTTGTAGGTATATAGTTATCAACTATAAGTGGGGGAAACTGGTAACTGGTAATTAAAGCGATTAAAGCTGATTAAGGTGTGCGTGTATGACAAGTCTGGCATATTATTCTCTCCATCACTAGAGGGCGAAGAACCAATGCAAAAATGTAAATTCTGCAAGGATTTAGAAAACCAACCATGTGCCTTAATAAACTGTGTTCTTGTGAGTCTTCATCGTATAGGTAGGACGCCCGCCGCCCATCGAAGAAGAAAGTAGGGTTGCTCCTACATTGCCGCCTTAGGCTAATCGGTCAGCAGACTGTGTTCGACCAAACACAATATGAAGACTTGTGTTTGCATTCGTGAAAGGTATTCAACTCGAACTGTATTTTGTGTCCTTAAGTGAGAATCTCTATGCATGCGATTCAGATTTAGAGCGAAGTCGAATAACTGAGTCCAGAACGGATACGGAACAAGTGCACGAGTTACGAGTATGAGACCAAGTGCCGTTGGGCTTGTGCAAACATATGTATGCATATACACATTCATAGGTATACGCATTCAACATAGAGAACGGATATAATAATTGCTCGGGCAGTCGTAATTCGAAACCAAAGTGATAGAGTGAAGCCTTTTAAGGATAATTCCAAAGCGATTTTGTTCATTGCAATAAAAGGGAGAAGGGATATTGGAAAAGAAGCAGAGGGAGAAGGAGATAGCAGCAAACAAAATGAAGATATGAAATAAAAGCTACCACCGGAAATTTACACAGCACAAAGCCATTTGCCTGAACGGAAATTGTCTGTTTTCAATTGCAGCGGCGACGAATGTAACAGTATAAAAGCGCGGATGGCATGAATTGAGCAAACTAAACAAAACGGGTTGCAATTGGTGAAAGAGAGATGGAAAGAGTGGGGCCAGTGTGATGATGGTTGGGAATTGTTAGAACGGAAGTGAATTCCTATTCCTGTTTTCTTTTTTTTTTTTTTTTTTTTTTCTTCTTTAGTTCCGGTTAAGTGGTGGTGGTGGGTTGGATGTTAGCGGCAGCAACGATGATGACAAGAGGGACTAAATCAATAAGTTAAAATGCCAATGGCATGATGGCACCAGCATGTACTATTTGCAACATTAATCCAACTTGTCACCTGATACAAGTTTTATTTTTAAAAGCAGTTCTTCATTTGACCGACAGGACAAACAGAGTCATTAAGGGGTGTTATGGACTTTTGTTGATTGTGGGTTTCGATGAGCACTTGAAATTGGAAGTGATTTTCATTTAACCAAAGGAAGGAATGGATCGATTAATGGAAAAGTTCAAATGGGGTGTAAATTAGTAAAGTTTTTGACTTCTTATTGTTGGTTCGTATTGTTTTTCAGTGAACGAAATTAATACGAAAAAGATATCGAATGTTGGGAATGGAGGGTTCAATCCATGAACTTTGGGGTTTCAGAAGTCAATTTTTTAAATATCTTCTGGATTCTGTTTAAGAAAATGTTCAAAGTTAAGGCATGTGCATTCGGTAGGATACAACTGTCCACAGGTTTTTATTAAATCCACCTCTGCCTATCAGCTACTACTCTCACTTCCCCGTGGGTGCCTTATTTCAGTTAGAGATGGGGTTTTAATCCCTGTGGACGGTTGTGTGGGGACAACAAACGAGAGTTGGGTGGAGGAGTGTTTCCACTAAGGAACTTCTCCTTTCATCAAGTCGACAACGGAAGAATTTCCCAGATTGAAACAACGGTGTCTATAGTTCCACTAAAGCTGAACTACTAAGCAAATACCTTATACAGGCTAGTGCAACATATTCGGAGCTCAGGCTTATAGTGTTTAACTCGGCTTCCCCCTCTTTGGGTTATAACAACTAGGAGCCTGGTGCCTCAGGTTGGGGTTTGTGCCTTCGGGGTGACTTCCCGCCCACGTAAATTTATTAAGTTGCGAGGAAAACAACAATCCTCGGATACGGACAAATAAATTTCTGACGAACCTATCAAACGAAATAAGATCAGCGAATTTCAGATCTACACGTGGGTAGTTGCACATTTAGCGGGGCCCTCAGACTGCTACAGAGCAGATATCACCACCATCCAAGTGCGAATGGATGGGCTAGGCCAGAAAGGAAACTGAAAGACGGCGATAATTACAGATAACAAAGGCACCGTCTTTTTGGACATGGATTCGTCATTATAATCAGATTTAGTCAAGAGGTCTTAGGTTTCAACTATGTATGTGAAGCCAGCACGAGCCTCAGGACATATGGGTTAATTTGCCAACCTCAGCCTCATATGCAGGCACGTCCCCATAGAGGAGAAAGATGATGGCACCAAGGATGAGTTCAATGAGCTCCTGGACAAGATATGTGGAATCCTTTTGCTATGACAGTTAAATTATCTTGTTGATTTTATTGCCAAATAATAAGACAGACAAAATGTTTGTTGGACAGCAAAATCAAAAGACCAGTAGTAGAATTGCCACAAAGCCATCAAAGATACCGCCTCTGACGTGCTGCACCTCGCACGAAACCCCAGGTTCGACGAAGAATGCCAGAAAGTACAGGCAGCCAAACAACAGGCATAAAAAACGGCGCTACATAGAAGAACAAGAACGGCTTTGGGTCTCTACCATCATAAGAGAAGAAAGGAACACCCGCTTCTCAGAAGGAAAAAGAAGGAGCAGGAAAAGGGGGCCTTTTATAACCCGCTGAGTGCTACTTGCGAAAGTTCACCACGTGTAGTCGTTATAATGGTAATGGAAGACTTGAATGACAATGTTGGCAATGGCAATGATATAGGCTGAGGCCTGTTATGGGAAAGCATGGTGTGGCGAATGTTTTGTCGATTTCTATAACGCCAACTTCCTTGTAAGGAATAAGGACCATGTTTGAGCACTAGAGAAATCAACTCAACATCTAATGACCCCTCCGTAGTAACAAATTCCCGAACACGCCATGCACCCCCGAATAGAGAAAAAATCTTAACCGCAATCAGAACGCAGCAAAGCGGTTGATAGGTAGGTAGGTAGAAATGGTGGCCCGGGCGTCATACTCACTCGGTGCCCAATTAGCGGTGAATTGCGCCGTTTCGATACCATAACTCGATTGACCTGTGGATGAAAGTAGATTTAAGTGAGGATTTGTAGACGTCTTCTGAGGACCATCTTCAATGCTTAGAAGTTGACAACAGAGGGACTCGGGAAAGTGGTTTGTTGGTTTGTTCAAATGATTTCTCAGGGGGTCTTCCAGGTACCTACATGATTGGTTGCGGGATTTCGTCCTGGGCCTCCGTCTGCTCACTCCGCATGACAGAGGCTTTCAGTGAAGATCGGCATCCTTCATAAGACCAGATATGTTCCCTGGATTAGAACGGGTTGGGGTATGACTGTATAATGTGAGCACAAAAGACAGGAGGCTGAACATAAGACAATCACTCGATTGGATCGCAACAACTCGCCCGAGGCCAGCTTCGGTATGCCAAGCTCGGCAAATAGCAGAATGCCACAGAAGCGCAAACAATCCAGCCGTATGATCATCGTTTTCATTGAGCATTATGCATGAAACCAGACAGAGGCACATGTTCCGATTGCTCACGGTCTATGTGGTCTGGGGGGTACATGGTGCAGAATCAACCGATTTTTGTCGTAGATCCATTTCGTCACGTTGAGGAAGGAGAGAACATTTTTGATTTTCGTTTCGGAAAGTTCGTTGAGGTCGTCAAAAAATGCATTTCGAAACGATTGTGCCCTCATTCTGGCTAGAGTCGGACATTAACAAAGAAAATGAAGAACTGTTTCTTTTTCTTGCCGGTCTCCACAGCTACCACAGTGAGTATTGTAGGGAATACCCAGCCTCGTTGCATGTTCCCTTACTAGCCAGTGTCCAGTACAGATAGCAATTGGTTAAAATGTTCCACCTACGATTGGATTCACCAAGAAAGATTGACAATATATTGCCCTTCACAGCTCCAAGGGGAATGTTGACTCTTTCCGCAAGTGAGATGTCAAGGGCTGATCCTTCCCTGGCAAGCTCATATATGCCCTTTCATTTCCCTCAATGCCACTGTGGCCAGGAACCTAGATAAGGGTGGCCCTGAGGTTAATATTTAGGCTTGTGAGCTCATCTCGGCATTGCTGGACTGCACAAAGCGGTTGAACTTGACGATATTCCCGTAGAGCTCTAACTAGCAGCGCCAACACCATTGAGTGAGCTTCTGCTACCCAAGTAGATATTTTTGGCCAACCAGTAGAGATAGTAGAGAGTTTTATGGGAGCATTGATTCTGCTAATAGTGGAACCTAGATATAATCAGCCGAATCGGGAAAGCAAAAGCTACATTCGGAATGCTGTCCACAATATGGAGAAATAACTCTAAAAGCCTAAAGACCAAGCTACGACTATTCCGCTTGGAAAGTAACATCCACTGTAACCAAATGTTCGTGAAAAGATGTCTGCGAAACATTTTGAGGATTTGCTGGCCTAACCGTATCTCCAATGATGAACTTCATGCGAGGGCTGTTCAGGAAATGACCGAGATGGCTGGGCCCCCTAGATAAATTGGACATTAATGCTCCGGCCTAGGAAGTCCACCGCCTTGGAACGGTGCAGTAGAGGAGAAAAGCACGTGTATACGTAAGTGGAAGAGGACCTCAACCAACTTCGCGTGCGAAACTGTAGATAGCTAGCTAGAGACCAAACCACATCTAAGAAGCTTATTGTTGGTTGAGGCCCTAGTCCACCCCGAACTGTAGCGCCACCTTAAGTAACTTAGTATAAGATTTTGTTTAAAATCATGAAATACCATCTTAAAATACTTTAAAACAATAGTCTATACAAAATATTAATATTACGAGTGTGTCCTAAACACTGATACGAGTAGGTACTCATGAGTTATAAATTACTCGCTTATTATTCTGAAAATACCTACATTAAATCAAACTTTAATAACCTAAAGAGTTTTTAACTTAGTAACTGAGAGAGAGATTCATATCTCTTGAAAAATGAAAAATAGTAAACAAAACAGTCTAGGAAATGCCCATTTACAATCGTGTCGCTTATTTTTGTTTTAATATTTTAAAAATTACAAAAGTTTCTTCAGGATTAAAACTTCATCGTGTTGTTTTTTTTAATAATTTTAATATGCACATGGCATGGCTAGCTTTTGTTCTCCCCACGAGTACTTTTAAAAATTTACTTTTTTTCTGTCCACTATTTAAGCTTACAATTTGTAATAACTTCTTAGACAAGAGGAGGGTTGTTTAACCAACCAGAACCAACCCTCTTCATTTGAAATTAAAACAAAAAATAAACGAGCGAAATTGTCGACGTTATGCCCTTTTGTTACGAAAAATTTGTATGCGTTCTCATTCTCAGATGCAAAAGGTGGATCCATCTCATTACTTTTTCTGAATTCCTCGCCATGCCCTTGCATGGTCTAGCTTTCCATTTTCTATACATGCCCACTGTGTGATGGGGATTATGCATGGTCTTAAAGAGGGTGACCATGTTTTTGACGTAAAAGAAGGCAAAACTGAAGAAATAAAGATGGCACTTTCAAAAGTGTATAAAACGTTAAAAAAAAAAAATTGGTGGCGAACAGCTCGTGGACGTGGAGAACCAGGGCCTAGTGACTTACAACTCTCAACCATTTGATAGGAATGGAGGGGACCTACAGTTTTTTGCTGAGTCCGAACGGCTAAATGAAAAGCAATTTTTCATGACAAGTATACTCTTGGAGGATTTGTCAGTTCCTTGCTAGAGGCAGTACCTCGGATAAAACATTTCTGTTTTTAGGTGGCATGGCTGGGAATCGAACCCACACCTTCGGCATGACAGTCCTATGCACTAACCATCATGCCACGAGGTACTGCAAGTTGAAGTGTTGGAACTATATAAAACAGAGCAGATGGTCACCATGCCAATTGCTTCTAATACATAAAGGACCTGGAAAGGATTGTTAAAGGACGCAATGAGTTGAATACTTACTGTGGAGAGTTTATACTTCCTTCTATTTTTTTCTTCAAAAAGTTTTCAAAACTGATTTGGATTTTCCACATTCAGTACACAACATGTTGTATCAACGTAGGTCTACTATTCTACTTGAGTTGGTAAATAAATTGTTGCATTCCACTTGTGTGTGTGTTGAGATTTTCCTCAGTATGTGCTCACAGAACATCAGAGAGGTTTCAGGACGAGCCTTCTTTTTAGACTTTAGATAAACCATCAGAGCCAGGAGCAGAGTTTACCTATTTAAGTGGAGATGCAGCAATATATGTTTGCTTCAAGTAAGAGGGTTGTTTTTCAAGAGGCAAACACAAGTAGTATCGGCGGCGGTGGCGGCGGTGGTGATGGTGGAAGCGTTGGTGGAGGCAGCAGAGCCAAGTCAGGAAGGATCTTTAAGGTGCATTTACACAGTGGATGAAGTTTTGGAGACTTCGAAGGGGAGGGCGATGAGGGCTTTTAATGTGCTTTCCGTTGAGGTAAACGTGTTGTGGAAGATTAAAAACATTTGCAGGATAAACCAGTACGCTAAAGCATTGATGCTTCAAATGTAGAAAATAAGGGTAGAAAAATTAAAGTGAAAAAAAAAGAAATAATTCAATTTCTTTCATTCTAAATGAAATAAATAAAACACTTTCAGCAAAACAAACACCTATTGAATGTGTAAGTAAGGTAAGGTTACCTCTGCTTTTAACCAGTCAATTGCTTTTTGTGGCAGGTGGTTGGCAATTAACTCGTTTTATTTAAGTTTTCTTCATTGGTTTAGTTCTTTAATTTTTAAATGGTTTTGCAGAATATTCAGTAGGTATATATTGGATGGAGGGTGGATATGTCTTGAAAAAAAAACAACTATGGAGAAAGTTAAAAAGAATCAGGTGATTAGGACAATGAGGTGCTGGGGTACTAAAAAAAATCATTCATATTATTTTTTTTTCCAGGAAAAATTGTATTTTTAATGCATTCTGGTAAAAACTTTTACATAGATATTATATCATACGCCATCAAATAGGCTCTGAGCCTTTGGCATTTCATATATGAGAAATAAGATAAAATAAATGCCATCTTATTGGTCAGAAAAGGTCAACTAGTCCCAGAGTTGTTCTGCAAATTTTCATAAATGAGATGCCAAAAATCGCTTTGACCTTGAAAACTTTCAAAAAATTATTTAAAAAAATTTATAGCTGACCGATTGCTGAAACTAGCTGACCTTTTATAAAGGTTGTTTTTTTAGACGTGTGGTTTTCAATCTGGCAATACTTTTTTCGGAGTTGGTCTTTTTGACAGCTGTCACTTGATTTATGCTCAGTTTGGTATGCCATTTCATAATGAACAGACTTACTCTTGAATAATGTTTGCAAATCGTGCAAATTTATTACCAAAATAATGGTTCTGTTCGTGCATCACGCGCTGCGTCCAATATTCGGTCGATATAATCGCCCAGCAGAGTTGGTAACTCGAGCACCCATGGATCGGTTTCGCACCACGTTTACTCTAGTGGATACTGCGCATCCTCAGAGACGCCCCTATAGTCCGCACCGAAGACGCTATTGCTGCTGTGGAATAGAGTATCGAAGAAGACCCGCATAAGTCCATCCGCCATCGTGTCGAAAATTGGGCCTCTCGGCTGGAATTTATTCGAGCAAGCCGCGGCGGCCACTTGCCCGAAATCATTTTTAAAACATAATGGCAAGCCCTTATATTTGTAATAAAGATAAGTTTTTGGCCATAACATTAAATTATATGCGTTTTATTTCTTCTTGAAAGCCACACGTCTTAAAAAAAATACCCTTTATAAAGGGTGATTTTTTAAGAGGTTTAGAACTTAAAAAAAAAAAAACACAAAAAATTCGAAAAAATGAATGAAATATTTATTTGAATCGATAGTGTGAACCTTGAAATTTAATGTTTAAAGATAATTTCATGCAAATGTTGACCGCGGCTGCGTCTCAGGTAGCCCATCCGCTGAGTTCAATTTTGGCATACTCTTTCACACATATCGGCCGGTATCTCACGAATGAATGCATGGATGTTGGCTTCCAGTGCGTCAATCGAAGCGGGCTTGTCCCTATAGACATTAGCCTTGACATACCCCCACAAAAAATAATCTAATGGTGTCAAATCGCACGATCTAGGCGGCCAATTGACCGGCCCGAAACGTGAAATTAACTGTTCACCAAACTCGCCTCGCAATTGCGCCATTGTTTCGCGTGCTGTGTGGCATGTGGCACCGTCTTGTTGAAACCACATATCATGCAAGTCAAGAACTTCCATTTCGGGCAAAAAAAAGTTTGTTATCATCGCTCGGTAGCGTTCACCATTGACAGTAACGCTGCGATTCGCATCACTTTGAAGAAATATGGCCCAATAATGCCGCCGGCCCATAAACCGCACCAAACAGTGGCTTTTTCGGGATGCATTGGTAGCTGTTGCAATGCTTCTGGCTGATCTTCACTCCAAATGCGGCAATTATGCTTATTTACGTACCCATTCAACCAAAAATGAGCCTCATCGCTGAACACAATTTTTCGATAAAAACACATTTCGAACATTTCGAACCGAGCACGAATTTTGATAGTAAAATTCAATAATTTGCAAGCGTTGTTCATTTGTAGGACGATCCATGGTTAAATTGCAAACCAAACTGAAGCTGTTTGACAGTGACACAAGGTACTAAACACACGTCAGCTGTCAAAACCAGTGTTGCCAAAACCAAACCAGCTAAAAAATCACCCGTTATAACTAGAGATCTTTCAGGTGATATACTTTTTGCAAAGGAGAATGGGTGTTTTGTCCCATATGCTGTAACACTTTCTGACATATTATATCATTGGAAAGGTCTCAATGAGTGGTATTATTTTTTTGTGGCATAAGTCTGTACATATCTCGTGCAGGGAAAATGTTATAGCCCAATAACTGTTGCAGTACGCTGTAACACCTATAAAAGTTATTGGGCTATAACACTTTCCCTGCACGAGATACAGACGTATGCTTGTATAACAAAAAATAGCACTCATTGAGACCTTTTCAGTGTTACAACACCTGTGCCGAGATTCAGCTAATTCGAAACCGCAGGGAGTGAGCGAGATGAGTCACTTTTTGTCGAAAATCGATTCAGCTGGCAAAAGTGAGTGAGTGAGCAAGTGAATTGAAATGTCAGATTACTCGCTAGATATTTCTGCAGTGAATTGGTGTATGTGTTGGTAAATTTCCAGTTTTGGATAGGTATGTGTGCTTTTCTCAAGAATTCCTATTCATGGATACGAAATGAAATAAAAAAAACAACAAGGTAGAAAAAAACAACTATCCTTTTATTGATTCTTAAATCTTATTTTATCATCTTATGCACATAATTATGTAGTATACTATATGAAATTATATTCTCTTCACTTTTGACACTATTTAACATTTTATATTGCTCAAGGGTGAAAACTCACATTAAACTTTAATTATGACAAAAAATAATTGAAACAAAAGATACTCCATTCCAATGCTTACATTGTTGTATTTGTTATTTCATTTTGCGTCCATTAGTTGTGATGTGAAACAGAATACAAACGTATCGAGTGTGAAAAGGAGGTAGAATTTGGCTCCTTTATATTTATTCTTTGTCTCATGTTCGAAACTAAATTCGAACTTACTCATTTCACTTAAATATCTGAATCACTTTTGCGAGTGAAGTGAGGTGAGTCGGCGAGTAAGGATAGTCATCTCATCTCACTCGCTGAAATAGCTGAATCTCGGCACTGGAACGCAATTTGTGCAGGAAAAGAGTTATAGTTCAGTGCATCAGTTATTAGGCTAAAAGACTTTCCCTGTACGAGATAAAGGCTTATACCTTGAGAGTATAAAATAACACTCATTTCGATCTTTCCATAATGATATTGGTCAGAAGGTGTTACAACGCTAAACAAATAGATCTGGTTTCATTTTTTTGATCGATGTGATTTTAAAGTCGCGTATGCGTGCATTCATATTTAAAACAATGTGTCTCATTTATTGCGACTAAATAATCGTATGATTGAAAATCAGAAGTGCGTGCATTTTTTTATCTATTGCAACTTCGATTTTCTGGTAGCACTATTTTAAATCGCAAATGTGAGCACAAACATCTGAGTACGTTTGCGTCATTTTAATTTTCGAAAATCCAGAAAAATGGAACTAAGTTTTGACTTTTAATCTCGGTAGCCTGTGCGTTCATTTTCATTTGAATTCATGTGTTCTATTTCTGTCGACTGAATAGTCGTGCGATTGAGATCGCAAGTGCAGTCCTAGCCTTAGTCGTTTCAATTTAACTTTCGACAATCGCATTGCAAGAAAAATGGAGCAAATTTTCAACTTTTAATCGTTGCGATTGCTAGAGGGTGGAGTGAGTTAGACTAGGAGCACACCTGCGATTTTAATTGCACGATTATACTGTCACAAGAAATAGAGCACATGAGCTACAACGTAAATGAACGCACATGCGACTAAGAAATTGTATTGAGTTGCAACCGTTTTTTTAGTCGCAGCGACAGAAAATTGCAAGTGCATTTCTAGCCTTAATTTTCAATTAAATTCATGTGTTCTATTTCAGGCACTGAGTCACAAGTGCGGTCCTAGTCTAAATCAGCTCAAAATTTAGAAAAAAAACTCCCGAATTTTTTTAGATTTTAAGTTTCATTCTTTACAGTTGCTGTAGGGGTTTTCTATGTTTTTGTTGGGTGCCTTGCACTAAGTAAGGACTACTTAACGGAAAATTACTAAGCCATAAAACATTAAGTACAGTATAAGTTTTTCTCGCTTTTCGAGTTGTGTCAAGTAAGCAAAGCAACCAAAAAAAAACATAGAAAATATTGAATGACAAATTCGAAACTGTCACAACTAATTAACGGCAAATTATCCACCTACCCATTTTTCGATTAGTGATAGTTGATTTGGTAACTTGACGCCCATAGAAAACAAATCACCCAAAAATATGTAGAAAACATTGCACGAGAAAATTGAATTTGTCACAAATAATTAACGACAAGTTATTAAGCAGTAAAATATTAAGTTTTGGAAGTTTTTGCCACTTTTCATCCACCTACCCATTTTTCAATCCGTGGGAGTTGCTTTGCTCACTTGATATCAAGTTAGCAAAGCACCCAAAAAAACATAGAAAAAATTGCACGATAAAAAAAATTAATCTTTCACAACTAGTTAACGACAAATTATTGAGGAAGTTTTGTAATTTTGTACCACTTTATGAAAAAAACATAGAAAACATAGTACAACAAATTCGAAATTATCACAACTGACTAACGGCTAATTAATGATAAACTATTAAGCCATAAACCATCCAGTATAAACAGTTTTTACCGCAGTTTTAGGTGATAATCTGCCAACTTGATGTCAAGTTAGCAAAGAACGCAAAAAACATAGAAAACATTGCACGAAAAATACAAAAAATTCACAACTAATTGAAGATTAGACTAATGGTAAATTATTAAGCCATATAGACTATTCTGAAATTGGCAATTTTAAGACCTTTTTAAGGTGGTGCTTTGCTAACTTGACATGAAGCTAATTGAAAAAAAAGCAAAGAAAACATTGCACGATTGAATTCATTTTTTACAAATAATTAAGGACTAGTTAACGGCAAATTATTACAGTATAAAACATTAAGTAGCTATTAAAAGTTTTTGATGCTTTTCGAGCTGTGTCAAGCTAGCAAAGCACCCACAAAAACATCGAAAACGAAAATTCCAAATATTCACAACTAATTAACGACTAATTAATGGCAAATTATTCACCTATCCATTTTTCGATTTGTGAAAGTTGCTTTGCTAACTTCACAGTCGTATAAAACAAATCACCTAAAAATAGAAAACATCGCACGACGAAATTGAATTTGTCACAAGTAATTAACGACTAACTAACGACAAATTGTTAAGCAGTAAAATATTAAGTTTTGGAAGTTTTTACCACTTTTCGAAAAAAACATAGAAAACATAGAAAAACAAATTCGAAAATGTCACAACTAATTAACGGCAAATTATCCACCTACCCATTTTTCAATCCGTGAGAGTTGCTTTGTTAACTTGATATCAAGTTAGCAAAACACCCAAAAAAACATAGAAAACATTCCACAATCAAATTGAATTTGTCACAACTAATTAACGACTAATTAATGGCAAATTATTAAGCCATAAACCATCATAAGAAGTTTTTACTGATTTTCGACAGGGTGCTTTACTAACTTGATATCCAGTAAGCAAAGCACCAAAAACAAACATTGAACGACAAATTCGAAACTGTCACAACTAATTAACGGCAAATTATTAAGCCATAAACCATCATAAGAAGTTTTTACTGATTTTCGACAGGGTGCTTTACTAACTTGATATCCAGTAAGCAAAGCACCAAAAACAAACATTGAACGACAAATTCGAAGCTGTCACAACTAATTAACGGCAAATTATCCACCTACTCTTTTTTCGATTTCTCAAAATTGCTTTGCAAACTTGACACTGATAAAAATTTCGTTTAAGTGACATATTGCTTTCTTTTTGAGTCATTCTTGTATATTATCTTGTTGATGTTAATTATTGATTCATTTTGTTATTTAAAAATTATTGCGTTTAAAATGTGTATAATTAATCTTCTTATACACAAACAAATCTGAGGAAAATCCATTTCTTTTAGCACCTTTGACATTTTTTATAACGTTTAAAGAATATCATTTGATTATTGATATTCGAAGTTTATTCACATTGTAGCCTTGTGTCTAATCTAACTTTAACTCACCAATCCTGTAAGGTCCTAACTGTAAAATTAAACTTTTTAAATTAAAACAGAGAATCACTTTAAGGAAATATTAATTTACCTTTAAATAGTTTATTAAACACATGAATTCGTAAATACAACAAATTTTCTTAAAATAGCAAAACGCAACGACAACAACTCAATCAAAAACATCAAAAATGCAAACCCTGTCATTATAAAATAAACATCAAACAATGTTTTCAAGCGTATGATTGAAATTGCCATTATGGGAGGTTCTCTCAGTGTCCATTTGAAAAATGCAGCTTCTGATACAAAACATTTCCTATAGTATATAGATAGTCCAGAATTTAGAAACGCCGATAGCTTTTTATTCAACGATGGCAAAAATATCGATTGTTTGGGCAAAAACAATGCAAGTTGATTTATGTAAATAGTTTCCGAGAGCATGTACAAATTACTATTGATATTTCTATCTGCTTGCATGTAGCTAACGTAGTTTTCCAACAAAGCTACTGTCGCATATTTTTCCAAACTTCTTTCGACAATTTGAAATCTTTTTCGAAAATCACCTGGAACTACGCGAAATGCATGTTTCTCATTGGAGAACATCTCAATTTGAGCAACTTCGGGCGAAAGGTAAATATGAAATTTCCTATCGATCAGATCATCATAGCCTCGGGGAACTTTTGAAAACCTATCCAATCGAATGGCGTCATAAAGTCCACCTTGATATACACTTCGCAGGACAAGAGTTACGAATAGCCACACTATGCAGAGAATGCGCGGAAAAGTTTTTCTCGGTGGCCGAGTTAACGGATAACCCAGGAACACTGCCAATAAACTAATTATAGGTGATTGATTTCCAATATCTAGTCGAACAACCTGACTGGAAAATTGCAGCACAAAAATTAAAATAATAAAAAAACTTAGTAAACATATGATTAACATCCAAACACCAAAGCTGAAAGGTCTGAGAAGCCGATCCATGCTGTTGAGGACCCTCCCGCCACGGATAACATACATGTAAGGTGTGAAATGATAAAGCTTAGATATTGAAAAAATCCGACGACTTGGACCCGAGTTACTGAAGCTTCCAATGGCTACATCGGCGTTTTTTTTCAATAGCTGTAAGAAAAATTTAGAAAAAACAAAAGCACAAGCTGAATAAACTGCAAGGTCACCTCAGCGAAACATCCATAAGCCGTTGAATTTTCGATTAATGTCTGTTGGGTTGGGAACGGTAAGAGATGAATTTTAAAATTCAAAGCTTTTGAAAGGAATCTCAGCAACATTCCTTCGATTCCAGACAGGTTTGTCCAATCTCCAATAGGTCTTGGGTTGCTTTCGTCACCTTTGAATATCAAAAATGGCTGTATGGGGCGACTTGTTACTCTCAATGGACAGCCATGAAAATTGTCCAGCTTCTCTGGAAAGAATTTTGTCAATGCTTCATATCCTTCCTTGGCTTGAAAATAAAGTTCGGGCTTAATAGTTCGACATTGGTTTTCTCCAAAGAGATAAAAGGTAAAGACCGACACACCCAACCAAGGATGATCCAGAATAATATTCACATCAATAACATGGAATTCAGCGCAAAGTTTGAAAACACTTTCCATAAAATAAAGAAAGTTCTCCGTGCGCTTTGTCAAAACGATGATAAAGTAAAAATGACGATCATGGTTGTTTGTGGGAAATTGTCCAAGTTGATAACTGCAAAAAAAAGCATAAGTCTTTGTTTCAATTTTTGTTTGTCTCAAACATACCGAAAAGCTTCAAAGGAGTCCACGAAAAATATATAATATTCCCAAGGTTGTTCCTTGTAGTCACCAAAAGAAAATTGAATTGCTATTTTTTCCTGTAAATTCTTTGCCATAGAATTAACCATTTGAGAATTGCTTCCAGAAGTCTCAAGATCAAGGCTGCATTCGAGAACAACAATGATTTTGGAAAAGCGTGGAATATGTGCACGAACTACAAATAAAGTAAACTCCAACAAATCCGAGTTCTCAGAGCTGTCATTGGTCCAAATTCGAGCGCCAGATGTTAGTTGAAAGATTGCTAAGCAAACCAAGGAAAACCAATTCAATCGAAACATTCTGAAGGTACTGACTAGCCAATGCGACTTGTAGGGCATTTTATTACAATCAAATACCTAGGTCTTGTGATTAATAGAGGGGATTCAAATGATTAACCACAAGCCATCTTTTTTCTTGTCACTTTAATAAATATCCCGATTAAATTAATTATTTCAAATTCAGACCTTAATCATTGATTAGTTTATGCCCATTAAGGATTTGAACTTGGGAATTTTAATTTGCTAATACACTTTGCATTTCAAATTAAACGTGTTTTTTTTTTAAGAGTTTTTTTTTGCAAGAGGGGATTCCGTATAAGTGTCAAATTGGAAGATCTCGATGGCCCAATGTAATGTTGTAGTTGAACTATAGCAGTTAGACCAAAACTTTCAAAACAATATCATTAATCATTTTAGGTTAACCTTTGAAGCAAATGCTTCCGGTAGAACTCTTTGACATGCTTTGGAATGTCACGCTTGAAGTCTGAGAATCGAATCTCAGTCTATGTTATCATTGAACAAAATTCTTATCTCTTGCGAGGAAGTGACAAATCCTCCAGGAATGTGTCTCTGGTCGCATGAAAAAGTGTCTCTCATAGCCTTTTCAATTTTAAAGCAAATTGGAAACCCCTTCCATTCTTACTGACTATAACAGCACCACATAATACAGGAATGATTGAGGGTTGTTAGTTGTCACTTTGCCCTGGTTAGCCACAATCTGTCGAGCCATGAAATTTATATATACAATTGACACACAAAAATGTCAAAGAACCATCATTTGGAACATTGATGAATCTTAAAAAGCATACTATGCCTTAAGTTGATTAAAGCAGTCCAATAAATTACAAATGGAAACATACACAAAAGGGAAATTTTTTTCAGACTCGATTTTTTTCTTTTCCTTTTTTCAGCGAAGTTTTTTTTTTGAAATATTTTCCAATGAAGCAAACGATGAACTTTTACCCTAGTAAACTTTATATACCAACATATACCTATACCTATGTACGAGAACCCATCATTAAAATTTGTTCGCAGTAATCATCTTTTCCTTAAGTTTATAAATGTATTCATCGTACAACATCAAAGCTCTCTTCTTTTTTCCGTTAACGAGTTCATTAAACGGTTATGTAAACAAAAGTTCTACACTATAACCAATAGTGTATTTGAACTTTTTAAATCAGAAACAAATAGGGCCCGGTCTTTACTTTTGGTTGGTAAAAAATCATCCAACGACAAAAGGAATTTTGTTGCATATTATTCAAGAAAGTCCCCTTTAAAGTTTCCAAAAATCCCAAAGTGGGGTTTGCCGCCATCTTGAAAAAATCACAGGCATATTGGGTTTTTCAGGTTTTGGGTGTATTTTCGAAACTAACTTTCGTAAAGAGTCCATTTAAAAGGGGTTTTCTATTTTAATACTGAGCTGAGCCTGAACTGTCAAACAAAAAGCTAACAAAATGTAAGTTAAACTGAATTTTATACAAATTGCGTATGAAAAAGCCCTCACTATGTCATTGATGAGTTCAAGTGAGTAAGCTGGACGAAACACCAATTTGTAGGACTAAAGGCCATAAAAAGCTATTTTGGAAAAGTTTTTTCTATTTTAGCTCTAAGCGTTCAGAGCTCGTGTTCTGAGTTTTTTCAGAGTGCGGTTTATGAGCTCAGAATAAAAAACTGAGCAGACAGAGTTACCTAAATGGCTGAACACATATAATTTCACAGCTAGTGTTCAGGTGTGTTTCAAAAATAGTTCAGAGTGCTCAGAACAAACTTGTTCAGATGATGTTCAGAAAGCTCTTTTCTGAATTAAAAAAGGAAAATGCTTTAAGTGTCCAAATGTTCGGTTCGAATGCAAAAATTTGAGAAAGATCACACGGCTGCCAGCAGAGAGGGAAAGAGGGCACTGCCACTACCACTCTACTAACATTTTTTAATTTTTTGTGCTATGGACCTTGATGCCCTTTTGAAGATTTGTTTTTTGATATACATATGGGTAATTCTCTGCCAACGTATATTTAGTCAGAGTATCAAATCTGTAAACTAGAACTTTTTACGAAGAAAAAATCATAAAAACGGCAAACACGAATTTTGTGGTATAATTTACGCAGTCTACAAAAGCTGAAGGCATATAAATTATATATCGTTGAAAAGTTTTTTTGCACAGAAGTGCAGAATGCAAAAATTTATCAAATAATTGCATCATTAAAACTAAAAAACAATAAAAGAAAATTGCAGAGTAAGTGCGAGCGAAAGCCAGAGCGAGACCTATTTGTTCACGCCACTTAATTTTACATTTTCATTTTAAAATTTATAACACTTATTAAGATTCGTGTTTGCCTGATGATATATTTCCTTACACTTTTGTTTTGTTTTATTTCTTTGATTAATTTGTTTGCATTTGTTATTATTAATATTGCTCATTTTTAGTTTGTTTTTATTTAGACAAAATAAAAACCTCACCGAAAGATAGGTGACGTTTTGATTTTTTCCACCCACCAACCTACCAATTTTCCAGTACTGACTGGAAAGATTACTGGAATGTTGGATGGCAGCGTTCGGTGCTGCAGAAAAGTAGCTCAGTTCTTCTCGACGCTCAAAACTGCTTTTAAACGATGAAATTATTCTTGCGATTTTTACTTAATTTTTGAGTACATCCAAAAATCGTATGCAAATACCCTGGCTCATTTTGCTATAGAAAAATTTTATGAAAACGTCAATTTTTGCTGTAAATTGTCACACCTTTTTATCAAACTGACTGGCGATTTTCGGTGCTTAGCTTTAGCACAGAGAAAAACTGTCTTACCGGAATGAATTACATACATGCTATCGATAGTTTGAATGGAAACTCCATGTTTTTTCTGTGATGGCGTCGGTAATCCCGGTATCGTTCTTTTGACCGATTTCATCCATGCTTGCAAAAAAGTTATAAGTTATGTCAACGCGCTTATAACTAAAACGTTTATTGTGTTATTCACATCGGTAACACAGTTTTTTGCCACATTTAAGTTTAGCGCTAATGATTTTTCTCCTTGAAAATAGCCCGAAAAGGTTGTCCTTTACCTGCGTGAATGACTTTGTAATCGATAAATCTCATCTTGGTTCAGTTGAGCCCAAAGTTTTTGCAAATGTCACTTTTACTACGAGTTGTCAACGCATTGACAAGTAAACTTTAAGTTTCTACTACACACCAGTAATACAGTTTTTATCCGCCTTAAAGTTAATTGCCGAGAGTTCTACTAACATGCTGACACCAAGTGTCACCCAGTTGCCTTAAAATCACCCTTTTCTGGAGCATTAAAAATTCATCAAGAATTTCAGATTTTTTAGAGGCTTTTTAATCCATCGTCTTATTCGTAGCCATACGTCAATGGAATTTGACATTTGATGGCTTGAAAGATAGGAGATGAACTATGTTTTAGAAGAAAAGATGTATTTCGATCCAAATGCCACATTATTTCCCTAATAGCACCTTTTTCCGGTGCAGTAAAAATTATTCAAACATTTCAGACATTTTAGAGAGTTTTTAATCCAACGGCATCGTAGCCATCCGTCAATAGAATTTGATAATTGATGGCTCAAAATATAACAGGCGAACTATATTTTGACAGAAAAGTATATTTTGATACAAATGTCACTTTGCCTTTTCAAATCAACATTTCTTAGCAAACAAAATTCATCAAAAATTTGTGATTTTTTTGAGGTTTTTAATCCATTGACATCGTAGCCATCCGTCAATGGAATTTAAATGTTGATGTTTTGATAGATATGAACCAAACTATATTTTCACATTAAAAGTGTATTTCTATCCAAATATCAACCAATTGACATAAAATCACCTATTTCCGGAGCAGTAAAAACTGAAAATTTCATATTTTTTCAGCTTTTTTAATCAATCCAAATATTATTGTTTTTAAATTTGGATCTAATTGGATTCGGTACAGTATTGATTTGAATTCGTTAAAATCGAAGAGATTTAATTTCAGCGAAATTCAAATGAGTACAAACGAATCGGAAATAAATTCAGTGAAATGAAAATGACTGAAAGATCGATTGATTGAAATGATCGAATATTCAAATCATTTTGGTGATCGATTCCTGAACAATTTCTTTGAAGTTTGCCAACTAGACAATAGTATTATTAGCACTCGAGTTTCGAAGGCTGGACTTATTAATAAATATAAAAGTACTTAAACAGGAATAGATGATAATGACACTTATTTAATTTTTGCTGAGACTCTTGATCACCTGTTATGTTTGTACCTCTTGAAATTTACACTTCACTTTTTTTCTAAAAAGTTATCTTTTTTATGAGTGTCAAGCAAAGCAACTTTGACGAATCGAAAAATGAGTAGGTGGATAATTTGCAGTTAATTAGTTGTGAGAATTTTGAATTTTTCGTTCAATGTTTTCTATGTCTGTCGAAAATCAGTAAAAACTTCTTATATTTATGGCTTAATAATTTGTCGTTAATTAGTCGTTAGTTGTGACAAACTCAATTTGATCGTGCAGTGTTCTCTATGTTTTCTTGGATGCTTTGCTAACTTGATATCAAGTTAGCAAAGCAACTCTTACGGATTGAAAAATTTGTAGGTGCATTATATGTTTTTTATGTTTTTTTTTCGAAAAGTGATAAGAACTTCCAAAACTTAATATTTTACTGCTTAATAATTTGTCATTAATAAGCCGTTATTATCCACCTACCCATTTTTCGTTTACTGAAAGTTGCTTTGCTAACTTGACACTCGTAGAAAACAAATCAGCCAAAAATACATAGAAAACATCGCACCACAAAATTGAATTTGTCACAACTAATTAACGAAAAATTATTAAGCAGTAAAATATTAAGGGCTTGTTACACAATGTCTCAGTAAAGCTCTGATTAGGTATCCGACACATAAATATTGGCACAGGGTAATAAGTCCACAGAAGAAAAATTCACAATTATTGTCTTATGTTATGACCCCCCTGAATGGGTTATAAATTCACAAACTATTTTTATTTTTTATTTGTGAACTTATGACCCTACCTCAGAATTTATGTGTCAAATAACTAATCAGAACTTTAATCAGACTATGTGAAACAGGCCCTAAGCTTTGGATGTTTTTACCACTTTTCAAACAAAAAAACATAGAACGACAAATTCGAAATAGTCACAACTAGTTAACGACTAATTGACGGCAAACTATCCACCTACCCATTTTTCAATCCGTGAGAGTTGCGTTGCTAACTTGATGTGAAGTTAGCAAAGCACTCAGAAAAACAAAGAAAACATTGTATGATCAAATTGAATTTGTCACAACATATAAACGACTAATTAACGGAAAATTATCCACCTACCCATTTTTCAATCCATGAGAGTTGCTTTGCTATAACTTGACACTCATATCTTTTTTCGTTTTTGTAGTTTGTTTTTCTAGATGGCAACCCTTTTCATTGTACCCACTGGGTTATTACTTAGTTCTTAATTGCAAGGAATAATTTTTGTTTGTTTTTCCGAGGCATTGCTACCATTCTTTTAAAGAATATTGGTATAAAGTAAATATTATTGCAAGATTTTATCTTACTAGTCTCGTCCCCACCCCGTGTCGAAATTCGACACCCATCAAAATATGAAAGCTAGCTATAAAATATTTCAATATTGAATCAAAAAACAATTTTTTATTTTTTAATTTAATTTTTTGAGTGTGCACAGTGAGTGGCAGTATATAATATGGTACTTAGCTAAAATGGACCCGCAGTGTTTAATTTTCGCACACTCCCGACGCTTATAGCTTTCCAACCACATAAGATTTATCCAAATCGGTCCAATACTTTTTGAGAAAATGGTACCACAAAATTTATTTAAGCCTATTTATATATAGATTAAAATTCTATACAAATAAAAATGGCACGGTACTGACATCCACGGTACTGGCATTTAGACTGTTAATGTTAACACTTTCATTTCCCAGTGGTTTGATTGCTTTATACCTTTGAGATCAAGACCTAATAGTACATATAATTTTCCCTGGTACAGTCTTGAAAGAAAGATTTCATTAGAGAGAAAGAACTTTTTTTCGTGGCTTTAAGAGAAATTCTTGTGAGTATAATAAGCGACAGTACTATACTGCACGAAATAAGCTATCTAGTCTTATTCAGCCCTCAAAAAGGACTTATTTAATAAAAAACTGAACCCATGGCTTGACTCGTAAGATTTTATGGAGTAGGTTATCTTAAAGAAGCAGAAAATTGTAATGCAAGTAATACCGAGAAATGTCAACTGAGCGCGGGGGAAATGTGCTCAGTTTTCTTTCCGCAGTTTCAGGGTTTAGGATCAAACACAGTTATGAGTCAGCATCAGCAGTTATATAAGTTACATCCGATCTTCGTTTTGCTATGGATGCTGACAACATCGTTCATATGGGTTATTGGATTTTTCAAAGGCCTATTCTGCCGTGTTAAGAAGAAAAAACGTAAGTGTATTTTTGACATTTCGAGATAAACACGTTTTTCTGTTTTTATCTCTATCTTTTTTGTTTTGCTGTTGAGTGTTTTTCTGTCGTTTTTACAATCAAATAGTTTTTTTTTGTCTTGATTATTTATCAGATGTATAAATTCTTGTATGGTAGTCACTTTTTTTTTCTTAAATTAAGTGCTAAAACGTCTATTTTTCCTAAAAAAAGCATGGTTCTTTGAACGAACGTCATTTTTCTTAAGCGTTTTAAGCCATTTCAAAAGCAAGTAAGGGCTTTTATGTTTAAAGAATAAAATAGCAAACATATCAAAGATGTCAAAACTGGCCCTAACTCAAAACAGCCAAAAAGTCAGTTACGTTTTTTTCTCTTAACACGGCAGTATTCTATTCTCATTTCTAGACTTCAAGACATTTTGAAGTTTTTCAACGTCTACGTCTTCTTTGTAATTATTTAAAAAATAGAGTACAAACTATTGATGTTGACAGTGGTATTCTTACCCCATTCTTAGGAGACTTTGGGGTACCACAGGGGTCTGTTTTGGGACCGCTTCTATTCTAACTTTTTATCAATGATCTCCTGCGATGCTATTGAAGATTGCTAAGCTCACATGTATGCAGATGACGTTTTAATCTACATACACATAGGCGCCTGGAGGAGGGGGGAGGGCAAGGGAGGGCACTTGCCTCCCCCTGGCTCTGGGCAGCACCACACCACATATTTTTTTAAATTTGTTATGTTGTATTTTATAAAATAGGTACTTCTCGTTTTTTGTCGGAGTCCATAATGTGCCCCCCTCTGGCTCTGGCCCAGGTGGTCGAATATATCTAAAAATATCCTTATCTTCGATATTGTTTTCAAAATATCTTTAATCAATAATTTTCATGACTGGTAAATCCGCGAATGTCCTTGTTGACCACAATTTTAGTCAATGAATCCATAGTTTAAGTTGTAAATTATAGAAATCACTAACCACCCGATATTGGTTGATTTGCTACATTTAACCAGAATATGAAAAAACTGGCCCTTAGCTGCTCGGAAATGTGTCATTATTTCGTCGCACAGTGTTTCAAGTTGTATTGAGAGGTGGTCTTAAATCTTTAAAATCTGAAGCTATTAACCAATTTGGATACAAATTAACAGAGAAAATGTCCACCGACTTACACAACCATTTTCTAAAATAGGTAAGCTAAACGTCAACATTGATATAAACGAGGAGGTCGTTTCTTAAAAATGTTGTAGATATAAAGATCATTCCATACAAAACTTTTTTCCACGCCCACTTTTGGAGGCGTTTTTTGAACAAAATATAGTTTTTGACTAACTTAAAACCGAAATAATGGTGTAAAATATTTGCAACACCCTTATTCGAGGGCGTTTTTGACAATTTTTTTTTTTTTTTTAATATTCAAAATGCCTTTTTAAAATTAGGCCATAGAATTTTTTTTTACCACCTCACATAACACAACAATGAAAGTGGAATCCATAGAAAGAATGTAACTTCGGTTCCTTTAAAAAAATTTAAAACTATTAAGCAGAAGAAAAAGACTGCTCCAAATGCACCAAGTCCAACTTGCCTTACAAATTGGGCCATTAGATGAGGTTAATAGGACCAAATCCAAAAAGCGGAAAAAGAAGCTCTATTATAGACATAAACGCCGTTAATTGGACCTTAATTTGTTTCCAAGCTGAAACTTTATAAAAAGCACAACTACACATACATTATGTAAAAAACGTAAATAGAAAAAAGAAAATAAAAACTTTCAAGAGGTGGTACTGTTAGTAACGGGAGTAGGTACTCTCACTGCTAATTTCACTGCGGAAGTATAATTTTAAAACTGTTATTCATTGATAGTTTAAAAATAATTTTCATTTTAAGGAAAGAAGTACAAAACACTTTAAAAAAGTGCAAGTTGTGCCACTACGTTCTTGTTTAATTTTGATCCTCGAAGGCCAGTTAATGCAACACTGTAGAAAACGATAACGACGCAACTCATGACAGCTCACAATGTGTGTTAAATGAAATTAAAAAAATATATTTAAAAAAGGGGGCCATGCGCTCAGCAGGATGCTGGATAATTCACGTATACATTTATACTGAACCTTTATGCATTAATTAACCCACAACGTCTGTCTCTGAATTGGGTTTATTCCTTTAACATGTTTCAAAATTACATTAACTTGTGTAAAATCTCTGTTATTTTTGTTTTGTTTCTGTTTTTGACAGGCAGCGTTTTTTTTTTCTCCATAGGATTCGTCGAGTATTGCATAATTTTTTATATTCAAAGGCAATCCATTTTCGCATGAACGACCACCACGTTAAAAGCTCTTTTGGACTTTTGACTTATTTACAAAAACAAAACAAAAATAAGTTAAGTACACTAATTTGCTGAAAAGCGAAAAAGAGTCAAACTAAAAATTCAATTTTCCACATTTTACCATGAGCAAAATGTATTTCCCTATAAAAAGGACCCTCAAACGTCTATGATGAACACAAAAACTTTGGATGCATTTCCTATTTTTTTTTTTATTCCACTTTCAAAGATTAGCATATCCTGTTTGAGGATGGAATGGAATTTTCAATGAATAGCAAAAGCAACATTTAACGAGGCAAGGCAGACATATATAGGCACTATAGGAAGTAGGTGAATAAATATTCTGATTCTAACGCGCGTCACTAGGTTAGTTGTTCTAGTCGTAGACAACATGATGCACAAGTGCACATGCACATAACCGACGCATAGTAAGCGGGTGTAATTAGCGCGGTTGTTGGATGTTTAAACTATATAGCTATATGTACTACAGGAATTGGGAAAGGATGCGAGATGATTCACAATAGAGTTCAACGAACACAAATGAAGGAAAATCAATAAACTATAGTGAAATGGTTCTCTATGGAGCTTCACCAAGTGGTAAACTTTAATTGAAATTTATTTTCTTTTGTTGTGTGAAATGTTTAGTGTAAATAAACTTTATCCGGGAAACAGAAAATGTTTAAAGAGGATGTTACGGGGTGTTAAATATTTGTAAAGCCATTCTCCCTGAAAAGACTGGAAGACAAGAGTAAACTTATAGATGCGGTGCAAACATATATGTTGACCAAAACAACAAAACAGGATATGAAGATACTTGATGAAAGAGGTCTAAGCCAAACCACGGTTGATGAAGTTTTAGATTCAAACAAGAACTGTCCCTTTTAGTGCTAAGATTAGTGCTTCAAAATATCTGGATATTTCAAATATCCGGATATTCAAAACAGATCCGGATCCCGGATCAGATATCCGAATAACTCGGATAGTATCTGATATCCGGATAGTTTAATGAGACAGTTGAGACACTATACGGATAATGCCGGATAAGCAGATACAGATTCAAATCCGGATTTTAATTGCGCAGTACAGGTAAAGCAGAGTTATTTTCAGAGTGTTTTCCTATAACTTTTTCTATCCGGATAGCGTCAGATCTTAACTGTCTCATTTAATTATTGGATATAAGGATATCCGACACTTTCTAACACTATCCAGATAGTACCTATAATACTTGAATTTTTTCATTCAAATTCATCCGCCTATCCGGATATCCGATTAGTTTGAAGGTTCGGATATTTTTTAAGGCACTAGTTATAAGATTGATCAGTTTTTCTCGGCTTTCTTTGTGTAAAAATTTAGGTCTAAATTCCTTACCATAGACCTTTAAGAATATTGAAAAGTGAATATATACAAAACTTGTGGTACTCACCATAAAACATGTATTGTTAATAGAAATGCTCCAGGAACAATAAGATCATCTGATCCCACTGACCATCGCCGCCTGAACACAACTAATCCAGGCATCTAAAAATAGAAAAAAAAGGAATATAATACTTGTAGTACTTTGAAAGTTTCTAAATAAATTTATTGACATAAACAAAAACCGCAAACAGTTGTAGCCATATTAATGACATGAACTAACCAAATCATTATTAAATATATATTCCACGCCGGCAAAAGCCATTTCTCCAATTGCCACAGTAAGAGTAAATTCAAATCACAGCAATCAATCTATGAAAGTATTGGGTTTTGCTATTATTACTTCTATAACAAAACAACCACATCTGGACAATGTATAATAGTTGGGTTAATCAAACCACCCGGCCCCAAGCTTCATTCAAATCAAACCCTCATTTTATTATGGAACAAAATGGAAACTTCATCTGACATCGCAGAAAATCATCAACCAATATAAACCGATGATATAGCTCATAGTCGTTAAGTATATTGCGAAAAAATTTGTCCAACTAATTGGTATTCAGTCGTTCTTTGTCACCGATAAATGTTAAAGGGTCACTGATGGGTATTATACAAAACCCTTTCCGAGAATAATACTAGGTATCCTCCGGTGAAAGTAGGGTTCTGAGAGGAGAACCACAGTGGGATGCTTTTACCTCATAGACTATAGGAGGGTTTGGAATTGTGGGGAATACAGAAATTTACAAAAGTGGTCGACGAACGGTTTGCCATGTTATTTTCTGCTTAGCTGAGATTTACCCTGGAGATTTTCATGAAGTTAAGTGGGAATTTTCGTTTGGAACGAACCCAACATACAAAAGTGCAAAAGTGGGTCGATTGTGTATACAGATATGTATGGTTATTTAGGTAACACGAAATGATGAACAATTTTTCGTTGAAAACTATTTCTGTACTTACAGAGATCTATATTATAGACTAAGAGCTGGCAGCAGATTTTGAGGGTGAACGCATAATCAAAACATGAGTATACCAAAATAGAGTATGAGGATCTGTAGATGCAGGACACTCGTGGAGGGGACGAAGGGTTGCAAAAAGCTTTTTTGAAATTACTGTATCAGAATTCAATAACTTCAATTCATTTTTTAAAAATGGGAAAAGATACCCGCTCTGGACCTTTGGCACGTCATATGAGGGAAATTTGATAAAAAAGATGCCATCTAATTAGTCAGTATAATTGGTCAGAAATGGTCAAGTAGCCCCAGAAATTGGTCAACCCTAGATAACTTGTAATAAAGGCTTAAACTTTATCAAGGTCGCTCAAGGTCACGCGCGATTTTTGGCACCTCACTTATGGGACATTTGCAAAAAATGTATACCATCCGAAAGATTTTAGATCGTGATAAAAGGTCAACTATTTTCAGTAATGGTCAGCCATAGATTTTTTTCTATGAATTTTTAAAGTTCGTTTCAAGGCCACAAAAAAAAACTTTTGGCACCTCATTTTGCATTAATTGTACACTGTGGCGTATGCGTACTATTACCAAAAAACTATAAAACAGGCAAATCACTGGAAATAGAAAAGCAATAGCCAAATTTTTAATGATTATGTAGATTTGATTTTTAATCGATCAAAACATACACTCCCGTTCAGTTATATACAGTAGGGAGCACAAATGAGTACATGTTTGTAATTCGCGCACTTATTGATGCATAAGAACAGAAATAATAAAGCAAATTGAAAATTTTTTTTTGTTCTGTATTTTATGTTCAATTCTCAAGAAAACGGTATATAATACATAACGGAAAGGAGCAAGTTCTAAGAAAAAAACAAATAAAACAAAAATAAGTCGCATGTACTCAATTTTGCACCAAGCGTTAATCAGCAAAAATATCGAAATTTGCTGTTAGATTTGCAAGTTTTTGGTTGGTTTATAACTTCTTATATCTTTTTAAGTTTGAGATATGTTTAATTGCGAATGGTTAGAACTTTCACCAGCATATTTTAATAAATGAAATAAATAATTATAATAATTTCATTGCTCTTTAAAATAATGAGTTGACTATTACGACAGATTGAGGACAGTATTGTAGTCATGACAAAGAGTGGCTTCTCGACGCAAATGATAGCTAAGAAGCTTAGAATAAGCCAATCGGTGGTCATAAAAGTCCAGAAAAAGCGAGCCATTGTTCCTAGAGCACAAGTCAGAGGCCGCATACAAATTTTGACGGATGCGGACGCACCCCGCAGGATATTAGAAATGAAAGGGAACAAGTGTTTAACACCAAATCATGCTTCCTTAGCAATAAATAAGCCCGTTAGCCAATGAACTGCAAGAAGAACCTTCAACGACATTGGTTATATCTCAGCGGTTAAAAGAACAAAAGCCTGCACTGTCGGAAAAAATGCTAAAGTGTGGTTAAAGTTCGTCAGAAAACACAGAAATTGGACAGTAGGTAATTGGAAACGTGTAGTGTGGTCAGATGTCCAATTTCTGTGTTCCCTGTCGAACTTTAACCACACCTTAGCATTTTTCCGACAATGCAGGCTTTTGTTCTTTTAACCGCTGAGATATAACCAATGTCTTTGAGGGTTCTTCTTGCAGTTTCTCAGCTAACGGGCTTATTTATTGCTAAAGAAGTATGATTTGGTGTTAAACACTTGTTCCCTTTCATTTCTAATATCCTGCGAGGTGCGTCCGCATCCGTCAAAATTTTTGTGCGGCCTTTGACTTGTTCTTTTGGAACAATAACTCGCATTTTCTGGACCGATTGCCTTCTTTTAAGCTTATTAATTATCATTTGTGTCGAGAAGCCACTCATTGTCATGACTACAATACTGTCCTCAAACTGTCGTGATAGTTTCCTCATAATCTTAAAGAGCAATGAAATTTTTATGATTATATATTTCATTTATTAAAATACGCTGGTGAAAGTTCTAACCATACGCAATTAAACATTATCTCAAACTACAAAAGATAAAGGAAGTCATAAACAAACCAAAAACTTGCAAATTTCAATATTTTTGCTGATTAACGCTTGGTGCAAAATTGAGTACATGCGACTTATTTTTGTTTTATTTGTTTTTTTCTTAGAACTTGCTCCTTTCCGTTATGTATTATATACCGTTTTCTTGAGAATTGAACATAAAATAAAGAGCAAAAAAAATTTTTCAATTTGCTTTATTATTTCTGTTCTTATACATCAATAAGTGCGCGAACTACAAACATGTACTCATTTGTGCTCCCTACTGTAGGTACAAAATTTTCATGTGCGAATAACAGTTATAATAGCCCAGTCAATAAAGGTTTTCACCTTAAAAAAAAATCAACAGTTTTGAAACTTAGCACACTTATTAAGAATGATCTAGTGATGAAGTGTAAAAAGTCTCCATGAATCCGAGGCAAGCTCTAGCGGCAGGAACTTGCAACATTTTTGTTTTTTGTTTTTCGTTTTTGTCTTAGAAATTATTTGTCCTATCAAAAATTTTTTTGAGAAAAAAGATAGCTTATGAAATTTTCTACAATATTAATTATGACCAAAATTTGTATATCTCTTATAGTAAAAAAGTTATCTGGCTCCAAAAACTGATACTTTTTTAAATTGGCTCAAAAGCGCTACATTTTATATTCTTATGTATAAGGGTTATAATATGATGGGCACTCAAGCATTAACCATGACAAGAATGACGTATGCTTGTGCAAAACAGTGCTCCATTTCTATACTAGGGGCAGATCCAGAGTAGAATTTGGAGGGGGGACACACATAAACATCTCTTATACAGAAACTTTAATTTATACAAGGTGCCCGGTAAACATTCGATAATCCGCAAACGGCGTATTGCCCACTTTATGACTGCTCTGGAACCGGAAATAAAAATGGGCTATCTTGAAGGATACTCAAAATATGAGAATTTTTTCGTTCAGTGTACTTATTTTTTACTTACTTTACGTTTTTGAGTACCACGAATACAAATGGATGAATTCCATATCGATTTTTTTTTGCAGCAATTTTCTACACTATCGGTACCAAAACATTATTGGTAGAAAATTTTATTAGCTCTTAGACTTTTTTTATTAAAAAAAATAGATATTTTTTTAATTACAAAAATTGAAAAAAGAAAAAATTTAAAAGTTTAAGCATATCTGGTATAAAAAAATCGTATGGAAACCCTGGTGGCAAACTTTTTAAATATTTGGCGAAACAAATGTAGATTTCAGAATGGTATATTTTTTTTTTTCAGAATCTAGAGTAAATAGGTTATTATTATTGGTAATATGCAAAAAGAGCGAATTTAATAAAATAATTTACTTCGTTACGTCCAGTCAATTAAATAAAAAAAAATGCCATCACCTTAAAAAAAATTAAAAAATTTTGAAACTTAGCACATTTATTAAGAATGGTCTAGCGATGTTGTGTAAAAAAGTCCCCATGAATACAAGATGAGCTCTAGCGGCATGAACGTGCAACATTTTAATTTGTTTGTTTTTCGTATTTATCTTAGGAATTATTTGTCCTATTAATAAATTTGAGAAAGGAAGATAGCTTATGAAATCTTCTAAAATATTAAATATAAGCAAAATTTCCATATCTCTTATAGCTAAAAAGTTATTTGGCGCTAAGAGTTAGTACTTTCTTAAATTTCCTATAAAAAGCGCTACATTTTATATGCTTATGTATGAAATACGGCTCTGGTGCTAACGTTTTAAGGATTTATGATATATGATCGACATTCAAGCATTCACCATGACAAGAATGACGTATGTTTGTACATTTTTTTCTTAGAATACCTACAACAACAAATAATTGAATCCATGAATCCCATCCTGCATGAATAAGGAGACAGCCATGTAAAAAAAATATTATCGACTTTGCTGCTTTCTGTAACTTGCTCTTGAGATTTCTGAAATGGGGTTTCGAGGATATATTATATATAGAAGATGTTGACATATATGAACGGGCTTGGCAAAATCCTTGGGTACTTTGACAGTAAAACGCTTAAAATGAAAGCGCTAGCACCGCATTTCATACTTGAAAAAAGTACGAATTTTTGGAGCCAAATAACTTTTTAACTATAAGGGATATGAAAATTTTGGTGGTAATTATTATTGTAGAGAATTTTATAAGCTATTCTTCTGTCTCAGATAATTTTTTGATAAGACAAAAAATTTCTTAGATAAACGCGAAAATCTGAAAAATAAATATGTTGCACATTCCTGCCGCTAGAGCTCGCCTCGGATTCTTGGGGACTTTTTTACACAACATCGCTAGACCATTCTGAATAAGTATGGCGAGTTTCAAAACTGTTGAATTTATTTTGAGGTGGAGGCATATTTTTCAATTCGTTGACTGGGCTATAACTCCGAACTAAGCGGACTAAATGAATTTCTGAAAATGACATTAGAGAAAGCATCATTTCTTTCAGTCCTTTTAAAGCTATTTTTAGGCTTTATATGGTTTCTTTAATATAACACACAAAAATTGAGAAAAAGTGGAGAATGTGTAAATGGAAAGCTCTTGACGCAGTTGAGTACGCACCAATTTATATAGTTTTAATGATCAAGGGACATCAGATTTCGGAAAAAATTAAAAGAATCTCTTCTTTGATTTTTATTTATCTGAAGAATAATCTAAAAGATTGTGTCGATATGAAAGATTGCAAAAGAACTGGTACCTCCCTAAGTGATAAGCGAACAATTCTAAGAGTTGTATCTAATTTGTCGGTATAAATGGCTATAATGGAGTTGGGGACTTTAATGGAAGGATAGGTCTATCACTAAACAACTTCAATAGCGGAGTAAAAACAATACATATTTATTTCGATCGTAAATCAAAGGATGAAGTATGTGATTCGAAGGGAGTTAAAATCCTGCAACTTGCAGATGTCTTGGACTGCCACGTACTAAATGGAAGCTGTGAAGGTGATCGTAGTGTACTTTTATTCGTGGGACAGCATATTCAGTGATAGACTATTGCTTTTTATCCGGAAATTGGTTTTCGATTTTTGAAGAGTTAAGAGTGGTAACTAAAACATTCTCGGATCACATGCTGTTGGAGTTATCCGTCAAAATTAGAACTTCTCGTTGCGAACCATCTGGACCTGAACTTGGACTTCTTCCGATACTACGTTGTAAAGCCAGCTGTAGAGAGTTTTTCTAACGCAAGCTACACGGAGAGCTTGAAGCCCAGGTAACTTTGAACGCTTATTGCAATTTAGACGTGGAAGCTTTAACAAATTTAATCAAAAATGCGGCACCAGAAAATACTTCGCGCAGGATCGCTTTTACAAAACAAACAAAAGTGGTTCGATAGTGAATGTCTGAAAGCTAAAAATGTGTCTTTTGTGTTCTTGAAATTAATCAGAACAACTAACAACTGTAATTTTAAAATTCTACATATATATATGCGACGTCAATCAAAAACTTCAAAGAGCTTTGTAAAAGAAAAAGAAACGTGACTTTGACCAAAAAACATAGAAATAATAAACAAAGCAAAAAGTTCATCGGAGTTCTGGAGAGCAGTTAGGCTCGCGTGAGTGGAAAAAACATTATAACTCCTTCAGTTCTTCAAATAGAGCAATTTAAAACGTCTGTGAAGTTAGCAGGGCAACTTTCACCCACGCAATTGGGACCTTGACAGGAATTTGCAGTTTTTTTGCATTTTTTTTGCATTTCTATTCCCGATTTTGCAGTTCGCCAAATAACGGTGTAATTTAGTGACCTGCTAACTTCACAGTGAAGTTAGCAGGTCACATGGCGTATCTCAGGAACCAAGCGTGCTAGGAACTTGTAGTAAGGCTCCAAATTTGCAGTTTTTTTGCATTTCAAGAATAGGCTAGGTCAGAATTTTGAAGTCCTTTTTTAAAAAAAAATTTCATACTGACCTGCTAACTTCACAGTGAAGTTAGCAGGTCACATGGTGTATCTCAGGAACCAAGCGTGCTAGAAACTTGTAGTAAGGCTCCAAATTTGCAGTTTCTTTGCATTTCAAGAATAGGCTAGGTCAGAATTTTGAAGTCCTTTTTTAAAAAAAATTTCATACTGACCTGCTAACTTCACAGTGAAGTTAGCAGGTCACATGGCGTATCTCAAGAACCAAGCGTGCTAGGAACTTGTAGTAAGGCTCCAAATTTGCAGTTTTTTTGCATTTCAAGAATAGGCTAGGTCAGAATTTTGAAGTCCTTTTTTTGAAAAAAAATTCATACTGACCTGCTAACTTCACAGTGAAGTTAGCAGGTCACATGGTGTATCTCAGGAACCAAGCATGCTAGGAACTTGCAATAAGGCTCCAAATTTGCAGTTTTTTTGCATTTCAACGATGGGCTATGTTCAAAATTTGAAGTCCTCAATTTAAAAATTTCCCAAGTTTGACTTCAATATGAAGCAAGTAGGTCACATCGTGTATCTCACGAACCAAGCATGCTAGGAACTTGCAGTAAGGCTCCAAATTTGCAGTTTCTTTGCATTTCAAGAATAGGCTAGGTCAGAATTTTGAAGTCCTTTTTTTGAAAAAAATTTCATACTGACCTGCTAACTTCACAGTGAAGTTAGCAGGTCACATGGTGTATCTCAGGAACCAAGCGTGCTAGAAACTTGTAGTAAGGCTCCAAATTTGCAGTTTTTTTGCATTTCAAGAATAAGCTAGGTCAGAATTTTGAAGTCCTTTTTTAAAAAAAATTTCATACTGACCTGCTAACTTCACAGTGAAGTTAGCAGGTCACATGGTGTATCTCAGGAACCAAGCGTGCTAGAAACTTGTAGTAAGGCTCCAAATTTGCATTTTTTTTGCATTTCAAGAATAGGCTAGGTCAGAATTTTGAAGTCCTTTTTTTGAAAAAAATTTCATACTGACCTGCTAACTTCACAGTGAAGTTAGCAGGTCACATGGTGTATCTCAGGAACCAAGCGTGCTAGAAACTTGTAGTAAGGCTCCAAATTTGCAGTTTTTTTGCATTTCAACGATGGGCTATGTTCAAAATTTGAAGTCCTTTTTTTGAAAAAATTTTCATACTGACCTGCTGACTTCACAGTGAAGTTAGCAGGTCACATGGTGTATCTCAGGAACCAAGCATGCTAGGAACTTGCAATAAGGCTCCAAATTTGCAGTTTTTTTGCATTTCAACGATGGGCTATGTCCAAAATTTGAAGTCCTTTTTTTGAAAAAATTTTCATACTGACCTGCTGACTTCACAGTGAAGTTAGCAGGTCACATGGTGTATCTCAGGAACCAAGCGTGCTAGAAACTTGTAGTAAGGCTCCAAATTTGCAGTTTTTTTGCATTTCAACGATGGGCTATGTTCAAAATTTGAAGTCCTTTTTTTGAAAAAATTTTCATACTGACCTGCTAACTTCACTGTGAAGTCAGCAGGTCAGTATGAAAATTTTTTCAAAAAAAGGACTTCAAATTTTGAACATAGCCCATCGTTGAAATGCAAAAAAACTGCAAATTTGGAGCCTTATTGCAAGTTCCTAGCATGCTTGGTTCCTGAGATACACCATGTGACCTGCTAACTTCACTGTGAAGTCAGCAGGTCAGTATGAAAATTTTTTCAAAAAAAGGACTTCAAATTTTGAACATAGCCCATCGTTGAAATGCAAAAAAACTGCAAATTTGGAGCCTTATTGCAAGTTCCTAGCATGCTTGGTTCCTGAGATACACCATGTGACCTGCTAACTTCACTGTGAAGTCAGCAGGTCAGTATGAAATTTTTTTCAAAAAAAGGACTTCAAATTTTGAACATAGCCCATCGTTGAAATGCAAAAAAACTGCAAATTTGGAGCCTTATTGCAAGTTCCTAGCATGCTTGGTTCCTGAGATACACCATGTGACCTGCTAACTTCACTGTGAAGTCAGCAGGTCAGTATGAAAATTTTTTCAAAAAAAGGACTTCAAATTTTGAACATAGCCCATCGTTGAAATGCAAAAAAACTGCAAATTTGGAGCCTTACTACAAGTTTCTAGCACGCTTGGTTCCTGAGATACACCATGTGACCTGCTAACTTCACTGTGAAGTCAGCAGGTCAGTATGAAAATTTTTTCAAAAAAAGCACTTCAAATTTTGAACATAGCCCATCGTTGAAATGCAAAAAAACTGCAAATTTGGAGCCTTATTGCAAGTTCCTAGCATGCTTGGTTCCTGAGATACACCATGTGACCTGCTAACTTCACTGTGAAGTCAGCAGGTCAGTATGAACATTTTTTCAAAAAAAGGACTTCAAATTTTGAACATAGCCCATCGTTGAAATGCAAAAAAACTGCAAATTTGGAGCCTTATTGCAAGTTACTAGCATGCTTGGTTCCTGAGATACACCATGTGACCTGCTAACTTCACTGTGAAGTCAGCAGGTCAGTATGAAAATATTTTCAAAAAAAGGACTTCAAATTTTGAACATAGCCCATCGTTGAAATGCAAAAAAACTGCAAATTTGGAGCCTTATTGCAAGTTCCTAGCATGCTTGGTTCCTGAGATACACCATGTGACCTGCTAACTTCACTGTGAAGTCAGCAGGTCAGTATGAAAATTTTTTCAAAAAAAGGACTTCAAATTTTGAACATAGCCCATCGTTGAAATGCAAAAAAACTGCAAATTTGGAGCCTTACTACAAGTTTCTAGCACGCTTGGTTCCTGAGATACACCATGTGACCTGCTAACTTCACTGTGAAGTCAGCAGGTCAGTATGAAAATTTTTTCAAAAAAAGGACTTCAAATTTTGAACATAGCCCATCGTTGAAATGCAAAAAAACTGCAAATTTGGAGCCTTACTACAAGTTTCTAGCACGCTTGGTTCCTGAGATACACCATGTGACCTGCTAACTTCACTGTGAAGTTAGCAGGTCAGTATGAAATTTTTTTCAAAAAAAGGACTTCAAAATTCTGACCTAGCCTATTCTTGAAATGCAAAAAAACTGCAAATTTGGAGCCTTACTGCAAGTTCCTAGCATGCTTGGTTCGTGAGATACACGATGTGGCCTACTTGCTTCATATTGAAGTCAAACTTGGGAAATTTTTAAATTGAGGACTTCAAGTTTTGAACATAGCCCATCGTTGAAATGCAAAAAAACTGCAAATTTGGAGCCTTATTGCAAGTTCCTAGCATGCTTGGTTCCTGAGATACACCATGTGACCTGCTAACTTCACTGTGAAGTTAGCAGGTCAGTATGAAAATTTTTTCAAAAAAAGGACTTCAAAATTCTGACCTAGCCTATTCTTGAAATGCAAAAAAAATGCAAATTTGGAGCCTTACTACAAGTTTCTAGCACGCTTGGTTCCTGAGATACACCATGTGACCTGCTAACTTCACTGTGAAGTTAGCAGGTCAGTATGAAATTCTTTTTTAAAAAAGGACTTCAAAATTCTGACCTAGCCTATTCTTGAAATGCAAAAAAACTGCAAATTTGGAGCCTTACTACAAGTTTCTAGCACGCTTGGTTCTTGAGATACGCCATGTGACCTGCTAACTTCACTGTGAAGTTAGCAGGTCAGTATGAAATTTTTTTCAAAAAAAGGACTTCAAAATTCTGACCTAGCCTATTCTTGAAATGCAAAAAAACTGCAAATTTGGAGCCTTACTACAAGTTTCTAGCACGCTTGGTTCCTGAGATACACCATGTGACCTGCTAACTTCACTGTGAAGTTAGCAGGTCAGTATGAAATTTTTTTCAAAAAAAGGACTTCAAAATTCTGACCTAGCCTATTCTTGAAATGGAAAGAAACTGCAAATTTGGAGCCTTACTGCAAGTTCCTAGCATGCTTGGTTCCTGAGATACACGATGTGACCTACTTGCTTCATATTGAAGTCAAACTTGGGAAATTTTTAAATTGAGGACTTCAAATTTTGAACATAGCCCATCGTTGAAATGCAAAAAAACTGCAAATTTGGAGCCTTATTGCAAGTTCCTAGCATGCTTGGTTCCTGAGATACACCATGTGACCTGCTAACTTCACTGTGAAGTTAGCAGGTCAGTATGAATTTTTTTTCAAAAAAAGGACTTCAAAATTCTGACCTAGCCTATTCTTGAAATGCAAAAAAACTGCAAATTTGGAGCCTTACTACAAGTTCCTAGCACGCTTGGTTCTTGAGATACGCCATGTGACCTGCTAACTTCACTGTGAAGTTAGCAGGTCACTAAATTACACCGTTATTTGGCGAACTGCAAAATCGGGAATAGAAATGCAAAAAAAATGCAAAAAAACTGCAAATTCCTGTCAAGGTCCCAATTGCGTGGGTGAAAGTTGCCCTGCTAACTTCACAGACGTCAATTTAAAACCCATTTCGAGAATCTCCTCAACACAACACAAATTTCGTCTCCATTTCAGTATGCAGCACCCGGTGCCGAGCCTGGGACTTTTGCCGCCCCAGGCAAATTCAATTTTGGCACCCCAAACTTTAAAAAAATGAAAATAGTACAAATTAATATTTAAAAGTTTTATCGAATAAATTTTAAGGATTTTCGATAAAATAATTTAACAAAATATTGACATTAAAATGCTGCTCTTCCCGATTTTATTTTTGCAAATCTTGTAGCGATTTCTTCTTCTTCAATACAATTTAGCTTGTCTTTTTCAATGCAAAATGTTTCCAAGGCTGTTAATCGCTCTTCAGTCATAGTTGAGCGTAAATATGATTAGTAAAATAAAATAATATGATTATCTACTAATATAAAATAATATAAAATATAGTTAATTTTTTTTTTTGTTTCAAAGAGAAGCTTTTATGTTTGGTTTTAAGAAACTGTTTGAATTATAACGTTTAAAAATATATATATATTGGTGTTTTATTACAATTGTATGGGGGACTCTTTTTTTCTCCCAGGACTCCTTTTCTGACTCTTTTTTAAAATTCTCCAAGGTAACGCTGCTGCAGATCTGATTTCGTTTCTTTTCCATTGCCTTATAGTGCCCTTTCACATGAAGAAACTGAGTTGCCAGCAACTTTTAGTTCCTAGGTAAGAAGGGCAGAAGGAAAGAGGGGCGAACAGAATCTCCCCGGTCGAGGATTTCAGGAGATTTGTTGACATTTCCTTTCACATCTAGGTTAAGGTGTGTTCAACCAATAGACTTTCAAAGGAAATTTCAAAAATTGGCTGGAGATTTGTTTCCTCTTGTGAAAGGTACAAGAGATTTTTAAGGAGATTAAAAGAAAACGTCAAAAAATCTCCAGCAACTTGTTTCTTCGTGTGAAAGGGGACTAAAGTTCTTCTGACTTACAAAAGCTACAATAGCAAAAAAGCGTTTTGTTGTTTTGTATCTTATTTTTTTTTTTTATTTTATAGCTCATGAAAGTAAGAAGAACGTAAGGCAATGGAAAAGAAAGAAAATCAGATCTGGAGAAGTACAAAAATTCTAAAATGGCCAAATTCAATGATTATATTTTGATGCTATACAAACGCTGCACAGTTCGTGCAAGCAACGGTGAACGGCAACAAGCTTCCCCAATGTTAAATACTTTTACAGAGAGGTATAAGAAATAAATTTGTGTGTATGCCCATTGTATATTCACTCTATAGTATTCTCATATGAAACACGATTTTGTAGGTTGACATTTGGTCGATAGGTTCGCTGTGATCGCATTACCGAGATCCCTTAACAAATGTAATCCTAATTTTTGTCAAGGGATCATTGTATGTAAATTCTATAGTATTCTCATGCAGAAAAAAAGCTCGTGGCCATCTATGCGTCCAAATGTAATACTAATTTTTGTTAAGGGATCTCGGTAAGGCGATCACAGCGAACCTATCGACCAAATGTCTACCTACAAAATCGTGTTTCATGAGAATATTATAGATTGGATATACAATGAAGGGATCTCGGTAAGGCGATCACAGCGAACCTATCGACCAAATGTCAACCTACAAAATCGTGTTTCATGAGAATACTATAGAGTGGATATACAATGTATATACAATGGTATGCCCTCGTATACCTTTAATGAACAACAAAGAAGAATGAACAAAATACAGTGCAGTAGTTGCTGATATTGTTTTAAATTCAAGGAGACGCATTTGTGTTACCCTTTTTTTCAGTTTTAAATTTGTTTAATCAATTTTGCCGCCCTAGCTGAGTGGCGCCCCAGGCAACTGCCTGTTTTGCCTTAAGGCAGATTCGGCACCGGCAGCACCTTTATTAGTTGATGAAAGTCATGAAGCTCTCATTACTCAAGCTGAGATTGCAGAGATTGGGAGGATAGAATACCGTTTGAATATTTTGAAAATGTTACGCCAGAGTTCTTACGATTTTTTACTTCAGAGTTTAACAAAATTTTCGAGACAGCTGATGTTCCAGGAAGTATTCGAACGGTAGTTATTCTTCCGCTACATAAAAAAGGTAATCTTGAAGATCCAACTAACTACAGAGGCATTTCATTTCTCAATACAGTTGCAAAGCTTTTCGGTACAGTTAAGTATATTTAATAGGCTCAGAGAGTTGGTCGATAGGAAGCAGATTTTAAATTAATTTCAAGCGGGGTTCAGGAAAACCCACTCGACAGTTGACCAAATTGTCTCCTTGGTGAATATTGCAAACATTTAAAAAGAGAGGAAAGAAGTTGTATGCTTTTTTTGTCGATTTTCGACCAGCTTTCGATTCTATTCCTCGAGGAGCTCTTTTTTACAAGCTCTATACATATGGAATTTCAACAAAAATTATATCTGTCTTTAGAGCAATGTACACAGAAAATGTGGCAAGAGTATGGTTTAAGTTTGATACGTCAATGAGTGTTAAACAAGGATGTGTCCTCAGTACGCTTCTTTTCCTTCTGGAATTAGGTGGAATTACTATTAGTGGAAAAATCATCCGGGGACTGGTATTCGCAGACGATATAGTCTTCCTAGAAGAAACAATAGACGGTATGCAGATGATGATAAACAGGCTCCAACTCTACTGAAAAACGTGGAATTTATCGGTAAATCTTTCCAAGTCAAAAATAATAATACTGACTGAGAAGTGGTTGGGGCAGATACTCCAGATATGAGAAGTGGACGTTTGATGAGGAGCCTATTGAAATAGTTAAAGAGTATAAAGTACCTGGGATTCTTGATTACTTCTAACTTGAACTTTGAAAAGCAACTCCAAGTCAAATTGGCAGAAGCTAAACGTGCCATATGTTATTTGTGGAGAAGTTATGTTAAAAAATCTTTCGAGCAACCGCTATCGCAATTCTGTTTTACGGAGCACAAGTATGTATCTTTCCTATAAAGCAGTGGAAACATTTCTTCGTTTTTTTATTAAAAGTACATTATGGCTGCCAAGTGGCTCTCCAAACTATATGCTACATCTTGCAACACTTACCTCTTAACTCAAAGCTCTTCTGAGAAAATTATCTTAATATTCAAAGTTAGAGGCGAACTCATAGGTTCGGACTACATTCCTTATCGTCCAGAGTTACCAATATTGAGCGATCTATGTAATCTAAAAGTACGTGAAGATGTGTTAAATTTCCTGGGAGTTTGCCTAATACTGAAATAATTCAGGAAGCACTTCTTTGGAGTAGATATCCTTAATTTTCATGAAATAATCATCATTCTGAATGGAGAACGGAGTTGGAACCTTTTATATTACTACACAGTAAATGCTAGCTGATACGGAGCCCGCATGGTGGAGGAGAATTTTTAGCGCTTTGCAATATAAATTTTGTACTAAAAAATTGAATTATTATGTATTTGGTGTTTTCTTATTGTTCATAAATTATAATTTAAATGTCAGTCTGGTAGATGATCTTCGGTCAAACCATATTAAGACTTTTGTGATTTTTACAACGTGAAAATGTAAATCCAGTTTATTTTTTTTAAGTCAATAAAACTTAAACTAATAAGGGAAAAAGCTAGGTTCAGTACCAATATTTCTACATTTTCTAGAGCAAGAGGTGGGGGAAGGAGTAAATAACCCTCTTGTCACCCCCCCCGTCTTAAAATTTAACAATTATAATTGACTGAACATTTTTTGCAGCTAAAATTTTGTGTACAATTTTATGCTGTTGCAATTATTAAATAAAAATATTTTTTTAAAGTTTCGGAAGGGAGTAACAAGATGGATACCCCCCCCCCCCCTAGCTTTGGAAAATATTACGCTACTAATTCAGTTTAAATTTTTTTTTGTAATGAACTTTTCACAAAACCTAGTATTTTTACTGACGGATTTTTATGATTTGCCTACCCCTGCATCCCCCCCCATTTAGGGAAAAATATTGACCACATGTTTTTTTTTTTTTTTTAGAACCAAAAATAACGGTAGGTACCTACCATACGATTTTTTTTAGCAATTTTACATTATAGTATTTTTCTCAAAAACGGCTTGACAACAAAGGCTTCTTTTTTTAAAAAAATGATTATTAATGGTACCTCCCAAGAAACAATTTTTTTAATTTTCTATTTTCTTCAAACGGTAAGACTGATATTGTATATTATGAGAGAAAAATGAAATACGATATTTAAATTGGCTGAAACAACTCTTTTGACAGTTTTAGGTGAAAAAAAAGAATACCATTTTAATTCTGGATTGAATATGATTGTATAGGAAAAAAAAAATAAATCGTTGGAGCGGTTTTTTTTTAATTATTTTTGTATGTGTATATAAAATTCTTAAAACATTTTTAAGAATAAATTTTGGTATGCAAATCTAAAGTATATATTAATGTGTATATAAAAACAAAATTTGAAAAAAGAAATTATATTATTTACTCTCATCTGAAATATGTATATAGAAAATTCATCTAAATCCGTCTTTTAACTCCTGTTTTCAAAATATTTGATTTTCCAAAAAAAAAATTAACATTTTTTAAAAATTTAAAAAATATTTTTTCAAAAATTTTGGTACACAAAACTGTTTATATTTTTTGGAAGCTTCTATTTAAAAAAAATATTTGAAATCTGTCGCACCGTTTTGAAGAAAATCAAAAATTAAATTAAAATGGTTCTTTGGGAGGTACCATTAATAACCATTTTTGAAAAATGATTTTCCACCCAAAGGACGCCTTTACTAAGCGATATTTATTAATTATTTTTAAAGAAAAGTTGTGGAGCCGTTTTTGAGAAAAATACGATTATGTACAAGTACAATTGCTAAAAAAAATTGTATGGCAGGTACCGTTATTTTTGGTTCTAATATTCACCAAAAACCTCTTTGTACCGAGTTTGAAGAAAATCGATCGAGCCATTTAGGCTCTAGACGAACAGACAGACAGACAGACAGAATTGTGCCACCCACTTTTTTGGTGTTCTCTATCATCGTAATATCATGTTTGATTGTTATCTCAATTTTATTTGCATCCAAAACTTGCCTTTAAGTATCTACATATATCGCAAGTAAAAATAATTTTTGGATTTTTAAAAATGTTTCAAAATATTATTTTCAAAATAATATATTTTGAAAACGATATGATCGATTTTTTTGAAACTCGATACATAAGAGGTTTTTAGTACTCCCTAAAATATTTTTAGAAAAAATTTTACATATGGGTGATTCCATGGAAAACGACCCTTCACGAAAAATCACAAAATATGACTTCGAATTGAAAAAAGTACCGTTAGGTTTTAAAAGATTGCATGTTTTATTTTAAAAGTGAAATTATCAATAATTTTTTTTATCGCCACTTATTTCGCAGCTCGAGCCACTTAGCTGAATAGGTCTCTAAAAGTCACTTTTTGTTAGTAGAAGCTCAAAACCCTATTTGCAATAAATAATTATTTCACAATTCGAGAGATGGTGGTTATTTGCCCTTATCAGAACTCTAAGCACGTTTTCGTGTCATTTAATTATTCAATAGTAAATACAATTTTAGTTTTCAGGCAGTTGATTCATAAAGTGATTAGTGTCACGCCCGTAACAAAAAAAATTATGTTTCATTACTAGAAGAAAAAAATTTGTATCAATGTGATAATTTGGGAAAAAAAGGAGAATACTATGATCTACTGTCAGACAAAATTTCAAAAATTTGAAATAAATAATGACCCCGTATTTAAAATTGTAAGTCTATGTCACACCCGTAACAGGTGGGCATTTCAAGTCATATTCTTTCTGTTTTTCAACTCAATTTTAGTTTTGTTGATTTAAGATATGAAATTCATGACGTAGGGATATAATTCTAAGAAAATCTACTTTGAATATAAATTTAATCGGCTTCAAGTAAAAGTTTTCCCTACTTTTAAAGGAAATGGAAAAAATCTCATTGAAGTGAGAAATCTATTCACTTTTCAGTGAGAAAAACTTAATTTTTCTAGAGAAAGTGTTTCTGACATCATGTGAGAAATGATTTTACATCGATGACAACAATTTCCCGTCAAAATATTGTATTTTATATTGTTTTCATGCATAAAAATCATACTCGGTCACACCCGTAACGATGACCTGTCACACCCGTAACGTTTTCAAATAAAAATTTTGTATAGTTTTTCGTAGTTTTGGTTCTCATTTCTTAACTGAAACTGAAGATCAACTATCTGGGTTAATATTTGCAAAAGAATGATACATACTTTTCATGCAATATTTTACACCACATGAAAATTAGATATCTTAATCGCAAATCACCAATTTTCTAAGGTCACACCCGTAACGCAACTAATTTGTATCCTATAACTGAACCACTTATTTTTCGTACTTTAATACACTAACTTTTGAAAAGGGCTTCAGGTGTCCTATAGTCTAGTAAAGTTCTTATTTATAATTTGGAAATAGTATGTGAATAATTAATAAAATAAAGAGTCTCACTGTCACACCCGTAACGATGGAAACACACATATATGAAAAAATAACAATACCTCCCACACAAAAGTGAAAAAAGTGGAAACGCAAATATTTTTTTTTCTCAAAAATGACTCCTGCGATTTTGATTAAAATTTTATGGGTTGGCTACGAAATCTCGCAAATCAAAATCTCGCATTCGAAATCTCGCATAACGAAATCTCGCAATTACAAAATCTCGCTTTTCATAATCCCGTAAATACAAAATCCCGCTTTTCATAATCTCGCAATAACGAAATCCCGCAAACTAAAATCTCGCATATCAAAATCTCGCAAAATTGAATTGACTTGCAACAAATAAATTTTTTTAATCAAAATCTCGCAAATTAAAATCTCGCGCGAGATTTAAATTTGCGAGATTTTGATTAAAAAAATGTATTTGTTGCAATGCAATTAAATTTTGCGAGATATCCTACCTACTGCAAAATATATAATCCAGTGTCTGGGTACTTTAAGGCCACACTGTTATTTATTAATTTGAACTTTTGATTTTCAATATTATTGCTTTCAAAAGAACAAGAAGGAGAGAGAACATAGAGATGGTACATCCAGTTGTAGAGTGTCATGTGAAAATCGCATTACTCGTATTTGGCCTTGAACAAGAAAATACTTTTAGTTCCATTATGAACGCGTAAATGACTATAGAGGTTATTAACAGTAATAAAGGATGTACACATTTTTTTTATTGACAGGTACAGTTATTATTTGGAAGGAAAATTATCCAAAGTGCTCTTGGGTAGGTATATTCTCAAAAAAAAAAAAAAAAAAAATTTTAAAAGTCGTGTGTGATTCGTTGCTGTGAAATTTGAAGTTGCGAGATTTTGATTTGCGAGATTTTAAATTGCGAGATTTTGGTTGAAATTTGCGAGATTTTTAGGTTCAAACTGTAAATGCGAGATTGTGAAAAGCGAGATTTTGTAATTGCGAGATTATGAAAAACAAGATTTTTAATTTGCGAGATTTCGTTATTCGAGATTTTTAAAAAAATGCGAGATTTCGTTATTCGAGATTTTGGTTTGCGGGATATCGTAGCGCTCCCAAATTTTATATATACTAAAATTATTACGATCTACTACAAAAAATTATAAAATATATATACCTATTTTAAGAATTTTATATAAAAAAATTATTTTTTTTAAAAGACCGCTCCAGAATCATATTCAGTCAAGAATTAAGATGGCATCCTTTTTTTAACCTAAAACTGTCAAAGGAGTTGTTTTAGCTAATTTAAATATCGTATTTCATGCTTCTCTACATTTTTCTCATAACTTTTATGTTTTATATACAATTTTCTTTAACTCACAGTGTCTGAAACATAAGAGCAAGTACGTGCGACCCATTCGTGCATTTTATTTTCCTAGCATATACACAAGAATCCTGCCCTAAAATATTATAGACGATTTAACGGATAATCTGTATACAACTTTCAAACTATGTATTTTTAAGGAAACATTTTGATATTAATGTGAATACAAAAAAAAAAGTCAACCTATTTTTGAGATCTCAATTTTTCAAAAATAAAAATACTAAAACTTTTATTTTAAATTCAAAAATATCATTGCTGAAACTTTTTATTTTTTGATGGTTATTATTTCAACTTAATTGAAATTCGTATAAAAAATAAAATTTTCCTCAACGATTTTTTAACATTTGTATGGAAGGTACCATTATTTTTCATTAAAGTAAAATATTTTCCTAAGGCGTGTTAAAAAACCTTAAGGTACCGATTTTATAAAAAATCGAAAATGTCGTTTTTGAAATATTAAGTTGTCAATAAAAAAATTTGGAGTACGATCTACATATTTTTTAAAAATCCAAAAAATATTTCTTGGAAAATTTTTGTTCACAATACTCTTTTTATTTTTTAGAAACTTCTGCATACAAAAATAATTACAATCAGTCTTTCTGCTTTCAAGATCATCAAAATTGAAAAATAATATAATCATTTTCTGAAAAACGGTTATCCACCTTAAATTATTGTTTACTAAAAGGATTTTTTGTTTTTAAGAAAATTTATGGAGTGGCTTTTGAAAAACGATGTATGGCTGCTACCGATGTTTTTTATATGTAGTTCTAAAAAAAAGTGAAAAATAAAAATAAAAAATATTTAGCAGTAATGACCAAAAAACACTTGGTAGCAATTTGAAGAAAATCTATTGAGCCGTCTATGGTTAGTTCAAAGGACAGAAAGCATTATGAGAACCACTTTTTGTCTTCCCTATACTGTAATATCAGGTTCTTTGATCAAAATCTTGAATTGGATTTTTTTACGAGTGCATAAATTGAAATATTCATTGTACCTTCAAGAAAAAGTTACTAGCTTTCCGATACATGTTGCATTCTCTGGTGCATTTAGTCGATGTGCGGTGGAGTGCACAGATAAGTGTCTAGTAAACGAAACATAGGAGTAATCAAGCATAAAATCCTCTTTGTTTTGGGCCCACCCTATTTAAATACTGTATAACACCTGTTTACCTACATAATATTTTGAAAATTTCACTGGAATTTTCAATACCTACCCTTTTCGGTCTTAAACCTTACTACTTTTCGAGTAGGTACACTCATTTGGAAAGGATTTAACTATGTAAATAAAATATCAACAAAATTTCATTCATGCAAATACAAAAGGATATCTCCTCAATCCAATAAAGAGAGTCTTACACAAACTTTAAAATATTTTTGCACAACATGTCATTTCAATAAATAAATTCTAAGGATTTAAATAATCGATGTTACCGTCGAATGAACATAAATGTATTTCCCGGAAAATACTTAAAAAAAAAGGATATTTTATTTTTTGATCGAATAAACTAATCTTATTAGGTTATACGAGTAGGGGGAAGGCGGGAGACTTGAGCCACTTTTTGTAAAATTGTTGATAAAAACTTGTCTATTTATCTCAGCCGCATGAAAGATACATCTCTATAAAGCTACACTTATCTATTTTGAAACTAGTTAAATTGGCTTCAAATATATGCAATCGGTTTCAACCCAGAGCAAATTGTTTGAAGAAAGATTTTCGGCTCAAATCTCCCGCCCCTACGGGAGACTTGAACAACCCCTGGGGGAGACTTGAACATACCCAAATTGAACGAGTTAACAATACAAAAAATGAGATCACCGTCTATGATTTTCATAAAACTCAACTGTTACTATATTTAACGTATTATTTGCTAAGAAAAATGTTTTAAAAATGTATACACGAAAATATTGAAACAAAATTAAAAACAACCTTAAAGACCGTAACAAATGAAAATAAATACAAAACTTAAATAAACCCCTCCTTGGGAAATACAGTAAGAAGATTGTATAATTTCTTAAACATAAATTGAGCATTGTTATCCTAGTATTTCCTCTTCTGCGGCAGTTTTTTGACTTTTTTTTGGTTTTGCTCCTCATTTTCGTATGATCAAGTCTCCCTACAATAAGTGGTTCAAGTCTCCCGTTCACGCTTTTTGAGACAAAAGAGATTATAAATTCTGTTACGTAAGCTGTTGCAATATTTTGCACGGGTATTTACAAAAACACTTATTCAAGGAATAAGATCATACTGCATTATTTGATTAACTACGAGACAAACAAAAGTTATGCAATGAAAAGAAAAAAAAAATGGTTTAACTTTTCATAGCGAAAAATGCATTTACTCATCCAGGAACCAAAATCAAATGTTGATCCTGAAATCTTTTTATTAGCAAATAGAAGGTCAGTTTCTGCTTCGGATATATAAACTTTCCTAGAATTTAAGGGTAGCCTGAGTGAAATATTGCGAGTGGCTCATGTCTCCCGTATGGCCAAGTCTCCCGTTTTCCCCCTACATAGTATCCTTTCGAAGAAAAATATTATGTAAATTTATTTATGTACAAGAATGTAGGTATGTAGGAGAGGAGTTTAAAAGAATATCAACCCAAGTGTGATTGATTGTATGCATAAATTGCTTTTGGCTGGTTGATTCAAGAGTAAGAATCTCGCATATATATAGATACATTCTGAAGATATGTACATATATAATTTCTTCTTTTAGCACCTTAAATTCGTGGAGAAAAAAAGAAGAGATAAAATCGATTGAGAAGTCCTTTTTGTGTCCTTGGAAAAAGAATCCAAACATCCATAACTTCAAACATTTACTCGGTAGGACATTATTTCACACACATATACCTACACAGCCAAAAAAACCGAAGAAGAAGAAAGCAAGATGACAGCAAAAGGACCCCTCCGGCCCATAGTAAATGTTTTCCATTTATATGATTCCGAAGGACTTTTTGTCTCCTCTTGTATATTTTTGGTATGTGCTCCTTAAATGAATAATAAATGCGAAACACTATATAAAAGGGGAGGCTGGAACTAGATTTGTGGAGTTGGAGTTGGACCCCCGACAGAGACGAGGACAAAATAAAATCGATAAGACCTGGTTTCAGATTTTACGTTTATGCTATCATCGTCGTCGTCGTTCTTTTTTTTTTGTCAGTCTGAACCTACATTGCTTACATACATACATTTCAGTATTTTCTGAATTTAAATTCTTCGTCACTTCCTTAAGGACAAGGAGGAGTCGGTGTATTAGCCTTCAAAAGGCCCCTAAAGCATAAGCATAATGGTTATTCTTTTTTTGACTATTCTAAAGAATGAAGAGGTCTAATCGATTTATGAAAAACGAAAAACTTTCATGGAATGAGTGCAGAGATTTTCATTAAGTATAGAAGAGGATAAAATTGAGTTATATACAATATCAATTATTTGCTAGCGACTGTTTTGAAGTTTTGCCATCGTTTTGTAATTTAAGGGCCACTAGGACTTATTATGGAAGTAAGTTTATGAGAGTAGTTTGTTGTATGTGTTTAAATGTCAAGGGTTTATTTCTTTTACTAAAATGGATTTCAAGTATTTTTTTTAATGCTTGAGTGTAGAATTTTGTTAATAAAGAAGGATAGATATTTGAAGTTTAAAAAGACTCGAGGTTAAAAGGACTTAAAAAAATGTTAGATTTACTATAATATCAAATGAAAAAATTAGTAGGTAAAAATAGACATTCGGCTTTGGAAGAATTAGGTACGTGACAAGTTAAAATTGAAACAAATCTTTCTTTCACCAAAACGAATTAGGTAACAGGATAAGGTAGGTAATAATCAATCCGAAACACGTGAGTGAAAATTGTTTTTTAAAGCGCAAGTGTCGAAAATATCTGGTATTGCAACTATGAACGCTGTCAAAAAATAGTTTTTATATAATGTTAAGGATGGAAACACGTTTGCTTTAAATAACGATACATAATTGGAAAAATACAAACATCGTTACATTCAAACCTTCAATATTCATAGTGATGTTTCAAAGCTTTGCAACCTTTACTGCGAGAATTTAATCATACAAAAGTTCTTTTGAGAAAATAACGTCTTTTGAGATAAGTTCCTCAGCAAAGTTTTTTTTTAATTTTGTGACCCCTAACAAGAAAGTTTTTTTTTATTGAGAACAATTACTTAAAAGATATAGGTAATTTCTTAAGAAAATTGGCAAGAGTCAAAACTAAACAAAGTTTTCGAAAAGTTTTATAAAGTGAACTCTTACATAAGCGGACACTGACACGACGATACCTAAGAATTTTTCCGCGAAGTGATCGTTTAGATATGAGAAAAAACTAATAAAATTAAGAACGTTTAATAAAACACAATGAACCTTAGCATCCCAAACAATATACCTACTCTCTTTTATAGCAAACCTCAAAAAAAGTCTTTTAGAATCCTCTCCCGTAGACGGGGGTCTACGTTGATATGAAATACAAATGGGGGCTCACAAGTTGTAAGTGGGGGTCCACGAAAATGTTTCTGGTTTCGAAAGCAAAGAACAAACATTCAGGCCTGGCCTTATTTGTCAATGAAGGCAGATATTACCTACAGCTACACTAATCAAATAAATTATGGGAACGAAATACTTCCAAATTTTTCGGTGATTTTTGACAGGCTGTATTTCAGTGAATAATGGTTGCATTGCGACTTTAAAAAAAAAGGGTTTTAAAGCTTTAAGAATTAAGATTCTAATTTTCAAAATTGTTGGCTAAAATTTATTTGGAGCTTCTCATGCAGTCCTATCAATAATATTCTAAAAATAATATTGTTAATTTGTTGCTTTTTCTTTTGTCCGCGGGCTCGAAACAAATTTGTTCAGTAAGGCTGGCATATGAATCAGATAGTCTGTTTATTTAGCATTAATTCCCTTTTTTTAAAACCTCCCTTAGTTTTTTTGAGAAGTATATTTTAAGAAGATCTCTGACTGTTTCTTGTAAAAACTTGCATATCATCGGTTTTCTGTCAAAACCTCATAAATCATAAAATGCCATATCAATGTATTTCAGATCAACAAAAAATCACGGAACTCGAATGTATATCAATATCTCGTAACAATGTTATAGTACCTTTTTGGGCTTAACCAGTTTTAAAACCTTTAACGATTTAAAAATTCCCTTTTATTACCTTTTCAATTTGTTTTGTTTGTCTGTTTTTTGTTTCTTGTGCAATTTTTCAAAACAGACTAACGAGGCTTTGACAGAAAGCCGACGATATTCGATATTCAGTGCAACACGTGTCGAGACTTGCAAGGCGGTGCCCGAATTTAGGGTTTAGGGTTAGGGTAGATTTTCATCTTTAGATCTAATCTTCGCATTTTTTGACGAGTTTTAGAAACATGGTAAAAATGTTGTAGCAGGGGGTCTACCAAAACCACGTTAATTTTGAAAGTGGTCTTCGGGAAAAAACGTTTGGGAATCTCAGGTCTACAGCCTAAACTGACCAATCGATTTTCTTAAAACTTGGTATATAGTGGTTTTTGGTGATTATGCCCACACGTTTTTTTAATTTTTTTTTGTACTAAAAATAACGGTACCGGCCATACAATTTTATTTTAGCAATTTTACATAATCGTATTTTTCTCAAAAACGGTTCGACAACTTTTCTTAAAAAGTTTAATAAATTAATTTAATAAAGGCTTCCTTCAGGAGAAAAACCATTTTTCAAGAAATGGTTATTTATGGTGGGTACTTCCTAAGGAAGCATTTTTCAACTTTCAATTTTCTTCAAAACGGTTTGACTAGTTTAAACAATTTATTTTTACACAGAAGCTTCTAAAAAATATGAATAATTTTTTGGATTTTTAAAAAATGTTTCAATTTTTTTTGAAAACCAAATATTTCGAAAACGATTTGATCGATTTTCTTGAAACTCGATACTTAAAAGTTTTTTTACTATTCTCTTAAATATTTTGAGAAAAAATTTTGCATTTATGAACAAATAACGGTACCTTCGATACAAAAGTTAAAAAAACCGTAAAGGAAAATATTTTTTCTTATCAAAAACGATTTCTACGATTTTGATTAAACTTTTTCCATATACTAAAATTAATACGATCTACGACTAAAAATTAAAAAATTTTACACTTAACAACTATAAATAGTACCTACCTGTCGTAGAACGTTTATTTATTTTGAATTTTCTCATTATCGGCTGAACGGATTCAGATAATTTTTTTTATTTACATTATTTATTCAATTACTCTGCTAACCATATTTTACAAACAAAGTCGCGTTAAATCAGTTTTAAAAATTTCAATGTCATTTCGAAAAGGATATCTGACATGTTTTTTTCAAATTAAATTAAAACTTTTTGAAAATTAGAATTATATTCAACACCTCTTTTTTACGATTTTTTTGATTAATTTAATTTTTAAATACGATTTTTCTCTTATATGTATTTTATTTTTTTTATCTGAAAGCACCAATTGAACACTTTTTTAATGGACTTAAAACATGATTTGCTTATAAGAATTTTTGATTAATAAAAACATAATTTTTTTAATTATTTATGATTGGGGTGGTGAAGGGAATTAACTTCACGGGAACTACCTTCACATGGGAATTAACTTCACCACTAATGGGAATTAATTTCACTTTTTTGAAGTGAAATTACTTCCCACTGAAAGTGGGTAATAATTTAACTTTTTTGTGGGAATTAATTTCACTTTAATGTGCGTTTCTTTAAGTCCAGATCCACTAAATGCAAAAGAAACTTGCATACACCCAGCCTCGCACCTACCCCAAATCCTATAATGGGCCCAAGCAGGGGGGTTGCAGGGGGGCAGCATGCCCCCCATACATATCTCACTGTTTATTCGCCGTAATGCTTGCTGCTAGCACTGTATTTATGCTTGCTGCTAGCACTGTATTTATGCTAGCAGCAAGCATTACGGCGAATAAACAGTGAGGTATGTTTGGGGGGCATGCTGCCCCCTGCAACCTTCCTGCTTGGGTCCATTATAGGATTTGGGGTAGGTGCGGGGCTGGGTGTATGCAAATTTCCTTTGAATCGGGATTTAAGGAAATACAACTTTACATTTTTGTAATATCTATCATATCATAGGTGGGAAATAACTTCACACTATTTTCGGATGAAATTATTTCCCTTTTAGGGGGAAATAACTTCACAAAAAAAAGGTGAAATTAATTCCCACTACTGGGGAAGTAAATTCCCATGTGAAGATAGTTCCCGTGAAGTTAATTCCCTGCACCATTGGGGTATGTCACACCCCAGTGTGAGGAGCGTGTAAGAAAATATATGTGTGAGGACGGAAGGTTAACAACTATAAATAGTACCTGTCGTAGAACGTTTGTTTATTTTGAATTTTCTCATTATCGGCTGAACGGATTCAGATAATTTTTTTTATTTACAAATGTCAAATAAGATTAAATAACATCGCATATCAAAATTTTCAAAAAACAAGTTTTTGAATTTTTGAAACAAGTTTCAATTTTTTTTTTTGAAAATTCGATATCTCAAAAACGGATCGACAATTTTTTTTAAACTTTGTTTTTATCTGCACATAAATATATACTGTAGATTTGCATTCCAAAATTTGTCCTTAAAAGTGTTTTAAGAATTGTATATTGTATATATGAATAATTAAGTTTTTGAAAAGTGCTCCAATGATTTTAATTTTTTTCCCCATACAAGATGGTATTCTTTTTCACCTCAAACTATCTAGGGAGTTGTTTTGGCTAATTCAAATATCGTATTTCATGCTTCTGAACATTTTTCCATCATAATTTCCATGTTTTTATATACAATTTTCTTAAACCCTCAGCATCTTGAACATAAGAGCAAGTACGTGCGACCAGTCGTGCATTTTATTTTTGAATACGTTTTTTTTTTAATATATTTTTTATATATTTTTTTTTGAATATATTTTTATTTTGATCAAATATTTATATTTTTGTTCAATTTTTTGTTGAAGATAATTCACTAAACAATGATCGTCACATTTATAGCATTTTAAATAAAAAAAATGTAAAGTGTCAAAAACAAAATGACATTTTTAAATTGCTGAAATCAAACTTATTGAACACAAATTAACTAAAAACATTTAAAAGATCTCACTGCCACTTGCATTAACTTATCCCATTTTGAGCTGAGTTATTTGTTTAGAGTATTCGCTTTTAAATGTGTTAATTTTATAAAATATTTTTAAACTCTATTTTAATTTAACTTTAAAAACAATTATTTTCAATGCTGCAAAAACCGTATTATTTGTAATTGGTGTATGTAAAAAACTTATTTTATTCAAATGAATTTAAGAATCCGCTGAATTTAAGAAGTTTTAGACTCTAAACCTACAAAGGAAGAACACAAGACAGGTATACGAGTACTTAGGTACCTATATGATACCTGAATCTACTAAAAAGTTCCTTTATTTTACTTTCATATCAATGTATGTGCAGATGCCCTATACAAACCACTCACAAAAAGCATTTGACCGCGAAGTAAATTTTTCGTGGAACACTGTCATGAAACAACACAAAATAAAACCCAACTTTTTGCATACATTTCAGATAAATGCATTTTTTAACAAGTTTTTGTTGCATGTGCATTAATGAACACGAAAAATGCAAATGCAATCAAAGCAACCACCATCTACTATTATAGCGCATGCAACCCAAAGATACCTTGAAACAATAAAATTATGCAAGTCCACACAAAAAAAGACTCTCCCTGATGTATCCGTATAAAAGAACTCATAACAAAAGGACACTCTTCATGTAGTCTGAAAGGTAACGTTGCAAATCAAAAGGTCATTTTTTCCCAGTTTATTATGTACCCTACAGTGGGTACTATTATCGTTTCAAAGGACAAACTTTAACCTCGAATAGACCTCTTCCAAACCTCAGAAAATCTGAATCACTTAAAATTGATTGACCTGCTTTATAAAGTGAAATTTTAGAATATGATTTGTTCTTGTAAAAGAGATAGAGATACCCTTTGCTCAAATCAGGAACACCATTTTTTGAGCTACTAATAAAATATATGGAAATAACCAATAACCATTTCCTTCAAGAAAACGTCAAGTTCCTATCTCTTTCTTATAGGATTTTCGGCAAAAATAAAAAACACAGTTTTGTTACAATTTCTTTAGACATTACATGTAAAAAATTTTAATCAAAATCGTTAAAGTTTTTTTGATAAAATAAAAAAAAAAAAACACACAAGTGTTGTGTGACAACTACTTCTAAATGAGCTGAAAATATTTCTTTAAGACGTACAAGTTTACAAACGCACAGAAAGACTGACGGAAAGTTTCTCCAAACCAACTTTGCTGGACTTCTCCATCATCATTTTGTGAATCTCGAATAGTATTTTTGCCATAATATTGACGAAAGAGATTTTCAAAAATTAAAAAAAAGTGTTGAATCTAGGTATACAAATTTTGTAACAAAAAACGTGCAGTTCAACTCCTCAGACTGTCAAAATCCAGCGTTTGTTTATTTCATCCATTTACAAAAAAGAATCGCAAAATGAAACGAAAAACATAGTCACAGTAGCAAAAATTAAATTTCCCATTCACCAGGAATTTAGTTGTCAATTGTGCCTTCTCCCGTAAATGCAAGTTTATAAAAAAAAACTATAGAAATATCTACTCATATAGTAGGTAGGCGATTCTCCGCAAAAAAAAACTGCATTTAAAATGTAGGTGGTTTTTGTGCGGTGGGTAAGTGAATTTCAAGTGGCTTTGCCATCTACCGACCGCGTGGCGCAGCAGGACCTCACCACGACACATCACCGTTATGAGTTTTCTACTTCCTTTGTAATAAATTTCCGTCATCAGAGTCCCTTGAGTACTTGTAAGAACCAAGAAAAGTTAAATTCGCGCCCCAATATTCCTTGACATTTGGAGAGAAGCAAAAAAAAAAAAAATATAAATTACATTATCCCTGAGTTGAAGGATGAGGAAATTCTATTTTTAAACTAAACAGAAATGTTCTCGTCCTTCAGTTTAACTCCTTTTTTGTTTGTGTTCTTTTTCTTGGATTTCTCTGTGTGATAAGTTTAAGTGGGGTTTTTGTATATTCTATTTGTGTGGCTGTGCACATTCACTCACTGCACAGGAAAAACAGGATAAAATATGTGGAACAAAAAGTACATAAACAGGGAAGTAGTTTTCTCTGTTTGACGACGACACAGCGACAGGGAACAAGTGTGAAAAAGGATGACAGCGACACAACACACATAAACATTATTGCGAGTCACTTCCTGGATGTGAACCAAGGATATTGCACACTGACAGCCATCAGGATGCGACATCCAAAAGCTGGCTAGCTCATTTATATTTTGTCGGTTTTTGTATGTTTTGTTTTGTATCCTGTTTAATATGGGTTGGTTGGTTGGAAAGTTATCAGGAAAGAATTTGCTTTTGATGTCCTTTTTGTATAATGTTACCCCGCATTTAAGTTTGTATTTTTTTTCTGATATGGAAGTGGGTCAAGTTTCATTGGCCTGACAGAGAACACACATATCTACTCGTAAGACTAAACTGTATACCTAACCAATAAGATAAAGATAAAGGGATGTGTGTGTGTTGCAATATTTATATATAAACATGAACAAATTGAAAGGAAATTCAAATTGCTTTCGAGGCTACTGGTAGGCAAAAGTGGTGGTGGTGATAAAAAGGACTCCCCTTCTATTGAAAGCATAAATATCCTGTTTTGCCTTTTCTCTGCCATATGAATCCATTGCTCAGGCAAACATATACAAGTACTTACGATTTTCTGCGATTAAAAGGATTTACGACTTTCGATTAGGATTAGCCAAGGTGACTTTGTCTGAAATACCACCACGAGTGAACCGCCATGACCAAAGCAATCGGGGAAGGAAAGAATCAGAAGTAAATGAATGAGTTAACAAAGGGAATGACTAGGAAGGTGAACAGTGACTCTTTTTTACTATTTTTCTTGCAAATTATATTTCTAAAATAGTAACCGAAAAATATGAAACTTGTGTATAAAAACTGATGTTAGGCTTTTGGAATACATTGCTATTAACAAACAATGGAATAATTTTCAAGAACAAAACGTCACAATTGATAGCAACAACTTCAAAGATGTTTAAGAGTTCATCTACATACTTTGGAGTAAGCTTTATTCCCACGAACGATATTTTACTGGAGATCTGACAGAGAAAAACCGTAGCAAACGGGTGCTTCTACGGTTTTGCAGAACACATGGGTTCAAAACTCCTTAAACGAGTGCACGCTGTATTAACCCCATATACTGTCCTGCTTTATGGCGCAGAGTGTTGAGCGATACCTAAGCAAAAATGGATATCTGACACGAGCTCTTTCCAAAGAAAAATTCTTCGATGGATATTTGGTCCTGTTTGTGAGGAGGGCGAATGGAGGAGAAGATACATCCGCTTACTCTATGATGTTAGTTCAAAAATCTAAGCACGTGACAATATTGGCTTGGCCACATCGATCGAAGCAAATGGGCAATAATGCTTTAGCCAAAAGAGTCTTTAAAACCCAGCCCCCCAGAATCGAAAGAATGAAGAAGAGCAAACCTCCTCCGGTTTAGACACCAACCTATCGCGGATACCAGAAAGCTTGGTCTTGATGACTGGAAACAGCGTGCCATTTTAGAGGATGGAACCAGCTATATCAAAGGAGCCTGATGAGTAAGTATGTTAGCATATGTTCTTTCGAGATAGCTTGGACAACATAAAGAATTAACCCGAGGTTGTAGGCAAAAAATAATTTTTAACTTCAAGGTAGATACCTTAGGCCAGTTTTTTAGTACAAGAAAATCTGAGTTTCGGGATAAAACTTGTGTTAATTCCAGGAACACATGTTGATGTGATGGTTCAGGTAACTTCAAGTTTTAAACTAAATTGGAGCTAACCCGCTAAGTTCTGAGGATAAATTCTAGAAAAAGAAACAAAAACAAGAGCTGTTCAAAATGTTTCTTAGCCTGTATGAGTCATGCGTCATGATATGTAACCAATTTTGGCTTACGTTTTTTATGCTCAAGACCGAAGCCAGTGACTTCTAACACAGATGGTGCTTGAAGCTGTGTTCACATGTCCCGGAAAACTCTCCAATTATTTTTTTTTTTCGTAAAAGATGACCATTTAAATTACCACTTTTGACCACCCTTTAACTTTTTTTGACCATTCAAAGTTTTCAAAAAAAATCGATTTTGAAAAATAGTGGGCCAAAAGAACGCTGCGCCTCAAAAATCGATTTTTTCAAATTTGATTAATGTTTTTGATAGGTAATATTTTGAACATCAATGACCACCCCTTAACTTTTTTTGACCACCCTTAGAAAATTTTTTTTTTTGATCTTTGAAATTTTTTTTCGAATTTTTTTTTCTGTATATTCCCTTTTCATTTTTTGAAATTTTCGAATTATGAAAGATGACCATTGGGAAAAACTCAATTATCTTAAATGACCGCCCTTTAAAATTACTCAAACTAATAATTGATTATTGAGTTTTTCACAATGGTCATCAATCAAAATTCGAACAAAATACATCTTTCATAATTTCCCTTTTTTGGTAGTTTTTAACGTGAAAAAGCTGCGGAAAAGCCTCTGGACGTCAAACGTGTTTGGAATAATAACGGTTGAAGTTTAAATAGATGTAAAATAGACGCACCTTTGGGTAAAATGTCAGTGTTGTTACTTTTCAGGAACATACTTTCCCGCCAAATAAACGCAAGGGATACGATTTTTTGATCGGACTATTACTTCAGACATTTGTTTGCATTTGTAAATGCTTCCCAAATGTGAAAATCTAAATATCTTGAGGATCTATGATCAAAAGCGAAGTTACTTCTGACGACAATATCAATCATCGCCTATGCTAGGGTGGATGAAGTGGTGCGAAAACTTCACTAACTTCTGTGATTTGAAAAAAAGACTATTTCAAGTTAAAAGTCCAAATAAGCTCAACTCTAAAATGCGTTTCGCCCAAGTCCAATAGTTGGGCTTAACAGTTAAATGACTATCACTCCACTTAGACAGAAGAATTTTCTTTTCAAAATGTCTTCATATTCTATTATTAAAAAGACTCTACAACATTCAGCATTCATTGTTCGTAACTTCCCAACCCAATATCCATTCTTCGCCAGAACACCATCAAAATTAGACTTCTCTTTTTCATTACCTTATTTTATGAATATTCTTCCAGAAGTCAGGAACTAATACATCTACACATTGTACCCAGGGACTCAAACCATGAATTTGTTCAAGTAAGCATCAAACTCTGTCAACTCACCTTCAATTTAGAATTTCATTAACTACGGGAGAAGGGATATTAGTCTACAAAGGAATTTTAAAGAACCTATAGCTGTTGCAAATGCACTGGACATTTAAACACAGATAACAACACCTTTCCGAGATCATCCAAAATCTTATAGTCGTATGCTAATAGACAACGATTAAGAAAACGTCTGCAAAAGGTCCATCAACAAGAACTTTTAAACACACCAAACAGCAACTACCATATCAGAAAATATAAGGTGAGCTCCAGTGTGTCAATATTATGTCCTGAAATTCCATCCAACACCACTACAACCACTAATTCCAGAAGAGACTGCAGTCAATCAAACCTAGAGCTGATGCCTTCAAGATCATTAACAGAGTTATTGGACAGAAATCACCAATGCCAGGAACGATTGTAAACCACCAATAAATACAATATCAATCCAGGAATAAGCTTAATTTTTCGGTGCCTATTAGGAAAAAACTCACACCAACCAATCTGCTGATAAAATCAGCAACGTTCAGTGACACTAATCCTGTCAGTTACCCATTTAACAGCCCAAATTAAGCACTCCACACATTATTATGAACTTCGAACCAAAGAAGTCAGATGGGCGAGATGAAATATCTTACTTCGTCCTAAAGAGGCTTACACAAGGAGTCATGGCATTCTTAGCTATCATCCTCAACAACTGCATCACCAACTTCCTCAAAAAATGTAAAACCCTTCAAAATTGTGGTGATTTCCAAAAAAGATTCTAGTAACATTCTCTTAATACTACAGACCGATATCACTCCTCAACAACCTAAGATGGCTCATGGAGGAACAGGAAGCTCAAGAAGTTCTGCGATAAACACAACATCATCCCAGAATTCTACTCTATACTGCATCCGCTTCTGAAGTTTCATCACCGAAGCAGTAACCACAACCATCAAGTTGACGTCGGATGCTTTCCTTAGATTTCAAGACAGTATTTGAGATAATTTAAGTGAAAATTGGTCGAGGGTATAATTTTTTCTTGGGCTCTCGAGAGATCATTACTGGGAGGGGCACATGACTGGGTGAGGGGTCGTGTATGGAGAATGTTTCTTTTTGTTCTTATATTTTTGACTGTAAGTGAAGATTAGTCGTGTGCATAATTTTCTCTAAAGCTTTTAGGAAGGTTGACAAACTGTGAGGGAGGTCATGACTTTGGCAGATCATGGCTGGGGAGTCTCAAGACCCTCTCCTTGGACTCGCAAATGATAACAACACACAAAAGCAGTAAAAATAACTGTGTAGTAAAAACTAGCCAATCATTTCGCCATTTTGAAATAAATTTTTCGACCATGGGGGGTCGGATTTTGTCCAATTTAGGATATGTTGTTCAGAAGTGGCTGTTGATTAAAAATCAATTACATTTTTAGAATTTTGCCTTTGTTCACAGTGTTTTTTACTTTGTTTGTCTGCACTTAGGTATATAATATTTTGTTTTGTTTAAAAGTGAAACACTTTTGGTGCAACAAAAAGACAAATTTCCTAATGCATGATTAGGGGGAAACCCATGCTAATTTGCTTACCATAAAACTGCGAGTATTACGCCTATTAGAGAAACTATACAGAAATCTAATTTCACCATTTTTGTGCAGTATCATAGTTGTGCAGAATTGAATTTTCAACTATTTTTGTCAAGACTATTTTAAGTCAAAAATCAAAAATTAAGTGTTATAGTGACAATATCATTTGATCATTTGGTGAAATCTCCTCTTTTCCACGCATTTTATATTCTTCTGTGACACCTAAAGGTGTGTTTCCATTTGATAGTGACTCTCGGATAGCTGTCTACTCCTCTGTGAGCTAATTTCATGATTGTGTTCACTTGCGAGATTTACTCTCGCGAGCAGCTTGCGAGTTGCTTGCAGTCTTTTCACTCTCAAATACTCTCCCCTCAAAAAACCATTCATTGATTTCTTAAAATAAAGATTTTGGATAGCTTTTCACTTTCCTTTTGTTTTAGCTTGACGTGAACTTTTTTTTATCGAAATTAAGAAATCCCAAATACAAATTATGAATCAATTAGGTATTTACAAGAAATTATTTTTGATAAAACCCCAAAACAATTATTTTTGTCAGGTCTGTATGTCAAACAAAGCCACTGTATAGGGTGGTTAAGTAGCTTTACAAAAAATAGAAGGATACCAAGACGAGTGTTTTATGGCAGTATATTCATTATCCACCTGTCTCATTTGTTCCAATTCATGAGATAGAAAACATTAAAGAAATGTAGATACATACAAACCTTTCTGCAGGGTATTTTATTTTGTTTTTAATATTAGCCAAGCTAAAATAAGCAAACTCTGTCTGTATCAGTATAAGAAAAAAAAGGGGGCAAAGATAACAAGAAGAAAAGTGCCAGGATTCTAAATGATAAATGAAAAGATTTACAGGATACCTTCTTATACCTAACCTACCTACCTTTACCTTCAAAAGAAGATAAAGAAAGAATAAGACTAACAACAGGAAGAAGCTCTACACAGGAATTATACCAATTCGTTTGTTTCCTTTTATAGATACAAAATGCCTTAATAATTTTGAAGCAAAAAAAAAAAAAGAGAAACGCACAAAAAGGTATACAATTTGTGATTTGTTTTGTTTTGTTTTCTCGTAAATATTTACATTTGAAAGAACAATGTCTTAGTTACAAATGAACACAATATGAAATACAAAACCAAACACAAAACCGTGCACTTGACAGATATTTTGCCTTTTTTTTTACAAATTTTCTTCGGTCGTCATCGTTGAGAACAAGAGGAAAGGTAGGTATACCTATACCTTTTCATGTATGTACTTATTTTTAAGGTGAAACTTTTGAGTAAACAAACAATGCCGTCTGAGTTTAAGTCTTGCAAAGGAGTCAAACGACATTAGGTTTTGGTATTTTAGACATAAATTTGCAATCTTCAAAGTTCTAACGAGTCTACTTTAGTCATAACAATAAAGTGAAAATTATGTTTAAACTTTTGATCTTATCCTAAATGGCTTTATTTATATTTATGTCAAATTAAGCATAATAGCTCAAAAAACATTCTTTTCTAGAATGATATACCTGGTAAGGAGCTTAAGACATATATCAATCGCCACCTGAAGGTGCAGATCAATCTTATATGAGTGTATACCTACATAAACTGGAAAAATGTATTGCAAATGTGTCTTGATGTGTGTGATGTCTTATATTTTTCAACATTTACATCCAAACAATTTAAAAGAAAGTGAATATACTGGAGACTTAAGAATTGTATGTGATAAATGATAATTTGTTTTGAAGAAATACGTAATGTAATTCCAGACAAATGAACCAAAACCATCAAATACTTACTTACTTACTTACTTAAGGTGGCGCTACAGTCCGGGGTGGACCAGGGCCTCAACCAACAAGCTTCTTCCAGCCGGCTCGGTTTCTAGCTAGCTGTCTCCAGTTTCGCACGCCAAGTTGGTTAAGGTCCTCTTCCACTTGCGTGCGCCACCTTTTACGCTGTCCACCTCTACTGCGTTGTCCCACGGGGTTGGATTCAAAGACTTTCCGGGCCGGAGCATTGGTGTCCATTCGCTCTAGATGACCCAGCCATCTCAGTCGTTGGCTTTTCACTTTTGTGGCTAGGTCGGTGTCGCTGTACAGCCCATACAGTTCGTTGTTGTATCTTCTTCTCCATTCCCCATCTATGCAGACGGGACCAAAAATCACCCGCAGAATTTTCCTCTCAAAACAGCCTAACGCGTTCTCATCCACTGTTAGCAGTGTCCATGCCTCTGCACCATACATCAGGACCGGGATGATAAGCGTCTTATACAGGGACAGTTTAGTTGCTCGAGAGAGGGCTTTGCTTCTCAATTGCCTTCTTAGCCCAAAGAAACAGCGATTGGCAAGAGTAATTCTTCGTTTGATCTCAGCGCTGGTGTCGTTCGCTGAGTTTATAGCGGATCCTAGGTAGACAAAGTCTCTGACTACCTCAAAATTATAGCTGTCTATAGTGACGTTCTGTCCGAGACGTCGGTGTTGGGTGTCCTTTCTTGTGGACAGCATATATTTTGTTTTGCTTTCATTCACCGTTAAACCCATCTTCTTGGCTTCCTTCTCAATGCTCACAAAAGCACCACTGACATCACGCTTTGTTCGTCCGATTATGTCAATGTCGTCAGCGTAAGCGAGTAATTGGACGGACTTTTGAAAGATTGTGCCTCTGGTGTTGACGTGAGAGTTTTGCACTATTCTTTCAAGAACGATGTTGAAGAAGTCGCATGACAGCGCGTCGCCTTGCCTAAAACCTTTTTTGACATCAAAGGTGTCGGTGAGGTCTTTGCCGACCTTGATGGAGCAGCGTGCATTCTCCATCGTCATCCTGCACAAACGGACGAGTTTGGCAGGGATGCCAAAACTAGACATTGCTCTATATAGCTCTATCAAATACTTCCAATGAATACCTGAAACACAATCACATGAGGTGTAAGGACAATGAAAAGGACTTGTTTGGTAGAGCGCATTAGACGAAACTGCACGTGTAACGTTGAGCTGTCATAAATCCTACCTCCTCCACCTAAAATTCTTTCTTTTTTAAGTCGTCCTTCATCACGAGGATGAATATAGTAGGTATATCCTGTTATTTTCATTTTTTTAAACCAGAAAAAACGGTACCTGCTGTACATTCTCCTAAGCTTTTAAGCAAAATTGTATACTTATTATTTATTAAAAAGAACTCCGCATTTGAAAAAAAAAGTTAAATAATAAATTAATCTAGGGAAAGAAAATCTTTGAGTAAAAACTTTTGTTTCGAGAATTGACTATTAATGGTGCCAAAAATCGCGCGTGACCTTGAGCGACCTTGAGAAAGCTTAAGCCTTGATTGCAAGTTATCTAGGAATGACAAATTTTTGGGAGCAGTTTACCCTTTTTGACCAATTACTGACCAATTAGATGGCATTTTTTTTATCAAATTTACCTCATATGAGGTGCCAACGGTCCAGAGCGGGACAAGATCGTGTCCTAACCAGCAATGCTAGCTTTGCTCAGCAGCCCATCGGTCCCCTTTCACGTTATGCTTTTTTTTACTAATTTAAAACATCTTATTTTCTCGAAAATGGATCGACTGAAAATAATCCGAAAAAATTCTTTTAGTAAAGACTAAATTTGATGGATGAGAAACCATTTTTCGAAAAAATGGTTATTAATGGTTGGTACCTAAGAACCATTTTTACGTGTGATTATAGGTAATATAAGGCAAGTTTTGGATTCGTGCAAAAATTTTTTTTTGAGATAACAATCAAACATGATATTACGATGATAGAGAACACGAAAAAAGTGGGTGCCACAATTCTGTCTGTCTGTCTGTCTGTCTGTCTGTCTGTCTGTTCGTCTACAGCCTAAACGGCTTGATCGATTTTGTTCAAACTTGGTACATAGTGGTTTTTGGTGATTATGCCCACACGTTTTTTTCTTTTTTTTTTAGAACCAAAAATAACGGCACCTGCCATACATTTTTTTTTAACAATTTTACATAACCGTATTTTTCTCAAAAACGGCTTGACAACTTTTCTTAAGAAAAATTTACTAAATTTATTTTAGTAAAGGCTTCCTTTGGGTGGAAAACCATTTTTCAAAAATGGTTATTAATGGTACCTCCCAAAGAACCATTTTTTTAATTTTTGATTTTCTTCAAAATGATACGACCGATTTCAATTATTTCTTTTATACAGAAGCTTCCAAAAAATATAAACAGTTTTGTGTACCAAAATTTTGGAAAAAATATTTTGTGGATTTTTAAAAAATGTTTCAATTTTTTTTTTTTGAAAATCAAATATTTCGAAAACAACATGATCGATTTTTTTGAAACTCGATATTTAAGAGTTTTTCAGTATTTTCTACAATATTTTTAGAAATAAAATGCACGACTGGATCGCACGTACTTGCTCTTATGTTCAAGTCGTGTGGAACTTAAGAACTTTAAAAAATATTCAAGTAATTATAGAAAAAGTATAAAAAAGCATTTAAATCGTTTTTTAATTGTTTAAACAGCCTGATAAATAACTTAGAGCGCAAAAAAAGTATACCATTTGATTACTTAAAAAAATATCAATGTATGCAAAAAAAAATTTTAAATCGTTGGAGCCGTTTTCTAAAAAATAATTTTTTATATATACAATTTTTGTAACATTTTTCAAAACAAAATTTGGTATGCCAATTTTGAGTATATTTTAATTTACATTTAAAACTGAAATTTCAAATTAATTCATTAACCCGTTTTTGAAATATTGAATTTTCAAAAAAAAAATTTTAATCTTTTTTTAAAAATCCAAAATTTATTTTCTCAAAAATTTTGGTATGCAGTATTATTTATATTCTAACAAAGCTTTTGTGCAAAAATTTTTATTGAAATCGGATGAGCGGTTAATGAGAAAACCATAAATCAAAAAAACCGTTATATGACAGGTACCGTTAATAAATGTTTTTGGTGATTTTTTTCTTACTAAAAAGTATATCATATCTACAATAATACACTTATTTTTTTTATCAAAATCGTTGGAGCCGTTTCTGAGATAAATAAGCTTTTCCTTAACGGTTGTATGGCAAGTACCGTTATTTTTTGAGCTAAAAAAAATTTCAATTTCCCTCTGGAGAGTTACAAAAAAACCTTAAGTTCAAAATTTGAAGAAAATCGCTTCAGTGGTTTAGGCTGTAGGTTGAGGTACGGACAGACAGCCAGACAGACAGAATTGTGCCACCCACTTTTTTCGTGTTCTCTATCATCGTAATGTCATGTTTGATTGTTATCTCGAAATTTTTTTCTTGCACGAATCCAAAACTTGCCCTATAGTACCTATATCGCAAGTAAAAAATTTACATTTATGAAAAAATAACGGTACCTTCCATACAAAAGTTAAAAAACCACAAAGGAAACTATTTTTTTGCTTGAAAAACGAATCCTACGATTTTGATTAAACTTTTTTAATAAGCTAAAAATAGTACGATCTACTACCAAAAATTATAAAATTTCACACTTAGCAATTATTAATAGTACCTGTCATGGAACGTATTTTTTCATTTTGAATTTTCTCGTTTTTGGCTAAGCGGATTAAAATAATTTTTTTTATACACAAATTTCAGATAAGATTAAATAATATTGCATTTCAAAATTAAAAAAAAAAAGTTTTTGGATTTTTAAAAAATGTTTCAATTTTTTTTTTTGAAAATTCGATATCTCAAAAACGGGTTGACAATTTTTTTTCAAATTTTGTTTTTATATACACACAAATAAATACTTTAGATTTGCATATCAAAATTTGTACTTAAAAATGTTATAAGAATTTTATACATAAGAAATTAATTTTTTAAGAAACCGCTCCAACGATTTTAAATTTTTTAATCATATTCAATCAAGAATTAAGATGGCATTCTTTTTTTCCACCTCAAACTGTCAAAAGAATTGTTTTAGCCAATTTCAATGTCGTATTTCATGCTTCTCTTCATTTTTCTCTCATAGTTTCCATGTTTTTATATACAATTTTCTTACACCCGCAGTGTCTTGAACATAAGAGCAAGTACGTGCGACCCAGTCATGCATTTTATTTTCTTCCGCAAACTATTTAAGGAGTTGTTTTAGCAAGTAGAAGAAAACAAAAATCGTGGTTCAAAACATTTTTTCTTTCATAGTATCTTTGCTTTTCAACATAAAATGTTTAAAACTCTATATAAGGTTTTTGAACATATGACAAGTACATAATAGGTGAAATCCAGTCATGAATGTCAGTTGTTTTTAAGCAGCAATTCATATTTCAGCCATATTTCAGCTGGTATTCTTTCTTTTCTTTTCAAAGAAGCTGATTTTGCAATATAAAGAATGTTTTTTTCACGTTTTTTTGAACAAATGTTTTTAAGAATTTCTGAATCAAAGTTTAAATGAGCAAAAGTTTAAATGAGCGGTAGATGACAATTTGTGAAGTGCCAATTTATGTCTCATAAATAATATGACAATTTTTCAAAACTGTTGAAAAATACGAAACAACTGTCAAATTTTGAGATATTGCCATGACCAATGCCAAGAATTTGCTTAGAACTATCAAAAGTTTGATTTTGGAGATTTCTTGATTTTGAGTTTCTGAATTTTGGGATTTTGGGTTTATGGATTTTGAGTTCCTGGGATTTTGGGGCTTATTTTTTCAGGATTTCGATTTTCAAGATTCTGACACCAAACCATATGTTAAAAATGTAAACCAAGTTAGAAGGGAAAACAAAATTTCTGTTCGTGTTCCTCTCAAAACTATGAATTTCTTCGAATTTTAGTGCAACTTTATTTGTATATGTACTTTGCCAGAACTTTGAGCTAAGTTCTTAGAATGTCGTAGTTTTGGGAAATAAGCGAACAGATAAACGAGTAATATCTAACTACTAAAATCTCAGCTTGACCGAAATATAGCCTAATAGACCTTTTAAAAAGGAACAATTACGTGCAAGGGTTTTTATTATTGAATAATATGTTTGTTTGGCACATAAGCATGCTTAAAACCGAAAATGCCACTAAATTCACCCATGTGTTTCTGAGAGAATAGTCACACTGGCCACTTTTCAATATTTTTGCGAATTTTGGCAATTTCAAACTTAATACTTTCTGTTCAAAATGAAATTTTCTATCGAAATAGACAGTTTGGAAAATTTCTTAAACAAATTAAAGCTGGAAAAGTAAACAAAAACCAACATAAGAAAAATCGAAAAATCAAATATTTTTAAATTTTTTTTTAAATTGCGCATAACTTTTTTCGGAGCAAAGATACGCTCAAGACATACATAAACAAAGTAAAAGTAGAGTCTTAAGGCCATAATAAGACATGATAAAAAAGCCTGTTTGTTGGTATTTTATGACAAATTTAACATTCCTAGCACCTATAGTCTGTCCAGCAAAAATTGTCAGTACAGGGCTTATGAGCGAGCTTTTTTCAAAACAGTGGTGCCTGTGAATAGCATCACAACACTAAAAAACAAATCTGCAACTGAAAAAGATACTAAATCAATGATTAACATACAGGAGTTGTTGTTGTAATTCTTCGAAGTATTTTGTACGCCCCAACATGACCGTCGTCATTATTACTTTGTAATAATATGACCGTGGTCTTTCAATGCCAATTGCATTCTGATTATATAATAGCTTTCGCTTCTGTTTGAAATAAAAGAAAAAATCACATTCCAACAGAGTTGCCTTTGCCAAGTCGCAACAGAGCTTTTTCAGTGGTTTGTATGAAAGAACTTTCGGGTTTGAAGCTTTTGAGAACAAGATTTATAAAGCTGAGAGCCAAAAGTGTTGTCATTTTGATTGTCTCCTTATTATTTGTTTGTATTTATGAATAAACCTTTAAAATGCAGTTCAAATTTGTACAATTTTAGTCTTTACAAAAAAAAGTTATTTGCGCTAAGTTTTGAAATATTCACAAAGCGTTACGTCATCAAATTCATTTCAAAAGGTGTGGTGTGGTAAAAAATATAAATTGATCTTTTTTTAATATATTTGAAATGGTATCCATAGTAACCATATGCACATTGTTCTTCGATTTGTGGCAATTTATTATTCAAAGTATGGAAACCCTGTGAGAGCTTTAACTTGAGACAGATGTATGCAAGCCATATGCAACCAGACTGAGAGGCAAACGTCCTATCTTCCCTGTACTGACATTTTTTGTTAGATAGAGTATAGTATGAAATCTTATATTAATCGGACCAGTCTGTAGGTCTGAAAGCATTTCAAAACTGCGGAAAAACAAAATTGAGAAATTACATACTATTTAAATATTTCCTATAGTCCTTATGTCATATTACATCAAAATCTGGATTTTGAACATCTTTACGAATATGAAATTTGCCATATTGTAACGAAAAGGGCCAAAACCGCGAAAAAATAATAAGAAATGATAAGGTTTGAATGAGAATATCTCTTTCATTTTCAACCAATATTACTTTTTGAAATGCCATATTAAAGCTTTTAGTCTCTACTTTATTTTGTGTATTCATGTTTTTACGCTATCTTTGCTTCAAAGGAAGTTATGCATAATTTATTAAAAAATTTAGAAATCGCAGATTTTTTGATTTTTTTAGGTTGGTTTTTGTTAACTTTTCCAATCTATTTCGATAGAAAATTTAATTTTGAACAAAAAGTTTTATATGTAAAATTGTCAAATTCGGCTTAGTTTTCGAGTTATACCAAAAATATTGAAAAGTGGCCAGTGTGACCATTCTTTCAGAAACGCATCGGTGAATTTAGTAGCATTTTCGGTTTTAAGCATGCTTATGAGCCGAACAAACATATTCAATAATAATAAAAACCCTTGCATGTAATATTGTTCTTTTATACCCCTCATTTTCCCGCCTATTCAATAGGCTAATAAGATAGTTTTGTGTTTTCAAGAAACGAAAATGAGACGCTGAGGTCTTTGTTCGCAGCAAAACAATGAAGTGAATTAGTAATTTCAGAGGAGATATAATTTATGAACATAACAAAATGAGTCGAAGCCTTAACTGAGCCTAAGAGCAAACCAATATTCATCTTGCAGATTTGGACTTAAAACCTTCAAAAAAATAAATTCGAATACTGTACGGAAAGAAAGATAATTTTTCATCAAATGAAGGAGCAATTCATCTACACCGCTATTGCTACTGAAAACATTCTGCCGCTCACTCAAGAGCTTTGCAAGATTCAATGTAGAAAAAGAGATTGACATTGATATTAATGCTTATTCTTCAGACTAGTAGACATTCTAAAGTTATTTTCCTAGAAACATATGAAACAAAAATGGATACCTGCTTATTTAGACAGTATCATTCTAAGGGTATACCGTAAGAAATAAAACCCTCATGAAATATATACATACATATATCGCATAAACTATAAGAGGTATAACATAACAATCCCCTTTAATGCATATAATCTCAGATCTTCAAATAACAAATGAAAACTTCGCGAAATTCATAAAAAAAGAAAAATGCACATTTTACTCTTCACCAAGTGCATTTTTTAAAATGCAATTTTGTGAAAATTGTCTCCATTATATGCGAGAAAAAAGAACTTTTGCTCTTTTTTGTATATAGTATATACAAAATTTTGCTTATGCCCTTGTCTCGATTGGTGACCAGGCCCGGAACAAGCCATTTAGTTCTAAGGTAATCGGAGAACCCATCAAGGCACTATATACTATTTAGAAACCATAAACATAGGTAGGAAGCTGAAAGTAAAGAATTTCTTTCTGAAAATTTGGGTTCCAGTGGTCAAGTCATACAATTGAAAGATGAGCTTTAAAATTTTGTTTCATTATAAGTTTCTCGTTTTCTATTAATATTTTTTTGTTATTGTTGATATCGTATAAATGCATTGCACTACACGCAACTTATACTCAAAATCATTTTGTATTTAGTTAAAAACAAATTATAGAAAGTTAGTTCAGGCTCTGAAACGTAACACAAAATTTCGGGGCTAACATTCGTGTTTTCTATAGTTCCCTTTCATAACGCACGTATCCAATATCACAGCTAAAATTACGGCCCCAAAAAAATGCGCATAGCCCATAGGCATATTCCTGCCAAATTTTAGCTCTAGCATAATCCAACACTGCACGTAACCCCTAAAACGAAAAACTAAGTGAAATGTCATGGCAATGACATTTTCTACTTCACCGTGCCTCCGTTGCTATGTTGCTGCCGGTGGTGGTGCTATTCTGCCAGAGGAAGACGAAGAATCACTTTATCTTTCTTATTATAGCTGCATACTACGACTTTTTATAGTTTCATAACAATTCTCCATAAAATTTCAAGATAAATTGAAAAAAAAAAATGTATATTATCATCATACACAAGGGGTGAGGGAAGTGAGCTAAAAATGCTAAACGCGTTTTCATTATAATGTGAATGCATTTAATCGTAGTCCTTGCCAGCGTCGTCGTCGGGGTTGTCTTCCTTCTTGGATATAGATGGGGTTTCCCCTTCGATGAATTCCTGCCCATCATTGTCATAGCTGAGTTGTTTGGTATGTCGTTTTCGATTTCGTCATCATCATTTCACCATTCCAACATCATCTTCAAAATCATCATCATGATGTCGATGGATGTCGTTCGTCGCCATTATTTTTATAATCAGCTAACGTTTTATTGACCATAAAAACCGCTCATATTATGTATACTAGTGAACGTTGATGAAATTCCCTTACCAATATGCAATCGGAGATAGTTGGTCGTCATATTGTCGTAGAGAGTTGTCGAACAAATGTCCTTCGAATCATCCGAAGATGGATACACTCCAAACTATAATAACTATCGTAGTGCTATGGTGTTCTGTGCTCTTTGCTGCTTGCACCTTGTCACTGGGGGGAAGGAGCTTGCATCCTTGCAATCACCCTTGGGTTCCTGGTGACGATGACAGCTCTATAAAATACCTTCATAACAAACAGGATTTTTCATAAAAACTACAAAACTGCAGGCGAAGGACGAATAGATTCACCCCCTAGAATGTCTGAAGGGGAGTCATATTTGAACAACGATTTCGTAATTTTCCATTGCACCGGGAAGAAGCATAATGTAACCTTTTTTGGTTCTTTTTTGTTTGGTAGTTTGTCGTCTCACAGGATGCACTTTTGATCCATGTGAGCTGGAAAATCTTTCATCACATACAATTATGTAAAGTACCTAAAAAGCAATTTAATGTTTAAATTTTTTTTTCCAAATAACAACATAAAAAAGTTAAAAATGTAAAAAGTGTTGGCAAAATGAAAATATATTTGCTTTTGATATATTCATATCCTGTTCGAGGACATTCTGTGTTTTTGTTTTTTTTATTTTCTCCCACTATCTCTGCCAAAACAAAGACCAACAGAGACAGAGAATCCATACAAAAATGGTCATTCAATATGAAACGAGTCAACCGACCGTCGAACAGCATTTTGAATAAATTTTATTCGATTTATGAATGTGAATACCCTTCTAATCCAATTTGAGAAAGTCTGATGATCTCAATCGAAGAGAGTATAGTGGTGAATGTGCTTCATTGATTGGCATATTTGCAACACTAAAATGCAAATTTTCTTCCATATGGTTGACATAGCTCAGCGTGTTTGATATAATTGGAACATTGGAAAAGTCATGGGTATTTGTATGCAATGCAATAATTACACTCCGCATCAATTGATTGTTTTTCCTACTTTTCACGATAGGTTATATCTGAGAGAGTGGTTGCTGATTTAATTTTTACTTGGAAGCATTTTAAAATATGAAGAAACTTATAGGAAGTAGCATTTGATATGTAATATTGTCATTTTTCTAAATGTAGTCATAAGATCCAAGAGAATATTTGGAAACTAAGCGCAATGTTTTAAGCTTTTTAAAACTGTTTAAATTCGTATAATATTTATTTATTTTTATTTTTTTAATTTGTACATTCTTATTTCAAGCACAATTTTGATCAAAAAAGTATAAAGACCTTAATAAAACAAAAAAATCATGCAATGTTAGTTATGTAACTCAAAATAAAAGTTTATTAAGACTTTTACTTAAAAAAATGCAAAAACAACTTTATTTACAGTATTTATTCAATAATTTTACGGATAAAGTTGTTGTTATTGTTCAATATAAATATAAATATAAATATAATATAAAATATAATAAAAAAAATTGAATATTCATTAACATGTACATATCCATGAATGAAAAGAAAATCAATATGGTTGCAAACAAAAAAATTGGATTCAATCTAATGATTTCGAATGTAAGTCTATGATAAATAGGTCTTTTCGTAGAGGAATAGGTCATTTATCATGATTGCACGGTTGATTAATTGATTGAAATTTGTTTGAGGATAGAAAAAAAAAAATAAACTGAATTTAAATTTAAAGTCGCATGCATAGATAAAAATGAATTTAATTTTGGTAGTTTAGTTTAACGTCATTTAGTTCAAATTTTATTTGCATACAAAATCAGGCAGAATTTGAGCATAGTTAGAATTTGTTGAATAGTTATTTTTTAAAGGGTTAGACTCCTAGAAGAAATTTCAAAAGTATATATTTGAAGGGTACGACAATGGTTCATAAAATCAATTTGTTGTGTTGTCAGCGATAGGTATCTATTTTTACTTGCGATATAGGTACTATAAGGCAAGTTTTGGATTCGTGCAAAAAATAAAATTTTAAAATACAATCAAACATGATATTACGATGATAGAGAACACCAAAAAAGTGGGTGGCACAATTCTGTCTGTATGTCTTTTTTTAGCAATTTTACATAACCGTATTTTTCTCAAAAACGGCTCAACACATTTTCTTAAAAAAATTCAGAAAATTTATTTTAGTAATGGCTTTCTTTGGGTGGAAAACCATTTTTCAAAAATGGAACCTCCCAAAGAACCATTTTTTTTATTTTTGATTTTCTTAAAAAAGGTACGACCGATTTCAATAATTTTTTATACAGAAGCTTCCAAAAAATATAAATAGTAATGTGTACCAAAATTTTTGAAAAAATATTTTTTAGATTTTTAAAAAATGTTTAAAATTTTTGTTTGGAAATATTTCGAAAATGACATGGTCGAATTTTTGAAACTCGATATTTAAGAGTTTTTTTGTAGTCTATAAAATATTTTTATAAAAAAAATTACATTTATGAAAAAATAACGGTACCTACCTTCCATACAAAAGTTAAAAAACCGCAATGGAAAATATTTGTTTGCTCAAAAACGACTCCTACGATTTTGATTAAACTTTTTTATGTACTTAAACTAGTACGATCTACTTTCAAAAATTATAAAATTTTGCACTTGTATTAATAGTACCTGTCATAGAACGTATTTTTTATTTTGAATTTTCTCGTTATCGGCTAAACGGATTTAGATGAATTTTTTTATATACAAATTTAAGATAAGATTAAATAATATTGCATGTCAAAAGTTTCAATTTTTTTTTTTGAAAATTTGATATCTCAAAAACGGGTTGACAATTTTTTTTTCAAATTTTGTTTTTATATACACATAAATATAAACTTCAGATTTGCATACCAAAATTTTGTCTTAAAAATGTTTTAAGAATTGTATATATAAGAAATTATTTTTTTTAAAAAACCGCTCCAAGGATTTTAATTTTGTTTCCCATATAATCATATTCAATCAAGAATTAAGATGGCATTCTTTTTTCACCTCAAACTGTCAAAAGAGTTGGTTTAGCCAATTAAAATGTCGTATTTCATGCTTCTCTATATTTTTCTCTCATAATTTCCATGTTTTTATATACAATTTTCTTAAACCCGCAGTGTCTTGAACATAAGAGCAAGTACGTGTGACTCAGTTGTGCATTTTATTTTATTAATTGCTGATATTTTTAAATATTTCTTTTTCTTTCTCATGCCGGCTCCACTGGGCATGAGCCATGGAGCCAATGGAGCCTCAAAAATCCACGTCTGAGCAGCGACATATCTATTCTATAGAAATCAGACTGCTGATTGGATTGTGGTTGGGATTTGGGGCATCGCTCATGTCAAGTGGAGCCAGCATGTAAGGGTGTGATTTATTGTCTGAGGAAAGTTGGTATCCGACACATAAATATTGTCGCAGGGTCATAACTCTACAGGAACAAAAATGAAACATTGTTGTTATCCAGGAATAGGATTATGCTGACTTTGCCTTCTTTTGAGCGTTATCGTTTGAAAGTATCATTTTTATACAAATACATTTGATTTCCAGCTGATTCCAAAATTATACATTTTATTCTGCTTGTTTTGCCCTTTTTACCCGTTAGTGCCCTTTTTTTGCCTTATTTGCCTATTTTGCTTTTTTGGCTTTTTTCGACTTTTTCGCTTTATTTTCTTCAAAGTTCAATTTTTTTTTAAATAAAAATAAAAAAAAGTAGTTTTTTGTATCTGTGTACGTATTTTTTTGTATTAACCAACATGTGCTTTGTTCCAATGATTAACAAAAACAACCAATTCTACTATCTGTCACCAATTTTTGTCCTATTCCTGTTCCACAATTCAAAATTGGGTTGTTGAGAGAAAAACATTTCCCCATCTTCATTTCTGCACTTTTAGACAAAAATCGTAGAAAGCTGTTACCTGAGAAATTTAAGAAGCTATTCATAGTTGAATGCCTCTATAATTCAACGTTAAGTTATACATGTTAATTTCTCTATAAATAGTAGACGCCTTTTTTTTGTCCAATTCAGTTAGTCCAATTCAGTAAGGGTATTGAGCAAATCCAAAAAAAAAACATGATTTTTGTATGTGCCCACAATGCAGCTGTACAGATTTCTGACATTTCAGTATCAAAAATAAAAATAAAGATGGATAAGGATGAAAAAGAAGCTAAAATCACTTAACGTCTTTATGAGAGATTGAAAAGAGTTTAAAAATCACAATAACCCACAAGTAAGCACTCGGTTACGTTCGCAATTTTGAAACGTCAAAAAGCTGCAAGCAAAAGTCAAAAGTTGTCCAACTTGTCCAGCTACGTCAGCAGCTGCGTCGTGTTGTGTTCGCATCATTGAACTTGTGAAACATTTTGTCAGCTATTCCAGCTGTAGTAAATTCAACAGAAGATCAGTCGTTATCATTGACATTCTTGGAATGACAACTTCACTTGGTCAGTGGGGAGTCCAATGGGGGGCTATAGGGGCTGGAGCCCCCCTCTCCCCTTCAAAATTATCATGAAAGTATGTTATGATGTAAAAACGGAGCTTAGACCTTGCAATTTGATTCCCGGGTGGCTCTATTTATTCCAAGCTCTAAGAAATTTAAGTTGGGCCTGAGCAAGAGAATTGGATAATAGAAATGGGTCTAGTAAATTTTCATGTTGGCTGTGTTTTTTTTTCCAAGCAATACGGAAGTTCGACGAAAAACGAGATTGGTGCTAAACAACCTAACATGTAAGTTGTTGTTTTCCCAAGCTTTAAGGACACTGAACAATAAAACTGTGATGGGGCTCAACAATTTACATGCAAACTGTGTTTTTTTTTTCAGAACAAAACCGAAAAACCAAAGTAGACGAAAAAATGTTATGTTTTTGTTTATACATGAGCCATGCTCAGACTATGAACAATATGAACATTTCTTGGCGCCGACATGTCAAAAAAAATCAACTTTTGAACACGACAGGAACGCTGTTTAAAGGTTAGCCATGAGAATTGACGTTTCACGTGCATGTGAGTTGTTTTCTGGTTTTTGTTGTATCTCGATGTAGCTGGATATTAAAAAAGTCTCTTTACTGTTATCAGGAGTCAAAAGGGTTTGTATTATTGCAAAAGATAGAAGTATAGTGGTCTAGCGAGAAAAAATCTGCTGATTGGATTGTGGTTGCGATGTTGGACATCTGTATGCCCTGTGGACTGAGGGTGGCAAGCCTATAGAGTATTGGGCAAAAAAAAAAAACGAAGTTAGTTCAGAAAATGTATATGTTAAATGCAACTGAAGAGCTACTTGACAACATCGAATATTTTCATTCAATAATTTTTTTCAAAAACTGAAATGTAGACAGGTGTCTGAATTGAATGAAATTTTTACATTTTGCCCTGCAAATTAATTTTTAGGTTAACGTCAAAACGTCTCAGTCAAAATCTAGCTTTCAGTACTCAATAAAAATCATCGTGAATCGAGTGATAAGAGCAGACATACATATGTCATATCTTCGATTAATATCAGTTTCTCTTTACGGATCTCATCATTCATTCGGAGTTTGGGCCTTGATTTCGTTCATCGGAAATTCATCTGCTGAAAGGCTTCTAGAAATGTTGCGCACAGCACACCATCAGCAGCAGAGAATATCAATTAAAGAAGCCAATCCTTTGTACTTTTCACCCTCCAAAACCCATTTGTTTATGTTGTTGTATTTGTAATTAAATTCCGTGTCGAAGAATAGATGTGAATTGCAACAACAAAAAGACCTGTGCTGAATGATGTGCTGAATGACTAGCTGATTCTATGTGTGCGTTTGTTCTGCTTTTCACTAATACTTTGCTAATCTAATCATCACAGCTGTTCGTTTCAGCTTGTAGGCAAATCAAATTGACAACTGAGGATTGGCTTCTTTATTTGGTATTCTCTGATCAGCAGTCTACCACAGGTTCTCAAACAATAATAGACCATGTACAATGTACATTGTACATTGACTGCACTTTATCGAGACACCATTCCAACATTCCGTATCAATGGTCAATAAAGAAAGATTGAATATACTACTCAGCTGTCAAAGCTGATAGCGTAACGCCATCTGCTGGAAATTCCGTTTTAGTTAGGGACAAAATTAGCTTATTGTCAATTCCGTAGAGCTTTAACAAAATACAATTTACTGATTTTTTCAAGATTTCCCCACCTTTCCAGTCGAAACTTGTAATTTTCGGCTCCATACCTATAGTGTGGTTACCTGGTTCAACAAGAATCCAACCAAAAATCCCCTTGTAAATCGGATGATATTTAGCTGATAAGTCGTTTAGTTTATTTTAAAAATAAAAAGCACGATACAGAATTTTGAATAACGAATAGTTTATAATCGGCTTCGAATTGGTGATATTAATTTTTCATCTGTTCAGACAAAATTTCCTATAAAATTTTTGAAAGCTCCTTTTGGCGGAAATTAATTTATTTGGTTTCTGGGGTCGTTGGTTGCATGAATTTCCTTATCAAATTTTAGTTTCCAATGTGTTCTCTTGCTATAGGAATACAAATATTAGACCTATTTATGTAAGTCTATCTTCATTTTAATCATTGTATAATGACACATAATGATTCAAAATTGTTTAATTATTTTTATTGGCATTCTTGAACTTGCACGATTTATTTTTTATTTAACAAATTTGAACTCCCACTCTAGAGAAACAAAACATGTTGTGGCATAAATAAATCAAAACTTCCAACATGGTATCTGCTAACGAGACCCTCTATAAATAGATAATATTATGTAGACCATAAATAATAAGATACATTTCGGTTTGATCCAGTGTATATACGAATATATCTACTTAATGACCCATTTACACATATTCTGTGTGCCACAAACAACACACACAGAAAAACCACAAACTGAACACATTGCATGTTGCATCTACCCAGCTTCTCGCTTGACAAAGAATTGTGCTAAATTAAAGTGAAATCTTTGCATAAAATAAAATCATCTCTTAACCAATCGATTTGTGGTGAAAAAATATTCAACATACATATATCGTCTCCATGACACAACACTGTGTGGTACAAAAAAGAACTAACTAAGACAAAACACACAATTTATTTTGTGGATTCAGTGATGTGGTGAACTTAAGCATACTTTTCCTTGCGGTGGCTCTCGCTAAAACATGTCGCAATTAAAATCTAAAAAAAATAAGTTTTTAGTTTTCTGATTGTTTTAATAATTGTTTTTTTTTTTTTATTGAAATAGAATCTTTTCTTGTACCTCTGTCATGATTAAGCTGGTCTTGGTTTATTAAGAAAAAAAAAACCTATTTTGTATGGTTATCTGCTATGTTAATTAAATTGAATATGGTTCCAGGTACAATAAAAGGACGTAGCACAACATAAAAAAAGAAGAAAAGTACGAAACATGATACCCGAAGCTATCATTAACGTCATCATCATTAGGAAAAGACTTAAGAAGTAGAACAAGATAAAAGTGCTAATGAAGGCCTCTGAAGCAACGAAAATAAAGTACCTCCTCTTTCAACCTAGAGTAGTTCATCATTATCAAGAACACTGAAAGAAAAAGATTTATGTAGGTATGAAGGTAAAAAATAAATTATTCATATTTAGAATTATTTGATGCTGCAATGTTTATCAAATTTAATTTTGAAATGCGTATTTCATTTGATTAGCTTAAATTGCTTTAAATTTAATTTTCTTTCGAAATGGATGATTTAAAAAATTTAAGCAGCAAAAGTTAACAAAAACCAAAATAAAAAAATCAAAGCTTTTTTTTCTAAATTGCATATAATTTTTTACATCAAAGGTAGATTCATGCCCCAGTGAAATAAGGCCCCAATGAAATAGTAAAAAAAAAAAACAATAACAACAAAAATAAATGAAATAAGGCCCCAATTTGTTTTTTTTTTTTTTTCAAAAATTTAATAGTACACCAATTTCTTTTTTATATTATAATTTGTTTTCGAAAATGAAATAATTCATGAACTGTGACAACTCCCCAAACTGTCTAACTTCTTGAATTATATCGATTACAATTTTACTTGTACAAGGGCATTTACAATTTTTTCCCTACAGTGACCTTTAGCGCTTGAATTTTCATATTTTTTGCCGCAAATTCTTACATATACCGCAGATTATGTTTTTTTACTCGTTTTGGTGGTTTTCAACACGAAATTTTTTTTTTAGATATTCTATTACTCAGTGATGAATTTTAATATAACGATCGTATCAAAAACTCTCAGCAAGTAACAGATGGGTCCACAAAAAGTGATATTTTGTAATTTCTGGGTTCTCGATTGGCGGACTTTCACAATACCTTTTTTCATGAAAACAAAGTTGGTTAGGCTGAAACCGAAAAAAACTCATTTACCCAACTATAGATGACAAGGTATTTATTACAAAAAAAAACTTACAAAGCTGTTGCATCCTATCACGATCAATTAAAATAGAATCCAAAAAACCAATGGCACAGTTTCCCAACGTACGACGACCATGAATACATGAACACAGGTGTTCTGCAACTAAGTTTCATCCATTATTGATTGCTCTGTCTAGATTTTAAGTGTCCGAGATTATACGCCCTCTTTATTCTTCGAAATCAGACACGGCATTTCGAAGTCCTCTGTTCAATACAAAAACTTCATCCTCCTATGTAAGTCACTAACAAATAATCAGTCACAACATGATGCTGTCTTTGTTCGAATGAACGACCACAGTTTTCACAATGGCAGTTATCCCCTACAAATACTTTTACACCAAGTTTTAATGAAGAAATAAATCAATGAGAAACAAAAAATGATAAAAATTCGGTGTCCGTTAAGAAAAAAGTAAGTATTCGCCACAGTAAACCCATCAAAGGTAATATATTCCGCAGAGGTTGTCAAAGTTTCAAGTGGTTATTCAAAAGTCCCTCAAATAGTACGAAAATAAAATAAACAAATATTGACATTTGTCAAGTAAACAGATCTCTGAATTCGCTAGTCTCGGGGTTCGGGGATAACTTTCAAAGAAAGTAATTTTATATTTCTTCGGTCCAAAGGCAAAACTCACCAAACAAAAAAGTTCAATAAAATGAAAATGAAATGCATTCGTCTATAGTATTTATCATGACATTGAAAGGTACATATGTCTGGGAACTTTATTCTAGGATTAGCTGAATGTGATTTTCAGCTTCAGTGTTATGTATTAGTTGGTGACTTTTGTCATCAATAATACATAGATGCCCTTTCGTCCATTATATTTTTACTTACGATATTATTATATATATTTTATAGGTACCATTGGGTAAATTTTGTATTCGTGTAGACAAAAATAAATTGAGACGGTTATCAAACATTTTACTGCGATAAAAAAGAACACCAAAAAAGTGTTTGGCAAAATTCTGTTTGTCTGTCTGTCAGTATGTTTGTATCTTGTCTTGCAGCCCAAGCCACTGAAACGATTTCCTTCAAATTTTGAATTGATTTCTTTTGGATCCAAAACCAACGGTACTTTCCATAAAACAGTTTAAGAAAAACTCATTTATATCAAAAACGACTCTATCGATTTTGATAAAAAATAAAATGCACGACTGGGTCGTAGGTACTCTTATGTTCAATACACAGCGGGCTTAAGAAAATTGTATATAAAAACATGGAAATTATGAGAGAAAAATGTAGAGAAGCATGAAATACGAGATTAAATTGGCTAAAACCACTCTTTTGACAGTTTTAGGTGAAAAAAAAATAGTGCCATCTTAATTCTTGATTGAATATGATTGTATGGGAAAAAAATTTAAAATCGTTGGAGCGGTTTCTTAAAAAAATTATTTTTTGTATATAAATTCTTAAAACATTTGTAGGAACAAATTTTGGTATGCAAATCTAAAGTATATGTTTATGTGCATATAAAAAAAAAATTGGAAAAAAATTGTCAATCCGTTTTTGAGATATCGAATTTTCAAAAAAAAAAATTTAAACTTTTTTTAAAAATCCAAAAACTTTTTTTTTGAAAATTTTGATATGCAATATTATTTAATTTTATCCGAAATTTGTATATAAAAAAATTTATCTAAATCCGTTTAGTCGATAACGAGAAAATAAAAAATAAAAAATACGTTCTATGACAGGTACTATAAATAGTTGCTAAGTGTAAAATTTTATAATTTTTGGTAGTAGATCGTACTAATTTTAGTATATAGAAAAAGTTTAATCAAAATCGTAGGAGTTGTTTTTGAGAAAAAAATATTTTCCTTTGCGGTTTTTTTACTTTTGTATGGAAGGTACCGTTATTTTTCATAAATGTAAATTTTTTTTTGAAAATAGTTTAGAGAGCACTAAAAAACTCTTAAGTATCGGGTTTCAAAAAAATCGATATTTTTGTTTTAGAAATATTTGATTTTCCAAAAGAAATTTTGAAGCATTTTTTAAAAATCCAAAAAATATATTTTCAAAAATTTTGTTATACAAAACTATTTATATTTTTTGGAAGCTTCTGTAAAAAAATAATTGAAATCGGTTGTACCGTTTTGAAGAAAATCAAAAATGGTTCTTTGAGAGGTACCATTAATAACCATTTTTGAAAAATGGTTTTCCACTCAAAGGAAGCCTTTACTAAGATAAATTTACTGAATTTTTTTCAGAAAAGTTGTCGAGCCGCTTCTGAGAAAAAAGTGATTGTGTAAAATTGACAAAAAAAATTTATGGCAGGTCCCGTTATTTTTGGTTCTAAAAAAAAAGATTTTTTCCTAGGGCTTTTAAAATTAATTTGTATTATTTTGTAAAATATTTTGAAGAATTTTAAGAATTCGTTATAAACCAAGTTTCAAAAAATTCTTTTTCAATATATTGAGTACCTACTCAAAAAAAAAATTTTACCGGTTTCGAGAACATCGAAAGTCATTAAGTATTTCATTTATTTTTTTTTTGTAATTGTGAAGTAGTTTTTTAGAATATTGAAATGGTGACAAAAATTGTATGGCATAGATATGTACCTGGATTTCGAGAAAATTTGGAAATTCTACACAGACAAGTTTCGAATTTCTTGTTTTAAATTATCCAAATTTTCTATGTATATAAAGTTAGCAGGACACTTTTGGAAATTCTGGTCAAAAACTATCCTATCATTAGTTGCTACTTAGCAGGACACCCATTTTTTGGCAAACTAAAAATGCAAACAAATTTTGTTGCGTAACTAGTTCGCAATTAATTAGTTCTCAATAATAAACTTTTTCAGCTCGATTATCTTTATTTTTGAGAAAGTTGTCCTGCTAAGTTCATATGAAGTTAGCAGGACACCTATTTTTTCTTTAACCAAAAAAGCAATTAATTTTTTTTTTGCTTAACTAATTCGCAATTAAGTAGCAACTAATGATAGGATAGTTTTTAACATGAATTTCCAAAAATGCCCTGCTAACTTTATAATACATAAATTTTCTTTAAAATTAAGGCACAACATTTTTGGAAAACCTATAAAAATTTTATTTGTTTCCAAAAATTAAATACGTATTTTTAAGACTATGGCATTTCACTACGTCATGACGAGTTTATTGGGCAAGCTGGTCGCCATGGCAAGCGTGGTGAAAACTTGCAATCTTAACATGCTCTTTTGATTATGTCGTCACACAGAAAATGAGATAGCTAGGTAAATTTTACAATACATACTTTGTTCCTGCTTATAGAAAAGAGAATGGAGTGGTTCAGCTGCCTATACAACTATGTATAGGTTTGTGTTGTTAAAATCTCTTGTGAAAAAATAGCTGATACAAAAGCAATTCAACTGAAGTTTTCAAGTAAGCTAGATAGTTTTAAAGATAGAATACTCGAACGCAAGAACATCATTTTAGGCAAACAACAGTCCGCAATTATTTATCTTTTTTTGTTAGTGAACAAGTTCAATTTGTACATTTTATACAAAAAATTGCAATTGAGAAATTGATGACGAAAATCTCCTATTGCGGAATCGCCCTTTATGGTTATTTCCAGAAAAAGTTCTTTTAATAAATAAGTTCAGAAGATTTCAAACTTAAAATTAAAGAAAAAAAAATAAATATTTTTCTTAAAAATGTTGAGTTTGAAACTATTTTTTGCCATAAACGTCCCTTAAAAATACTAGAAATGAATGGACTTCTGGCTTTTCCAAAAAGCTACAAAACAATACTATAAGTGCCCTGCCCCCTGCCCAAGCAGAGGGAAATACTAACCCCTTCCTGTGGTATTTCTTTCCTATCAAGGAGAAGTCACTTAGATACTTTTGTACCCTTCTAAGATGCAAATTTTGATCGATGTTTACCGATTCACATAGAAATTCACAGCATGAATACACTGTGAATTCTATTTATCCAGGGGAATTTGTTTGAATTCAGAAACCTTAAAAACAAATGCCAGTGCTTTCTATAATAAAGAATTTGAAGAAGAAAAAAAAAACACTAATGAGCCCAAGTGTTATACGTGGGCGAAACGCAATATTTTATATAAGATTTTAGATTTAGTCTTTATTTTTTTTATAATAAAACGTTACAATTAATATCAAAAGATTTCCTAGCATGGCTTTATAGGCCGTCTGCCGTTCGAAAATAAATATTCAACATATTAAAAGAGAAATTGAGCATTATTATGCTGCAACAAAAAATAACTACATATGTATTAATTGAATAAAATTAATATGGAATTTATAAAATTAATAGGAAATTAAAAAAAAAAAACCCTTAAGTAAACATTTTTTGTTTTATGATTTAAAATTGACTACAATGTTTTTCAAAATGTACAAATAAATTAAAAATTTATAGTAAAGTGAATATAAATTTGGCTTTTAGTTTAGCTAAAACAAAACAATATTATTAAGAGTATTATGAAACATACCTAATAAGATGGCTTTTAGTTTAGCTGAAACAAAGAGAAATAAAAACTACCATCTTTTCTGTGGGGAAGTTTCAAAAGAACTGCATTTTTATGACTAAGCTTTTGAAAAAAAAAGACGTTGGGGCTTTAAGTTTAGCTAAAACAAAATTATACTACCATGACTCAGAAAAAGTTCAAATACGTATAACTATAGTGGTTTTGCATGCAAAATGTAACATACAAAGTGGCTTCCAACCATGTTCTCCATTTAAAATTTGAATACATTCTTCTAAGGTAAGAAAACTGGATCTGAAATGAAGCCTTAGGATCTCCCGTAGAATCGGACACAACGCTTAGAAATGTAAGACGTCTTCGTTCTGATTAAGGTTATATAGTGAACAAATAGGATTTATATCAGTTCTATGTGCCCTAAAGTTGAGTTCGAACATCTCAATTCTTATTTTGAAAATCAAACTCATTTCAAATGCTGAAAACTCATCTCTAAATAATTATTTTGACCCTAGCATAAATTTAGTTGTTTATAAATGGGTCGAGAGGTTGTTTCTCGGGCCCGTTTAAGACAGAGTTGATACAATTTGTCATCTATGATAGAGATGCAATCATACAAAGAATTTTTAAGATCTTCAACATTTTCCATTGACAGTGACATAGGAAATTTATGAATAACGCCAAGATCATACCAATTCTTTATTGGACTATATCGTCGGTTCAAAGGTAAAACTCACTAACTAACATTTTACACTTTTGATGGAAATTAGTCTGAAACATAGTTTTTGAAGCTGAAAATTCAATTTCCGAAAATTTTTAAATAAAGTTCCAGGGTATACCTTTCAATGTCCTTATAAACAACGTACAAAATGAGGCTTTTTGCATTCAAAACATGCATTTCATTCTCATTTTCTTGAACTTTTTTTTCTGCACTTAGTGAGTTTTACCTTTGAACCGACGATATCTTCTTTGGAAGCAAACCAAAAGTATTCGTTTTTGTAGGTTCGATCAGATCATTTCATAACCCGGACAATGTAGTCAGCATTTACTTTAAAATTTCTTAGAAATATTGGAGGTAAGCCTGACTCCACATAAATAGCATAACTAGGGGTATAAATTGGCAACTTGAAAATGCCCTTAAAAGAGTATCTCTGTATTAACCCCATTCCATCTATCTGCTGGAACCCATAAACTTACTTCCATAGATTATGGCATTATAAACTTTAAATTTAGATACTGGATCTACATATTTATTTGTAAAGAACTCTGACCACATGGTGTTTATAGCTGATTTGGCCTTATTTGTCTTTTCTTTTATGTGTGCATAAATATTTAAATTGTATGTAAGCACATAGGTCTAATTACGACCATAGCTACGATTTTGGGATATAAAAACCATTATTTTTTATTTTTAGGATCCCAAAAGTTGCAAAAACTTTTCAGCTTATTGATTAGAAGTTGGAAAGGAAGTGGATTGTTCGATAGAAATACCATGTCGTCTGCATAGAGCAGGACTTTGATTATCACATCCTCAAAACTAATCCCACCTGGAATATGATTTTCGACATCGTTAATGAATAGTGCAAACATCAATGGACTTAAAACGCAACCTTGTGGGACACCGGTTTCGCATCTAAGAAACTAGGATACGTGTTTGCCGTTCTGAACTGCTGCGGACATACTTGCTAGGAGTTTTTCGTAGACTTTCATAAATTTTGTCGAAAGTCCAATTCCCGCAAGTTTGTAAAGTAGAGACCTTCGGTTAATAGTATCAAATGCTGCCTTCAGATCCACAAAAAAAGCGTTTAATTACTTTTGATTTTCTATGAAAGATCTTGCTGCAGTATTAAGAACAAAAAATTGATCAACAGTTGAAAGATTGGCTTGAAAGCATTATTAGACCGAGAGCCCACAGCAGATTTTAGGTGTGAACGATAGCAAAAAAAGAAGTATAGGCGTCGAAAGCTCCATTAAAGACTATTCAAAAAATCAAAGTCTTACAGTCCACAACTGGGGCCTTTGCGAGAAACAGTGCATCGAAAAAAAAATATAAATGCAACTTCGAGGATAATCGTGTTAGCCGAAATTGGTTTTCACCCCTCCCTACATAAGCTCCGCGGATCCCATATCACGGAATTTGAGATCATTTGAGTATTAAATTCGCCCTGCCAGACTGTTTAAAAAAACAGTTTTTCACTTAGAATTTTGAATTTTTTAAACGGTGCGGTAGAGCGAACTATACACTCAAATGGTCTCAGATTCCATGATATGTGATCCGAGGAGCTTCTGAAGGGAGGAGTGAAAACCAATTTCGGCTAACACGATTATCCTCGAAGTTGCATTCATATTTTTTTTTCGATGCACTGTTTCTCGCAAAGGCCCCAGTTGTGGACTGTAAGACTTTGATTTTTTGAATAGTCTTTAATGGAGCTTTCGACGCCTATACTTCTTTTTTTGCTATCGTTCACACCCAAAATCTGCTGTGGGCTCTTAGTCTATATTACTTATTATATAGTTTTGCTCAACCCAGGTCACGAGTCTATTAAAGAGAAGTTGCATGAACACTTTACGAAGAGATTTGAGTACAGAAATGCCTCTGTAGTTTTCTGGCAGATCCCGGTTACCCTACTTAAAAATTGCAGAAATTCTTGAAAAAAGAAAATTTTTTCGAATTGTTTCTTCATTGTACATTTTGTTGAATATAAAATAAAACTAAAACAAACTCCAGGAATTCTGTTGGGGCATTTTTGTAGAACTCTTCTGGGATACCATCAAAACCTGAGTCTTTGTTGTTTTTCATTTTATTCAAAGAAGATGTTAATTCCGCCATTGAGAACGAGCAATCAAGATCTGGGATAACAATGTTTAGAAGAGCAAAGCTAATTGAGTTTTGATTGGGATCAGGCAACAGGAGGTTTTCGAAATAGCTTGCTAACAAGTCAACATCAATAGTGAGAGAAACTGTCCTGTTTTGACCACTCAAATTATACGAAAAAGATTTTGAATTCCTACATTCTACGAGCTTACTAGCTGATTTTTTTAAGTATAATTCCTTTTTATGTGCGCATAAAGTTTTGTAGGCTTTTGTTTTGCTGCAAATAGAAGTTTTTAAAGACCGGATTGTTTTTTTTCCTGAAGAGTTTCAGAAAAGCAAAGGATTTCTGTCTACTTTTCGTACGCAAACGCAATATATGGAGTAGAGCTTACTTAAAGTCTTTATTTGAACTTAATTCATTCGCTCCACAAAGAATATTCCTTCTAATTTTCTCCAAATTCAGTATCAAGGAGAAGTATAAATAGTAGAAATCTAATAAATTTTTGAAGAAGAAAGTAAGGATTGCAAAGTTTAATATTTAATAGGAAAAATGATTAGTTACTTTACTTTTAGATCCCGTAACAAGTTTTTTGAGAAACAAAATTATTTCGCGTTGAAACATTAACTCAAAATGGAAAAAAATTTAAGGATATTTTTACAATCTAATCTTAGTGATTTTCTTACAGTGTATATCTTGTTTTGCCTGCGGCAACTTACCTTCCTGATTATATATGGTTGTATTCATTTCATTTATGTATTCCCAACTAATTTTTTTTTATATCTCAGATGCTGGAAATGGAAACCATTGAAAATAAAAAAGTGCCTTATGCTTTCCTTATCAGGTGTGTTCTATTCATAGAATTGCAATTTAAATGATATAGGGACTCATAAGAAAGAGGGTGTTAATAATTGTGACTAAGAAGAGCAATACTTAAGTGAAAAAAAAACAGAAGTTCTGCAAGTTTGAATGTATGAGAGTATCATATGATGTTTAAATCTTTAAAATGACAGAGAAGTGTTGCCAATGTATATAAAATTCAACTTGAACCCAACACATGTAGGAAACCACCCTCAGATGTTCTTTAGAGAAAGTGAACTGGCCTTTCGTTTAATACTATTTCATAAGAAGCGATTTCTCGTCACATCTACGCTTATGATATTAAAAATAGTATGAGTATTTTCTTTAAAAAGGTAAATAACTAACTTGCCTATAATTATAGACCTTCTTAAAGTAGCTTTCACTATTTGAGCAAAAACTTATTCAAAACTATTCAAAAATATTGACTGCAAGTGTAAACGGAGAAAACTGTCCTACAAGAGTGTTAAACGGAGCAACTACTATCAAAGAGACGGCCCGAAAAGAAACAATGAAACTAGCTGTTTCATTTATTCACCCGTTCCAATTTTCTTCGTTAAAATCATGGCAACCTCATTTCCTTCGTCCAAAAAGTTCTAGAACAATTTGCGTGGCACGTAGTTAACCCAAAAGGAAACGTAAAGTCTTTCTGTAAAACAAAGTGCGTGTAGTCGGACGGAGTGTACTTCACGGGGAATTAATTTAGCCCATAAAAAATCGTAAGTTCCCCCCCCACTATATCAAAAGAAATCTAGTGCATCGTATGAATTGTCCTCATTTTGAATCGAAATTCAATTTTCTTTCCCGTTCAGCCACAACACACCAAGAGGCGCAGCGTGAAAGGCATTTCGCAAGAAAAAACTTGCCGGCCAGAAACACCTCGCCTAAACAGCATAAAATCAATTTTCTTTCCCGTCCGGCCGCGACACCCTCCCACTCGCAGCGTGGAAGGAAAGCATTTTAAAAATAAAAATGTCCAGCCAGGATCACGAATTGATCACGGATCCAAAGAAGATGAAGATCGTGTAAAAAGGTATAGTAGTTCATATAAAAGTGCAAATCCTTTCGCACATAGCCATATTTCTATTCAAAAAAAAATCAAACATTTTTTTTTGTAAAGATACCAGATTTGGAGGAGAAGACACCGAAAACCAAAAGAAAATCAAACGACAGACGACATCCAGCCCAGTGCCAGTCTCATACCGGTGGCCACGAACAGAGTGGAACACACGAGCTCCGAATACGATAGCGGGGTTGCTCGAGTGTCTCTCTTCCACCCTAAACTTTTTTTTTCTGTTAGTCAATCTTTTTTTTTGGTGTCAAGCTGAAAACCAAAAAGTCAAAAAAAATATCCAGAGGGTAAAGAAAACAAGAAAAAGAAAAATCCAATATACATTCAGTAAAACAGAAAAAAATCGAGGTTCGCCATTGCTGTACCTACTGAAAGAAAATTAAGATTCGAGAAGATAAGAAAAAGGAAAACATAATAAGTTAAAAGAAAAATACGTAAAACAAAATGTGTAAAATTGCAAAAAGAAACAAAGTGAAGAATTAAGAGAGTAGCAAAGCAAGTTAAAGGAGAAGTGAGAACAGAAAAAAAAAAAACGTTTAAAACTCAAGTGAGAACAGATCGTGAATTTAGATTCATCCACTAGTGACCCACTTTTAAATTTAAATTCTAAAGAAAGAAAAAGTAGTTGTATTTATAAGTTTTTTTTTTAAATAAGTAGAAAATCAAAGTGTTGTGAAGGAAAGAATTGAAACAAAGGCGTAAATTTAAGAAAAAAGAATCCGGGATATAAAAAAAAAGAAGCGGGTATCTTGTGTCACAAGTTTTAGTTTTTTTTTGAACGAAATAGCAATTCGTAAATCGATTTATTAAGCCCGTATTGGCATTCAAAATAACGCGGAAATTCTCCTCGGTAGGGAATTTAGCATACAAAAAAAATACGGTATCAAAAAAAAAAAAAGAAAAAAAAAGAAAACCGTGAAATGCAAAATAATCAGAGGTATTGTGTGATTTTTGAAGTCCTGCCTGGTGAGGAGAATTAATAACAACAATTTAAGAGCCCATCATCAGCAAGTAACATACGCCGCAAACTTCTAAGGAGATGTGCACACCTTCGGCAGAGTTTGGGTAAGTCTATTGATTTCTTAATATTTTTATTTATATGAATTGTATTTTTATTATTCTCTCCGTGAAAGGACTTCAAAATAAACAAATTTCACATATCAAAATAAGTATCTACGTGCATTGTCTCAAATAACAGAAATAGCCATAAACTGGTATTTTTTTTTGTTAAATGAACTTAGACAAATATATTTAATAAATTTAACGAGATACATTTGAGGAAAGTAGACGATCGTCGCCATTCTAAAGAACTGTAAATAAAAAAAAAAGAAAAACAAAAAAAAGAACAAGAAAAAAAAAACAAAAAAAAAGTTATTAAATAAAGTTTAAAAGAACGTTGTTTGTCACTATTTTAAAGCTATTGGTTTGAGCAAGATTAAAAAGATCTCGATCGGGATTAGAGATACGATAAGAAGATAGTTTTTTTTGTATGATTCTATAGAAGTAAATTTTTTGATTTAATAAGACAATTGAATTTGGTAATTATACGAGTATCAATTCTTTCTTTTTTTTTGAAGTAAGCTGTAAGTACTTTGTAATAGGTTAAGAAAATATTTTTTCATTTTCAAGTAGGCAAACAAGAATTGTGTAAGAACGAAACAGAAAGTAAGGAAATAAAAAAATAAAAAAACTAGTTAAATACCTACGTCAAACTTTTTTTGGATATTATGATTTCGGAATATGAATATTGATTCAGAATCCATGGACTAAAGATGTGTTATTGAATCTCTTATTCAAAGGGGATGAAAGGTAGGGGAGAATGGAGTATGGATGGGGTCACTATGTAATGATATAAGAGGGAACTTACTTCATTAAGTGAGGAGATTGTTCCTTTATAATAAGGGGTTACTATTTTATAATGGGTGAAGGTAGTAACCAAGGATTATTTCAGAGTCACACTCTGACATATATAAGGGGAGGGTATTAATCACTCAAAGGGCACGGACACCTATGCTCTTCAACATGACAACTCTTGAAGTCTCTGGTTACGTAAAATTTGGGCCCCGCAAAAATTAAATTTTGCGATGATAAAAAGATTTTACCGGTTAAGAACATCTCTAACTTTTTTGGCTTGAAATTAAATAACGTAACATTGTCTGGTTTTTGAAAGTCAAGATTCCACCCCACCGACGAGCTAAGTACGTGCGATCACTAGCAAGCCACTGACATTTTCGAAGACAGACAACCTTCTCATTCGTTACCTAGATGGACTAATGGGTCTGTGAACATCAGCCCTATAGGTAGTCGTTAATTGGAGGGGGATTTTGGTGAAAGGAATGAGGGGAAAGAGTCGAGTTTCGATTGTAAGGCTACAATTGTGGTGTTTTCGAACCAAGAAAAATAAAGGAAAAAAAAAAAGTTTCTTGAACTGAAGAGTAAATGCAATTGACCTTGCTTTTGGAAACGATACTCTCTTTCATACCTAGAGCTTGTATGACGGATATCCCTTGATAAAAGCGAACTAATATTTCATGAATGCGAGAAGGGAATTCCCTTGCTAATGTCAATTCCGATATCCTACTTTAGTTACTTTCATGTATGTATGGTCATCTTAGCATACCCATGCACGCTCGCAAATAATATATCACGTTACAGATGGCGCCCAACGTGGGGCACGAATTTTACGTTGCCATAGAGATTTTTTTTTGAAGATTTTCAAGATAATGGAATACAAAATTTTGTTATTGATTTTTTTGTTGAAAACTTGTTTAAGGTGAACCAAATCTCTTGCGGAAAACACCGAAAGTACTAGTTAATGATTGTCATCCGAGAAGTTAGGACAACTCCAGACTTCTGACCGCTGTAACAACTTGAAACTTGAATGCTTCACGCATAAACTTGCCCTACTCACCTCAGTGTCCGGACCTAGGAAGTTTTATTTTCGGGTTGTACGTTGCATAGAGGAATGTAAGGCAGTTTAAAGAGATTTGTTATACATACCGCTTATAGATAATCTTGTCCGGAAATTGGGATTTTGTTGTCCATATTCGTCAGCTGCAGAGAAATCTATAAGTGCTACCTTTTTATAAGCCTTGGTTCACCCAAACAACAAAAAAATTAAATTATTTCAGAAAGGTTCAATAAAGGGAAAGTTTTTTTTTGGTTGAGTATACGTTATCCGATAAGTCAGCTGGACGCCGAGCTTATGTCCGTAGTAGCGTTATGAAATCAGAGGAGAATCTGTCTCTTTTCGAACTTCCATTCCAAGAGTTGTGGAACGCAATCGTATGAAAAGTAGATTTTTTTTGTGAGTCCTGTATCCATCATTTAAAAGCAGGGCTACAAGTTAAAGCAGTGACCCATCCAAACCCAAGTACCTTACACTACATCCCCGAATAGTTTATGAAATAAAAGTTAAATTGTAAGATTATTTTGAAGAAGGTTTTCAGAAGTTTTCTTTGTAGTTTTTTTTCTTGAGATATTTTGACAGACAGTTGCCAATAAAGGTTAGTTATATAGTAACCTTTTCAATTTAATTTAAGAGTAAGAAGATTTAGTTATTTTTTTTTTCTCGATTTTTAAAACACAAAAAAAAAAAATATAAGAGTACCATTAAGAATTGAATAAAGTTCATAATAAGTATAGGTCAATTTTAGTAGATTTTTTGTTGGTAAAGTTCAGATAGGCAAGAAGAGTTTTTGCCAAGGGTTGGAACCGTGCTCGAGGCAACAAAAAAATAGGAAAATATTTTATTCCCGATGGATAACAGAGGGCGTAAAAAAACAAAACGTAAGGATAGTTTGCCGCAAGACGCACCACCTACAGGAATCGAAGAGGATTTGGTAGATGATAGAGGTGAGCCCCTGCCCGGTGGGTCAAACCGAGTTTTAGGGAATGTTTTACCTAGCGCGAAAACTAGACCAACTGCAAACTCTAGCCCATTGAGAGGTGCGGCATCGCAGGAATCGGAACAGTTCTCTACGTACATACAGGAAGTAGTTACGGCAACGGTCGGTCTTCAAAGAACAGAGGACCAACGATTTATTAGAGAAGAATTAGCGAAGAGTCAGGCTAATATTCTGGACCAAGTTGCAGAGATAGTGAGAGAAACTCTAGCTAAAGCCAACCTCCCATCTCAAGAAAGGGCCTCCCCACATCATGTACCCTTCAGAGCTACTACTTCCGGTGAACGTGCAGAGAACTTGGGGCTTCCCAGACCGGCGGAAATCCCTCCTCCAGTTTCGACCCAAACGAATAACCCGGTGGTTCATCCAGTCGATATGGCACAAGTTTCAAACGTCGACAATTTTCTGGCTCAACTGAGCAATTTGAATCTACACGATTCACCTCCGACTTTGAACTTACCGCACCAGGCTTCATCATCTTCACATACGTTTTCCCGTTTTCCTCAATACCATAAGTGGGGAATCCGTTTCGATGGAAGGAACATGTCCGTAGACGAATTCCTTTTCCGCCTTGAAAGGGTGAGAACTAGTTACAACGTTACCTGGGAAGATTTAGTGGTAAATTTCCACCATTTTGTAAGTGGACAGGCAGAAAACTGGTTCTGGATGTATTTAAAAGGTAATCCACGTGCTTCGTGGCCGACTCTCCGTTTAGCTCTTATTGAGCAGTATAGGAGTTTGGAGACAGACTCAGAGCTATTGCGCAAAATGATTGATCGGAAGCAATTACCCGGAGAATCTTTCAATGATTTTTATGACGCTTTGTTACAAATAAATTCAAGGTTACGAACTCCTAAGCCAGCTAAAGATATCGTTGAACTAGTCAAGCAGAATGTCCGCCGACGAATAGGTGAATTATTAATTACCTTCAACACTCATAGTCTTCCAGAGATGGCATATGTGTGCCGTTCAATAGAGAAGTTTTTAGACCGACAAGAACCAATTAGGGGCAGATTCCAACCAAATCTTCCAAACCAGCCAAACCGTCGACAGGTAAATGAGCTGGAAGACCCAATCGAGGACACGTCTCTTGTAGCTGCTAGCACAGTGGAGGCATTCCAAAGGGATGTTAAACCTTCTAAGTGTTGGAACTGTAAGGGCGTGGGTCACAATTTCCGAGAATGTGAGGAATCCAGAAGAAATCTGTTTTGCTATCGTTGTGGTCTTGCAGATGTGGCCCTACCCAGCTGCCCTAAATGTACCTTGAATGTGGGAAACTACCAGCGGAACAACCCTTCGTCCGGGGGGACTTGTTCGAAAACTCTGAACCCGGAATTGTAGAAAAAGAACCAACACCCCACAAATTTATCTTGCTTAGACCTACACATGACGGGCCAGTCACCCAACCGTTAGATAATACCGTTAACAAAAGACAGCCTTTGCCAAGAAAATCTTTGCATGAACGTCAAATAGAATATTATGAAGCCCGCAAACGAATTTACACCTACCCCTATGTATCGGATAGAATAAAGAAAATGAGAGAGCGAATGCATAAAAAAAAAACTCGTTATAAGAACATCTCGGCAGCTACGTTAGATTGCACATCCAGTGATCCTCGCCCGTATGTATCCGTAAAAATTTTCGGAGAAGACTGGTTAGGGTTGCTCGACTCAGGGGCAAGTATTAGTTGCCTCGGTAATGGAGTTTTAGAATACTTACAAGAAAGTAAAATACCCTTTAAGAAGATCACTTCTTCAGTTTCTACCGCTGACGGTAGGAGGCAAAATATTATTGGCATGCTTACTACCTGCGTACAATATAGAGGGGAAAATAAAGTCCTAGAATTTTTCATCGTACCTTCTTTAGCTCAACGCTTATATTTGGGTGTAAATTTTTGGAAGGAGTTCCAAATCGCTCCACATCTGATCTCAGAGCTCTCTTTTAATTCGACCGAACCCAAAATAGATAATCCCGCAGTCGAATTTCAATTGACAGTCCAAGAACGTACAATACTTCAAGCTACGATTGAGCTCTTTCCTTCGTTCTCAAAGAAAGGTTTAGGAAGGACTCACTTACTGGAGCATACAATCGATACTGGGGACGCGACGCCAATCAAACAGCGCCATTATCCCATATCTCCAGCGATACAAGCCCTGATGTATGAGGAATTGGATCGCATGCTTGCGTTAGGGGTCATCGAAGAGAGTTCAAGCCCATGGAGTTCTCCGGTTGTACTTGTACGCAAACCGGGTAAGAACCGCATGTGCTTGGACTTTCGAAAAGTGAACCAGGTAACGAAAAAGAATGCGAGCCCAATTGCTCATATTGAGGGACTGCTAGCACGCCTTTCAGAGACGCACTTTATTTCAAGTGTGGATCTGAAAGATGCGTACTGGCAGATACCGCTGGAGAAAGGATCAAGGGAAAAGACGGCCTTTACCGTCCCCGGTAGACCATTGTATCAGTTCCGAGTGATGCCTTTTGGCCTTTCAAATGCCGCACAAAGCCTAACTTACCTTATGGGAAAAGTCGTTCCCCAGGAACTTCGCGAACAAGTCTTTGTATACTTAGATGATCTGCTGATTATCTCTCCTAACTTCGAGGAACATCTGAGGATGTTAAGTATCATAGCGAAAAGGTTACTGGAAGCAGGATTGACTATTAACGTCGAGAAGTCGAAGTTCTGCTTCCAGGAACTTCAGTACCTAGGGTACATAGTAGGACAAGGATGTTTGAAAGCAGATCCGTCGAAAATAGCAGCTATTAAAGACTTTCCGGTACCAAAAACGTCTAAGCAAGTGCGAAGATTTTTAGGTATGGCGGGATGGTACCGGAGGTTTGTAAACAACTTCGCCACTCTAGCTGCCCCACTTTCAGATTCCCTAAAAAAATCCAAAAGGTTTGTTTTCGATGAAAGAGCAGAACAAGCCTTTAAAGAACTCAAAACAGCTTTGACGTCCGCACCGGTTTTAGTAAACCCAGACTTCACTAGAGAATTTATTATACTTTGTGACGCTTCGGCGTCAGGCATAGGATGCGTGTTGTGTCAAAAAGATAATGATGGAGTGGAGCGCCCAATCTATTATTTTTCACAGAAATTAAATTCGGCACAAAGAAATTATTCGGTCACAGAAAGAGAATGCCTTGCGGCCGTGAAAGGTATTCACAAGTTCAGGCCGTACGTAGAAGGGTACCACTTTACCGTAATAACTGACCATTCGAGTTTGAAGTGGTTAATGAGTCTTAAAGATCCGACAGGAAGGTTAGCGCGTTGGAGTATGAAACTTCAAGGATTTGATTTTGGCATCGAACACCGGAGAGGAGCTTTACATGTAGTGCCCGATGCTCTGTCTCGAATACATGAGGCAGAGGCACTACATGTAGAAGTACACCATCCGAGGTCGATGTCAACAAGTCCTACTGATGTGCTTCACGTAGATTTGGATGACTCCAGCTTTAAGTCGGAGGAATATCGCCAAATCATAGAACATGTCAGACAAAATAAAGATCAGTTGCCTGATTTACAAGTATCGGAAGGTTTCGTATACAAAAGAGTCAGGCACTGTACAGGGAATCCCCTCCAAGACGACTTGGTTTGGAAATTATGGATTCCAACTGCGCTGACCGAACGTCTGATCTTTTTGGCTCATTGTCCACCGAAATCTTCCCATGGCGGTATCGCCAAAACATCATATCGCCTGCGAGAGCAATTTTACTGGCCAAATATGGCCACTCAAATACAAAATTTCGTGAATAATTGCGAAGTTTGTAAAACTTCCAAGGCACCGAACTCCACTCTTAGAGCAGAGATGGGAAAAGCATTCGTGGTAGAGAGGCCATTCCAACATTTGTACGTAGATTTTGTAGGTCCGTACCCTCGATCGAGGAGTGGGAATACACAAATAATCATAGTATTAGACCAGCTAACCAAGTTTGTCATAGTCAAAGCACTCCGGAGAGCGACGGCTCAGTCAGTCATTAAGTTCCTTCAAGAAGAAGTTTTTCTGGTATTTGGGGTCCCAGAATCACTATTATCAGATAATGGCTCACAATTCGTAAGCAAAGAGTTTGCGAATATGCTTAAAAACTTTGGAATTAAGCACTATAGGACAGCAGTTTACTCACCTCAGGCCAACGCCAGCGAGAGGGTGAATCGTTCGCTCTTAGCAGCTATACGGTCCTACGTCGATTCTCGTCAGCTCAACTGGGACGAAAATTTGTCTTCCATCGGATGTGCTTTGCGCTCGACCATTCACACTGCAATAGGAATGTCGCCCTATGAGGCATTGTTCGGACAGCAGATGATGGAACATGGGGATAGTTATAAGTTACTGCGAAAGCTAGGTGGTCTGAACCAATCAGAAATAAACTGGTTACCTAAAGCAGCTAAGCTTAACATTTTGCAGGACCATTTAAGGAACTGTCTGGAACGTGCACACGATTCTTATGCTAAAACATATAACCTCAGAAGTAGAGAAATATCTTTCAAAATAGGAGATGTAGTTTTCAGAAGAAATTATATTCTAAGTGATTCTGCAAAACACCGAAATGCAAAACTGTGCCCAAAATTTTCCAAGGCTACTATTTGTAAGGTCATAGGTAACAATCTATACGAAGTTGAAGATGCAAAAAGAAATAAAATGGTAGTACATTCAAAAGACCTAAAAAGATAAACCTCCTATAGGAAAGGTGAGAAATACATATACACTGACGAAACCCGGCTGCTCAGCAGGGCATGAGCTCTCGTTGCAAAAATCTATATCTAGGTATATTCATTTTTTTTATATTTTTGTCGATCCGATGACCTCAAGACATAGGGGTTTCTTTTCTCGTCTCTTGCCATGACTGAACGTCGTGAAAGTGACGAGCTTTGTAGGAAACCACCCTCAGATGTTCTTTAGAGAAAGTGAACTGGCCTTTCGTTTAATACTATTTCATAAGAAGCGATTTCTCGTCACATCTACGCTTATGATATTAAAAATAGTATGAGTATTTTCTTTAAAAAGGTAAATAACTAACTTGCCTATAATTATAGACCTTCTTAAAGTAGCTTTCACTATTTGAGCAAAAACTTATTCAAAACTATTCAAAAATATTGACTGCAAGTGTAAACGGAGAAAACTGTCCTACAAGAGTGTTAAACGGAGCAACTACTATCAAAGAGACGGCCCGAAAAGAAACAATGAAACTAGCTGTTTCATTTATTCACCCGTTCCAATTTTCTTCGTTAAAATCATGGCAACCTCATTTCCTTCGTCCAAAAAGTTCTAGAACAATTTGCGTGGCACGTAGTTAACCAAAAAGGAAACGTAAAGTCTTTCTGTAAAACAAAGTGCGTGTAGTCGGACGGAGTGTACTTCACGGGGAATTAATTTAGCCCATAAAAAATCGTAAGTTCCCCCCCCACTATATCAAAAGAAATCTAGTGCATCGTATGAATTGTCCTCATTTTGAATCGAAATTCAATTTTCTTTCCCGTTCAGCCACAACACACCAAGAGGCGCAGCGTGAAAGGCATTTCGCAAGAAAAAACTTGCCGGCCAGAAACACCTCGCCTAAACAGCATAAAATCAATTTTCTTTCCCGTCCGGCCGCGACACCCTCCCACACGCAGCGTGGAAGGAAAGCATTTTAAAAATAAAAATGTCCAGCCAGGATCACGAATTGATCACGGATCCAAAGAAGATGAAGATCGTGTAAAAAGGTATAGTAGTTCATATAAAAGTGCAAATCCTTTCGCACATAGCCATATTTCTATTCAAAAAAAAATCAAACATTTTTTTTTGTAAAGATACCAGATTTGGAGGAGAAGACACCGAAAACCAAAAGAAAATCAAACGACAGACGACATCCAGCCCAGTGCCAGTCTCATACCGGTGGCCACGAACAGAGTGGAACACACGAGCTCCGAATACGATAGCGGGGTTGCTCGAGTGTCTCTCTTCCACCCTAAACTTTTTTTTTCTGTTAGTCAATCTTTTTTTTTGGTGTCAAGCTGAAAACCAAAAAGTCAAAAAAAATATCCAGAGGGTAAAGAAAACAAGAAAAAGAAAAATCCAATATACATTCAGTAAAACAGAAAAAAATCGAGGTTCGCCATTGCTGTACCTACTGAAAGAAAATTAAGATTCGAGAAGATAAGAAAAAGGAAAACATAATAAGTTAAAAGAAAAATACGTAAAACAAAATGTGTAAAATTGCAAAAAGAAACAAAGTGAAGAATTAAGAGAGTAGCAAAGCAAGTTAAAGGAGAAGTGAGAACAGAAAAAAAAAGAAACGTTTAAAACTCAAGTGAGAACAGATCGTGAATTTAGATTCATCCACTAGTGACCCACTTTTAAATTTAAATTCTAAAGAAAGAAAAAGTAGTTGTATTTATAAGTTTTTTTTTTAAATAAGTAGAAAATCAAAGTGTTGTGAAGGAAAGAATTGAAACAAAGGCGTAAATTTAAGAAAAAAGAATCCGGGATATAAAAAAAAAGAAGCGGGTATCTTGTGTCACAAGTTTTAGTTTTTTTTTGAACGAAATAGCAATTCGTAAATCGATTTATTAAGCCCGTATTGGCATTCAAAATAACGCGGAAATTCTCCTCGGTAGGGAATTTAGCATACAAAAAAAATACGGTATCAAAAAAAAAAAAAGAAAAAAAAAGAAAACCGTGAAATGCAAAATAATCAGAGGTATTGTGTGATTTTTGAAGTCCTGCCTGGTGAGGAGAATTAATAACAACAATTTAAGAGCCCATCATCAGCAAGTAACATACGCCGCAAACTTCTAAGGAGATGTGCACACCTTCGGCAGAGTTTGGGTAAGTCTATTGATTTCTTAATATTTTTATTTATATGAATTGTATTTTTATTATTCTCTCCGTGAAAGGACTTCAAAATAAACAAATTTCACATATCAAAATAAGTATCTACGTGCATTGTCTCAAATAACAGAAATAGCCATAAACTGGTATTTTTTTTTGTTAAATGAACTTAGACAAATATATTTAATAAATTTAACGAGATACATTTGAGGAAAGTAGACGATCGTCGCCATTCTAAAGAACTGTAAATAAAAAAAAAAGAAAAACAAAAAAAAGAACAAGAAAAAAAAAACAAAAAAAAAGTTATTAAATAAAGTTTAAAAGAACGTTGTTTGTCACTATTTTAAAGCTATTGGTTTGAGCAAGATTAAAAAGATCTCGATCGGGATTAGAGATACGATAAGAAGATAGTTTTTTTTGTATGATTCTATAGAAGTAAATTTTTTGATTTAATAAGACAATTGAATTTGGTAATTATACGAGTATCAATTCTTTCTTTTTTTTTGAAGTAAGCTGTAAGTACTTTGTAATAGGTTAAGAAAATATTTTTTCATTTTCAAGTAGGCAAACAAGAATTGTGTAAGAACGAAACAGAAAGTAAGGAAATAAAAAAATAAAAAAACTAGTTAAATACCTACGTCAAACTTTTTTTGGATATTATGATTTCGGAATATGAATATTGATTCAGAATCCATGGACTAAAGATGTGTTATTGAATCTCTTATTCAAAGGGGATGAAAGGTAGGGGAGAATGGATTATGGATGGGGTCACTATGTAATGATATAAGAGGGAACTTACTTCATTAAGTGAGGAGATTGTTCCTTTATAATAAGGGGTTACTATTTTATAATGGGTGAAGGTAGTAACCAAGGATTATTTCAGAGTCACACTCTGACATATATAAGGGGAGGGTATTAATCACTCAAAGGGCACGGACACCTATGCTCTTCAACATGACAACTCTTGAAGTCTCTGGTTACGTAAAATTTGGGCCCCGCAAAAATTAAATTTTGCGATGATAAAAAGATTTTACCGGTTAAGAACATCTCTAACTTTTTTGGCTTGAAATTAAATAACGTAACATTGTCTGGTTTTTGAAAGTCAAGATTCCACCCCACCGACGAGCTAAGTACGTGCGATCACTAGCAAGCCACTGACATTTTCGAAGACAGACAACCTTCTCATACGTTACCTAGATGGACTAATGGGTCTGTGAACATCAGCCCTATAGGTAGTCGTTAATTGGAGGGGGATTTTGGTGAAAGGAATGAGGGGGAAGAGTCGAGTTTCGATTGTAAGGCTACAATTGTGGTGTTTTCGAACCAAGAAAAATAAAGGAAAAAAAAAAGTTTCTTGAACTGAAGAGTAAATGCAATTGACCTTGCTTTTGGAAACGATACTCTCTTTCATACCTAGAGCTTGTATGACGGATATCCCTTGATAAAAGCGAACTAATATTTCATGAATGCGAGAAGGGAATTCCCTTGCTAATGTCAATTCCGATATCCTACTTTAGTTACTTTCATGTATGTATGGTCATCTTAGCATACCCATGCACGCTCGCAAATAATATATCACGTTACACACATACGTTGTAAATAACTGTAATTTGAACTGCAATTTTATGTCGAAGAAAAAATATCGCCATAAACAATACTTCAAATAGTTATTTTGATATTTTAACAGCTTATCTCTACACCTAGTTTGTCTTTAAAAACACCATTAAAATATGAATGAAAAATTACGATATCATTATTGTCTGCTAATTGGAAAAAAAACACAAAGCTCATTGAACTTTAAACGAATTGGTCGATAAGATAAACAAATTGATAACTGTAAGCCATGAGCAACCATTTATTGATATAGGAACATCATTATGACTAACATTTATGGTACAATAACCATGTATCACACAACTTTGGAACGGCTTATCGCAGTAACATGACCATACATAGATTTGTTTGTATATACATAACTATTTTCTCCCAAATAACCTTTAAACACTAAATCATAACAAAGCATCCGCTGAACTTTAAACTTCTACATCATGCCATGGCGCTCATAAAATTTTACGACCACGCACAATGTGGTCCATATTTGTGTACTATACTATTGGCATTTATGGGACATGAAACAGCTGGAGCGAATTTTGTCGCCTGACGCCTCCGTTATGAAACATACTTTTGTTTATACGCATATAGGAAAGTTCAAAGCCATATAGCGGAGGCACTATTATAACAACTATACTATGTATAACCTACTCCACCCCCAACAGGACTTTTACACTACCCTTTCAAAAATCGATTTTGAAATTATTTGTTTGATCGAGTTCGGTTATAAAATGCCAACTCACGAAGCAAACACTATATTGACATCGAAAGTAGGCATCAGCATACAAGCGATGAACAGTAGAACAGAATGTATTTAAAACTGGAAAAATTCACAATAGAATGCAATGTTCTTATTCTCAAGTAAATATAGGTTTTTTCTGCTCATAGACTTCAGAAATCTTCAGAATACGTAAACCTGAAATTTTTCAGACTTAAATTATTGTCAAAAAGTTAAAAAATGAGATCCCAGAAATTTGAAGAGGATTCTCAGATATTCTCAGATTAATTTTCAATGAAGATAACAAATTTTAACCTGGCTGAATTTTTGACAGAGCACGATTTGTGAAATCTCATTTTTCTAAATGGAAAATGAGGACTTGTTCATCGAAGGCAAATTTTGGCTTGGCTGATTTGAGGAGTAATTTCTATAAGAAAAAATATATTTTTTTTTTATCAACTATTCTTACGTTACACTAGTTGTACGACAAATATTTGTTTTAAATTAACAGTAGATTTTCTTCCTTGGCTCCTCGGCACCATGTTGAATCATCTTACCTAAAAATAAAAAAAAAAAGTCAGTAAAAATTTACAAATGGTAGAATCAACAAATATTTATGTTTAATCTTAGGAGTAAACCACTACATATTAGTAAAAGGAGAGAATTGGATAATTTCACCTAAATGACAAACTCAGTTCCAAAACTTAACAATCCTTTTAATATAAGAATTAATCCTGTCAAGTGCCTGAGTGACAAAGAGTAAATATCTATACCTCAACTTATTTTCAAATCAATTTTGCTTATGTTTTATGAACAATGCCCCCACTGTATAACACGTAGGGCTTCAAATATAAAGCATTGCATGGAAATTCATTATGAATTCGAGATTAATTTGCATAAGAGTTCATCTATAGGGGGTTGTTGTGTTGAGTGTTGGGGGGTAGGAATTCAGGAGAATATATAAATGCAATTTAAAACCCTGACGATGGCAGCCGTTAAATTCTGACGAGTCAGTAGAAAATTTACAATCTCAATCCCCGAAATGCTATCGCACGCATTTACAATGTTTTTTTTTAACAAAATAAAACGAATTTACTGACAGACATGTCTTTTATAAAATAGGGGATGATGGAGCTCTATATTAAAGGAATAAATATCAGGATGACTTAAGCATACAGTGCTATTAACACACATGCAGAATTAATTAAGTAATTAAATGCAGAATTTTATATAAATGAAAGCAAACGAAAGCTTTTTTTACGCGCCATTCTTTGAAGAAGGTTGCAGTTAAGTTCCAGAAAAGGGTTGATGGTTGGGATTCAATAAAGAATTGATGTCGGAAAGCTTATAGCACTTTTGAGATTTTTTTGTTTTCATTAAAACAAAAATCATCGTCGTCGTCATCCTCGTCCCCAACAACTTGATTAATGATGTAGAGGATTTCATGTCGTTAAGGGAAGAGAGAAAAAGAGAATTTTATTTATTATTTATTAATTTCTTGATTTTTTCTAAACTACTTGGGTAAATCTACTTTGTTAAGCTTAATATATAGATAAACGAAAATTTAATGAGTTAGAAAACAGAGGTGATTAGAAGTGTGATAATAGGTCATTTATCAGATTTATTGCTGCGTGGCCACATTTGACGTAAAAAAATTATGAGCATTCTATACAAACTTATATTTACCTCAAGATCAAGACCTATTCAAATCTGTATTAAATTTTGCACATACTTAAGCTAGAATAAAGTCAAGGAATTTTCTTCAAGAATCAAAAACATTTCATTGATTTCAAAACTCTGGGACTTCTGTGGGTCAGTTTTTCAGTGTTTGGAGAACTTTAATCAAGGCTTAGTTATCTTGCAAATTGAATAAGTTTGAGCTAACTCAGAAGCAGTTTTTCAGTTGATGATAAGCTTAATCCTTCAATTGTTAAAAAACAAGCCATGGAAAACAAGCCTTTCACTATGGAAATCGAGATGGCACCACAACTGGAACCAACTTCGGTTTAGTATCTGATTAAACTCATAAAGTTAGAGGAGTTAACTAAGTTAAGTTTGAATTTAAGTTGACTGAACAAAAAAAAATTCTGGATTTAACTCAGGTTTAACCCCGAGACTATAGGATGATCTCGTACTAAAAAGTTGGCGTTAAATAGTTACAACTTTTTTTTTTCTATTCATATTTTTTGGAAAAATATATTTTTCCAAGATCATTTTATTTTTAGGATGCACCATGCTTACATGAAGAGGCTAAAATTTAGTATTTTTGTATGTTATTTTCGTAAAGTATTTTATTGCTTCTATATATATGCGCAGACATCGCAGCGCTCTTAAAAAATAGTAAAATGTTGAACTGGATCGCATGTACTTGCTTTTATGTTCTATTTCAAGATGCATAGGGCCAGTTTTTAAGGGGTTGGTTACGAAATCTCGCAAATCAAAATTTCGGATTCGAAATCTCGCATAATGAAATCCTGCAATTACAAAATATCTTCACTAAAATCTCGCAAATCAAAATCTTGCAAAATTTAATTGCATTGCAGCAAAAACATTTCTTTAATCAAAATATCACGCGAGATTTTAATTTGCGAGATTTCAATTTGTTAGATTTTGATTAAAATAATGTATTTGTTGCAAGGCAATTAATTTTGCGAGATATTCTATCTTCTGCAAAATATGTAAATCCAGTGCCTACTTTTAGACCACACTATTATTTATTAATTGTAACTATTGATTTTTCAATTTTATTGCTGCCAAAAGAACAAAAGAGAGAGTGGGAATATAGAGATGGCATATCCAGTTGTAAAGTGTCATGTGCAAATTGCATTAATCATATTTGGCCTTGAACTAGAAAATATTTTTAGTTCCATGATAAACGCGTAAAAGACAACTAGGAACATTAAATTATTAAAGAAGTTTTTAACAGTAATGAGAGCGGTAAAAAATTCATATTGACGGGTATCACTTGGACAAAATTCAAGATTCGATGCTGTGAGAATTGAATTTGCGAGATTATAAATTGCGAGATTTTGGTTTAAATTTGCGAGATTTTTGGGTTCGAGACATAAACGCGAGATTTTGTGATTGCGAGATTATGAAAAAAAGGATTTTTAATTTGCGAGATTTCGTTATTCGAGATATTTTAAAAAATGCGAGATTTCGTTATTCGAGATTTTGGTTTGCAGGATATCGTACCACTCCCGTTCTTAAGTGCAGGGTTAGCTCTGAGTTAAATCAGAATTTTCGACTTACGGATGTTGTTGAAAAAGCACTTGAAGAAAAACAAGTACAAATATGTTCGGCTACATTCGTATGCCTTGACCCTTGAGTACAAACTTCTCAGGCGGTTCCACAAAGTACTGAGATCCTAAGTTACGAACTGAATGACCAAAATAACTTTCAACTTAAGAAAAATTGAAGCCAGTGTACCACAGTCAACTGTCCTAGCTCCTAGGCGTATATTGGTTTTTCAGACCGCTTTTTCAAATTGAGGTTATTAACCTAAAAACGGCCGCGGGGTCTCAAAATTCAATTTTACCAAATGTCCCAGAACAAAAATTACTTCTTTCTAAAGCCCTTACAAGATCCACAATACCCATTTTGAATAAAAAAACATTAAACAAATTAAAAAAATTCCGACACCCTTGAGGCCTATGATTTTTTCGCATGGGAACTGTTTAATATTCTTACGCCTTGAAAAGTGTTTAAAACCTTGTTGCGGGCTTAAATTTGGGATCAAAATTTATTTGATCTTGGTGTGCTGAACTCCTTACAATAGTCAATTATGAAAACTTTCATTCAAAGCTATAGCAGGAACAAAATTCAACTTCTGATGGTTTGGTTTGCAAAAAAAAAAAAAAATGGTTTTCTTGAATATTTCATTAAGACATTTTTTGTTTCACATAAAATCTAAATATACAAAAATATACAAAATCAGATAATCTAAAAAAAACTATTTGATAATTTTTTCGTTCAGATGAACAAGAGGCGAAATAAACACTTAAAACAGTTTTTTACAAACAAAATTTGACAGCTTTTTGACAATAACTTTTCATTGAATAGAGCTATCAAAAAATAATTGTTAGCAAGAATTTTAAAAGATTTTAAACCTTTAATAGGAACTGAGATAATTGCATTGACGTTTTTCAAGACCCTTTTTCAAAATGGCGGACAGCCCATATTTCCTACTATAGCCAATCTGCCCTCACACAAATCTAAGGAGTTTAACTGTTGAGGAATGTTTTCTATTAGTTTTTTAAGGTCTTGTTCGAGAATAAAAAAGCCAGCCATACTAAAATGACTTCTTTTGAGACTTTTCTAGCTCTCGTACTATAATTATCACAAAGAAATGTCAATTGTTAAGAATAAATCAACACTCAACATACTGTGACGAACATAACATCTGTGTCATAATCAACCGAACGGACATAACACCTTCGCCACAAGCATAGTTCGAAGCTATAACATTCACCACCATAAGGACAAAAAGAAAGGAGAAACGAATCATGGCGAAAGCGAAGATTTCCTTTATGTAATGTTGTGTCATTGAAGCTAGTCCAAAAGATGTGCTGCAATTTTAAGGTTATGGTGACTTTGATGACATCGTGGTGCCCTTATCCCTGGAGATCGACCAACACAATTCCCAATTTTGCAAACTGCACCTGTGCACTTAGATCCGAAACCACTTTAATTAATGAGGTAATTTTAGTTAATAAAAAACAACTCAGCTAAAGGTGTGATCTGCTGCAAGTGTAGAATGGGAATGGAGTGACATTTGGGATCTGACGTTCATGTTACCACAATTGGATTCCACAATCCATCTACTGGAACCAGATGACCAACTGAACAGTTGAAATGGAACCATTCAGTAGGTCAGGTATGCCACTAAGAATTTTGATAAAGGAAATTAATCAATTTAAGGTGTAATCAAAAACCAAACTAAATGTGGACGTGCCTAGGTGTAAGGCACATCAATCGATAGGAAATTTCATGGCCATTATGAAGAGAATAAAACCAAGTCAATCTATTGCGATCCGGAGAAAATTAATTTTATGACAACTATAGAAGTAATGGCGCAAGATGGGAAACTTCCAGGAATTTGACAGTGGAGATTGGAAAACACTGGAAAACAGTAGACGTACTATAAAAGGCCGCTGAAACTGAGATGAGGGGACAGTTCGCTTCAGATTATTTTTCAACTCTTCAGGCGATAATCGAGAAATTATAACGAGACTTAAAACTTACAGAAACTTAACAAACAAAAAAAAAAACACAAACAAATAAATAAACCCTCTCGGGAACCACTTGTTCAATAACTAGTCTTTTTTTTTTATTTCTCTGCAGTTCGCCTTAGTTCGCCTTAGGTTCGCTTTCATTACACTGGTGTCAGGTGTGGGGTACTGTCAAATAGATTTTGCAAACTCGTACCACAGAAGCAACCATGAACATTGAAGAGATGAAGAAGCTCTTGAATGAGCACACAATTAACCAAACGTTATTCTGGGAAGCCAAATTAGCGCAGTGGAAGTCTGAAATTTTGCTTCAGCAGAACACCATGGAAAGGAAATTAGAAGAACTGGAGAGGACAGTGAGTAACCGGGCATTCGCCGCCGCAGTGCCTTCTCACTCTTCTCCTCACCCAGCTTCGTCGACAAACCCATTTCTCCATGATGATATTGAGGAAACAACCCGTAGCAATAACTTCCCGGATAGAGACGCACCGAGCTGTTCTTCTTGGCAACTTCCAGATTTATCGGAACCATTGCGCTTTCCACAATCCCAAGTTTTGGCTCGCCCACCATCGCCAAGCATTGACACCGTCCCACTTCCTCCTACTGGAAACCCAGTACCAACAGTTCCCGCTACAGCAAACCACCAAACTCCGACTGGTATCGTTTTCCATCGTCCAGCAGCACCACCAAAGAGAAGTAGCCAAGTAGCTCAACCCCTGGTAGAGCGAGAGTGCATGCATCCATCCAACGCGTTCACTCAAATTACTTCACTAAAAACCCCTGTATTCAACCCAAAGCTCATCCAGCCTTATGATGGAACAGTTTCTTGGACGGACTATGAAACTCAATTTGAGATTGTAGCCAGCTTCCATGGTTGCACTGATGCAGAAAAAGCCCATGGGTTAGCAATGCAACTTAGAGGAGAAGCTCTATCTGTACTTAGTGCTATGCCACGAGGAAAACCTCTTCTGTACGACGTACTAAGAGGACTTCTTCGACAGCGTTTTAGCCTAGATGATCAAACTAGCTATACACTTCTTCGAAACCGCCTTCAACGTCCGAAAGAATCGTTGGCTGAGTTTGCGATACATTTGCAGCGCCTAGCGACATCCGCCTTTCCAGGTGGAGCCGAGAAAGTAGTGGGAGAAATAGTGCTGAGCCAATTCATTGATGGGATTCGAGATGAACAAATTCAAAATTTCGTTGCAGTTGGACGACCCAAGAACTTGCAAGAGGCTTTGCGCACTGCTCAGGAGATGACTTCACGCTTTGAGCGTCGAGGCCATCGAAATGTTTTTGCATTACCCGAATTGTCACTAGAAAAACAAACCGAGACTAAACCGAGTAACAATCGAGCAGATGCAACTCTAACTTCGTCACAACAGGCGGAAAACTAATATCTGCCGGTGCGGAGAAGCGAACACCAGCAGAAATAAATCAATTCGCTTCCATCACCCATCCTCTAACTCAATCCATCCCAACACCACCACTTTTCCCTACATCAAGTTTTGTCTTTGCAGGAGTAGCCAACGGAGCAGGCCTTTCACTCGAGGGGTACATTGATAGAAGAAAACATCTTTTTCTCATTGACTCTGGAGCAGATGTGTCTATCATCAGCGAGAAACATCTTCCAAAAACCATTAGACCAGCAGGTCGCACGCTTCGGATAGAAGGCATCTCTGGAGGAACTATCTGGTCCTTAGGTATGGCAGACTTGGTATTAGTGTTCGACCACAAGGAGTATAATCAAACTTTTGTGATCGTGAGCCAGGATGTACCTACCATATTGGGCGTCGATTTCCTTCAGGAGAACCTGTGTAGCCTTGATTTCTCAGAACTCTCGTTAGAAATCCAAGGAAGAAAACTTCCACTTAAGCTGCCAACAACGGCAAATAACATTTTGCTGGTAACGAAGTATCCACAAATTCTGCCAGCTCGCTCTGAAATAGTGTTTCCTTTATCGCAAACTATGGATCTTGGAGGAAGCACAGCATTGGTCGAACCCTGTGACGAGAACCAACTTCCAAAGGGTGTATTCTTGGCACGAACTTTCTTTGACGCCACTCAGCCACAACTTTTTGTCCGAATGGTCAACCTATCTGGAGAAGAAATACAATTACCGAAGGATCTAGTCATTGGTCGAGCATGTAAGGCGGACGTTTGTGAAGCTCCTACTCCCAATTCATTAGACATACAACATCTGCATGATCTTCTTACTGCCACGCCTGAAGGCCTTAACCAGGAACAGGTAATTCGTTACAAAAATCTCCTTCTTTCCTATCAAGACGTGTTTTCAGCCGGCCCCAAAGATCAAGGACGAACTGGTTTAACAAAACACAAAATTGACACTGGAACAGCTAAACCCATAAAATTACCAGCACGAAGGATTCCACTGGCAAAGAGAGAAGAGGTTTCTGAACTAATTCGAGACATGGAAGATCGAAATGTGATAGAACCTTGTAAGGGCCCTTGGGCTTCCCCCATCGTCTTAGTCCGAAAAAAGGATGGAACATACCGGTTTTGTATCGATCACAGACAACTGAATGACGAGACAAAAAAGGACTCATACCCTTTACCGAGAATGGACGACATTTTTTCAACACTAGCAGGAGCGAAATGGTTCTCAACCATGGATCTTCAGAGTGGGTATTGGCAGGTCGAAATGGACGAAAGAGATAAAGAGAAGACGGCATTTTCCACGGGTGAAGGCTTATGGCAATTTAACGTAATGCCTTTTGGGCTATGTAATGCCCCAGCTACTTTCGAACGACTGATGGATAAGGTATTCGAGGGAATGTCTTGGCAGACCGTACTTATCTACCTAGACGACATCATTGCATACGCCCGCACTTTTGATGAACATCTCCGTATACTTGAGGAAATTTTCCAACGTCTTCGCCACTCGAACCTTAAGCTAAATCCTACTAAGTGTCATTTTTTTAGCAAAAGTGTACACTATTTGGGACATATTGTGTCAGAAGAAGGTCTGGTCACAGACCCAGAAAAGATCAAAGCTGTTCAAGACTGGCCAATACCGAAAAACAAGAAACAAGTTCGCAGCTTTTTAGGGCTGTGTTCCTACTACCGACGATTCATTGCAGGTTTTTCTACCATGGCTAAACCCCTTTCTGAGCTAACTGAAGAAAATCGCCGGTTTTCGTGGAATTCCAGCTGTGATATTGCCTTCAACGAGCTAAAAGCTAAATTAATGACAGCTCCCATTTTGGCCTTTCCTACTTCTACGGATGAATTTATCCTGGATACTGATGCATCCAATTTTGGCGTTGGATCCGTTCTCAGCCAACGGCAAGGGGATCGAGAAGTCGTGATCGAGTACTTCAGCAAGACTCTAAGCCGCCCTGAACGAAATTACTGCGTAACAAGGAGAGAACTTCTGGCAGTCGTCCTCGCCACACACCATTTTCACCATTATCTTTTCGGTCGCACTTTCACCCTGCGCACAGACCATGCTTCTCTACGTTGGTTGTGCAATTTTAAACATCCGGAGGGACAAATGGCAAGATGGTTAGAGCGCCTTCAACAATACAGCTTCAAAATACAACATCGTCCAGGTCCACGTCACGGAAATGCAGATGCTTTATCCAGAAGAATATGTGGTAATTGTAAGCATTGTACCAGGGCAGAAGAGTTAGAAGAGGAATCTTCAAAGCTTGCCCTAATTACTTCCGTTTCAGGTAGCCTAGACCAAGAGCAGAGAAAGGATCCAACCCTTGAAATGATTATAAAATGGAAAGAAGAAGGTAAGCGCCCTGACAAAGCTAACATTGCTGCTCAAAGTGAAGAGCTAAAATCGTACTGGGCTTTGTACGACCAACTAAGTCTGGACAATGGCGTCCTCGTTAAACTATGGGAAGAAACACCCGACCAAATTAAAAAACTTGTTGTGGTCCCAAAAGCTTGCGTTCCAGCCATACTCACTTCATTACATGACAGCCCCAGTGGTGGCCATTTAGGTCAAAAGAAGACACTGTCCAAGATAAAATCCCGCTATTTTTGGATTGGGCGCACGGTAGACGTTAAAGTGTGGTGCCTGACGTGTGAAACCTGTGCTTGTCGACGTGGCCCTCAGCGACGAACTCGCGGAGCCTTTCAACCAAGTCGACCAGGATGCCCATTCGAACGAATCGCTATCGACATTCTTGGCCCCCTACCCAGGACAGTTGGAGGAAATCGTTATATAGTTGTTGTAATGGACTACTTCACTAAATGGCCAGAATGCTTTGCTATCCCCAATCAAATGGCAGAAACAGTACTAGGACCTTTAGTAGACCAAATTTTTTGTCGTTTTGGAGTTCCTCAGGTTATACACTCCGACCAAGGACGCAACTTTGAATCTGAGGTTTTCCAAGCCTCACTTAAACTGCTCGGAATAGAAAAAACGAGGACGACACCCCTACACCCACAATCCGATGGCATGGTGGAGAGGTTTAATAGAACACTGTTGGACTATCTTGCTAAATACGTCGATCGCCACCAAACAGATTGGGACCTTTATCTGCAACCAGCTCTTCTCGCGTATCGCTCTGCAGAGCACGAAGCTACAGGGTTTTCGCCCGCATACCTTAACCTTGGACGAGAAGTTAAACTGCCCGCGGATCTAGCTTTTGGTTGCCCTACCACTACGAATTTGGATACACCACTCTATGTTGTTGAATTGAAACAACGTCTGCAAAAATCTCATGCACTCGCCCGCGAACACCTCCATTTAGCTGCAGACTCAATGAAAACTAGGTATGACATAAAAAAAAACTCGATTAATTTCCTTGCAGGTGACGAAGCATGGTTCCACAACCCGAAGCGTAGAAAGGGAATATCCCCTAAGCTGCAGTGTGACTGGGAGGGGCCAGTTCGAGTCATCGCCCGTCTTTCTGAATTGGTGTACCGGATCCAGTGCAAGGGCAGCAAGAAAACCAGAGTTATTCACGTAGACCGCTTGGCTCCATTCAAAGCCAGACCAGAACTCAGCAGGAGCTCTGAGCCCTAAGGGGGGGGCAATGTGACGAACATAACATCTGTGTCATAATCAACCGAACGGACATAACACCTTCGCCACAAGCATAGTTCGAAGCTATAACATTCACCACCATAAGGACAAAAAGAAAGGAGAAACGAATCATGGCGAAAGCGAAGATTTCCTTTATGTAATGTTGTGTCATTGAAGCTAGTCCAAAAGATGTGCTGCAATTTTAAGGTTATGGTGACTTTGATGACATCGTGGTGCCCTTATCCCTGGAGATCGACCAACACAATTCCCAATTTTGCAAACTGCACCTGTGCACTTAGATCCGAAACCACTTTAATTAATGAGGTAATTTTAGTTAATAAAAAACAACTCAGCTAAAGGTGTGATCTGCTGCAAGTGTAGAATGGGAATGGAGTGACATTTGGGATCTGACGTTCATGTTACCACAATTGGATTCCACAATCCATCTACTGGAACCAGATGACCAACTGAACAGTTGAAATGGAACCATTCAGTAGGTCAGGTATGCCACTAAGAATTTTGATAAAGGAAATTAATCAATTTAAGGTGTAATCAAAAACCAAACTAAATGTGGACGTGCCTAGGTGTAAGGCACATCAATCGATAGGAAATTTCATGGCCATTATGAAGAGAATAAAACCAAGTCAATCTATTGCGATCCGGAGAAAATTAATTTTATGACAACTATAGAAGTAATGGCGCAAGATGGGAAACTTCCAGGAATTTGACAGTGGAGATTGGAAAACACTGGAAAACAGTAGACGTACTATAAAAGGCCGCTGAAACTGAGATGAGGGGACAGTTCGCTTCAGATTATTTTTCAACTCTTCAGGCGATAATCGAGAAATTATAACGAGACTTAAAACTTACAGAAACTTAACAAAAAAAAAAAAAAACACAAACAAATAAATAAACCCTCTCGGGAACCACTTGTTCAATAACTAGTCTTTTTTTTTTATTTCTCTGCAGTTCGCCTTAGTTCGCCTTAGGTTCGCTTTCATTATATTTTCATCATATTTTTTTGTTTTCATATACAAATAATATGTATTTGCTTAAATTAATTGTTTATATATGAAATTCTAATTCAAAAATAAAATGCAGTATCATCTTTTCTGACGAGTAAGTAAATAATAGTTCTTCAAAACGTTAAAATAACAGGTTTATATAAGGCATATGGAAACAAGTCACCCATTTATGACAAATAAGTCACGATAAATGTGGGATTAATTCTAGGTATTTATTTGGGATTTTTTTCTAAATTTTTATTAGAACTATAAAAAATAAATCTTTCTTTCCTATATTCATTTATGTTATGTTACTCTTTCAAAACTCGTATAGAAAATAGAATCTAGTTTTTCGACGCAGTAACACCATTCGCACTTCCCTTATGCATGTATGTACCTTCTGAGTTTCTTCTTTTTTACTTGCGATATAGTAATTTTTTTAAGTAATTTTACGTTATCGTATTCTTCTCAAAAACGACTCCACAACTTTTCTTAAAAAAGTTTCAATAAATTAGGTACCTACTTTTATTAAAGGCTTCCCTTGAGTGTGAAACCATTTTCAAAAAATCAACAATTTAAACTGCTTTTCATATTTCTATAGACTAAATATCAGATAGGCAGTTTTAGCAGTTTTTTCTACTTACGACACACGATAAACCATTCATTTTCTGCATATACCGACAAAACTCAAAAAATGTCTCCTACTTCGATATATACGATTGATAATTCAGTTTACAAGACAAAACGATTAAAAAAAAAACAGTAAATAGTTGAAAAATTAAAAAATCATCTGTGACATTAGGAAAACATGTGTATTTCAAAGTATCCTGTTTAAATTATAAAAAAACGATAAATTTGAACAAGAATGTTATACTAACGATAAAGCAAATGAGCGAATATGTTATGGTTGAAACAAATTTGTTTTATTAGATCGTTAAACAAACACCCACCAAGCAAATGTTATTATAGTACCTATAAAAAATCTTAAAAATTTCACATTAATTTAATTCAAATCTTTAAATTATAAATTATCTCAAAATATATTTAATATAATGTGTTGAAAAATAAATACAAACAAAAATAGAAAACAAAAAATCAAGACTTTTATACAGTGTGTTTTCAATATGTACCTACCTTATTTACAATATTTCAGAGAATGATACATACTTTTAATATTAATATTCGTATCTGGAAAAAAGTACCAGATTTTCAGAAAAGGCAACAAAATCTAACTGACTTTCTTTGGCAGAAATAAAAGCTTTTTAATGCCCTGAGTCCAAACGCGTCGTAAGAATTGATTCATTTTTTTTATTCAAAACCTTCTGTTAGCTCAGATTTACAAAATTAATTTAAATTTTGAGTAGACAGAATGTAGTCTAAGTCATAAATTTATCTATTTATTATTTTATTAAATTAAAAGTCAGTATTTTAAATTGTAAATTTTAAAAATTTCATCTAAAATTTGATGTATTCCATTTTATCGGAAACAGTCAAAAATACGTCAAGTTTTCAATTAGCCAAATGGGTTTCGCAGAAAAAACATTGAACTGAAATTTGTTGGAAGTTGTGTACACTTTTAATTGTATGTACTTCGATGAAATGTACGAATAATAACTGATAGTTATCGAGCCATAAGTGAAAAACTCCAAAAAAATGCACTTTTTGATTTGGTCCCATGTTGTGTTACGGAATTTTGACCACAAACCTCAGATTTGGATTCAGCACCCCCGAAAACATAAACCAGTAAAACTATCAAAACTACCCCACAATTTGCATGGTAAAAACACAAAATGACTGAACTACGTAAATAATTAATTGATTTTAAAACCTCATTTCTGGGATAGGTATTCACACAAAAAAATGATCAAAACTAGTTCCATTTGTTAGTCAGCGAAGAATTTTTGTCAACGAACTTAAAATTTTTTTTTGTTAAAGGTCACAAAAAAAATGTTTGACACCTCTTTTAAATAGTTAAGAAAGTATGCAATTCAAAAGGTTAGGTACTAATTTTCATAAAAGTCAGCTAGTTTTAGTAGGTAATTGGTCAATCCATAGATTTTTTAATTTGCAATAAATATTTGTTCATGGTCACAGGAATTTCTAGCACCTCGCTAGCTTTTTATTATGAAGTGCAATAATAATATTTGGGCCAGTTTTCAGTACAGGGTCACCTCTGAGTTAAATCAGAGTTAGTTTATCTTCAAAACATATTAATCCCCAGTTAACTCAAGAACAGTTTTTCAGTTGAGGAATATCTTTATCAGTTATCACCCTTCTATACGCATTTCACTATTAAATAGAGATGGCGCCACTATGGAAAGGGTTGGGTACGAAATCCCGAATGCCAAAATCCCAAAATGGCAAAAAATCCCGAATGCCAAAATCCCGAAAGACAAAATCCCGAATGGAGAAAATCCCGAATGGACAGAATCCCGAATGGCTAAGATCCCGAATGCCAGAATCCCGAATGCCATAATCCCGAAAGCCAAAATACCGAATGCCAAAATCCCGAATGGCTTAGTACTTTTTTTGGTATTAAAAATCGCGCGCGCGATTTTGTATGGTTTATATTTGTTTTTGTGTTTACTGGTAGATACTTGTTGAGTTTAATATTCAAAAAGTGTTGAGGAAGTGCATGTCTTATAAGATTCACATTTTTTAAAATAATCTTTTTTATAAAATAATCGATATATTTGCGGGTTTTTGTTTCTTAATTTAATTATTTTTTGTCTTATTTGACGGTGTAATTGCTCAAATTATTTGGTTCGTTCTTGTTGATTCTCATGACTTGTTACTAACAATGCTTGAAATGACTTTGTTTCAAAAGTGATCAGTAAAGTGTAATCTTTGTTAAGTGGTGTAAGAAAAAGTTGAGTAAACAAGATGGATAATATAAAAGTGATAAAATCTAATAAAGGGAATATAAAATTGTCCATCAACGGATACATTTTTCATATTGAAAAAAATTTCTAGAGTGAATTTATTGGTGTTGTGCAAATAGAAAAACTTTAAACTGCAAAGGTCGTATCGTGACTTCACTCGAAACAGAGGGGGCATATGTGTTGAAAAAATCAACAAAAATTTTTCATAATTATGACCCTTTAGCCGTTTAGCGTACGAAACAAGTGTTAGTGTAACAAATGTGCTAGTCAAGTGTAAAGCGCAGGAGGCTTTTCCACCTTCACAAATTATTAGAGACAGTGTTGTGGAAACAAGACCGAGTACTTGAGTTTATTTGCCTAATAAAGTGGCACAAAAAAGAAAATCAAACGCGTTCGAAACGGTTCAATTTCAGAACCAAATTCGCTTCAGGAAATTCAAATTCCGTAACATTTAAGATTTTTAGAAGGTGAAGTTTTTGTTTTATCAGAAACCGAGTATACGAACGGCAAAAATATTCTTCTCGGTACTCCAAGTTCTCTTAAGTTACTGAGTGAATCCGCGTGTTGGCTTATGGACGGGACTTTTTTTATCGTACCACAATAACTTTTTTCAATACATGGATACATCGAAGGGTCAGTTGTACCCCTGGTATTTTGTTTGATGAGCCGTCGCGTCGTACCAAAGAAGCGTTCGATGATGTCTTCAAGGAGCTATGTAAGGCCGCTTCTAAATACAATGCGCCAATAAATCCCAAAACGATTATCTCGGATTTTGAAAAACAATAAAAAATTCCGCTATCGAATACTTCCTAAGTGCTGAGTACAAAGGCTGTTTGTTCACTTTGGCCAGATTTTATGGAGACGTGTTCAGAAGATGGGCTTTGCTCAAAAATATGGTACAACTGGAAGTTTCAGCCTTGAAATAAGGATGATAAAAAGCTTGGCTTTCATTCCTCACGAAGACGTTGAATCGTTTTTCACGGCTTTATTCAGATCTTTCAAGCATTCCAAAATATGACCCCAAGTTCTGGACCACTGGTGCCACTGCTGATGGAGAGGCGCATTTTCCACGAACCCAAAATAACGTAGAGGCATGGCATAGGCGTTTCAAAGTCGTAGTGGGAAAGCACCACGCGGGAACATATAAATTAATTGAAGATTTATCCAAGAAACTTTTAGTCTCCAAAATGGAAGGAGATAAGTTGAAAAGCGGAATACCACCTACAAAATCAAAAACAATTGCCAAAAGTGTAAGAGTTCAAGCTATTCTTAAGAACAGAATACAAATTGAAAAAGTCGATTTCTTGAAAAATATTGCCATAAATATTGCGCTTTCTTAAAAGAAACTATAATTGATGATGTGAATTCAATTTAAATAATGAAGTGTTATCTGTAACTTAAAAAGTGTTGTACTTTATTCGTATGAAAACAGTTGAAATCAAGTTTTATTTTTGTATTTCCTTTCTAATTCAATTTAAGTTTTGTTTAATCGTTCTTTTAAGAACGAAAATGATTCTCAAAGAGATATTGAATGGAATTTCAAAGCATCAAAAGTGAACTGAGGTCAAGCCAAACAAAACAGTTTGGTTTTTTTGAAGGTACTGGAATAGTACTAAGAAAGTATTGAAATTCGGGATTCAGTCTCGAATGTATTCGGGATTTTTTTTCATTCGGGATTTTGTCCATTCGGGATTTTGGCATTCGGGATTTTTTCCATTCGGGATTTTGTCCATTCTGGATTTTGGCATTCGGGATTGTGTCCATTCGGGATTATGGCATTCGGGATTCTCATTTTTTGCATTTCGGGATTTTGGCATTCGGGATTTTGTACCCTTCCCCCATGGAAATTGCATTGTCAATAACTTTTACTATCGAAATCCAGATGGCGCCCGAACGGAAAAGGTCCTAAATTTGATCCCTGGGTTAGTTCATCAA